>CM042432.1:16574378-16841878 GCA_023631565.1 Gymnocephalus cernua
GTACACAAAGTGAAAGCAACACATTGCCCTTGTGGGGCTCATCTGACACACGCTGCATGCTCGGATGAGTCACCAGTTGCAATTCCTTTTCATAGGATTTATTCTTTTCACTCAGCGAGGGCCTTAGGATAGGAGGGCAGTCAATTCATTCTTCATTTTAATTTACTGTTCCAAAATGTGGGAGTGATGAAGTCTTCTGGAGCACTTTGAGACTGTAGCTGTGCTTAAAGGCTTTTAACGGTTATACAAATAAAGCTGACTTAATGTGACCATCGCGTTTAACCTTTTTAAAGTACACTAAATTATCTTTACACCTTACAGACGAGTGTTGTCCCTAATGACATTTTTAAAAAGGGCCGCAATCTTCTCGTCTTTACCCTCTTTATTTCTATTCAGGGTCACAGGATGGTTAAACCTATCCCAGCATGTACTGGGGAGAAGGCAGAGAGAAACCAGACTGGCTGCGGTGGACTGGCAACTTTCCCAGAGTGTTTCATAGACGCAGATGCTCCCTTACTCCCCAAAACCACCTGGCTTGCATGTCATTGGAATGGACATCTACATTAAGTTACATAAAGTTATCCAAGTGATTAAAATGTAAAATGTTCTTGACTAAGGTATCGGAATTGTAAAGGTTAGATTTTTGATAACAGAGCTGCTGCCATCAGTGACTGAGACAAAATCTCTGGAAGAAATATTCAATGTACAGTTTACCTTGTCAATAGAAGCTGGTTTGATATGCGATGTGGGATTAAAAGAGAAGACCAACACAGCTGTGTGCAGAAAAACAAGAGACTTTTTGGGGCAAAAAACACTGCACAGCAGGAAAAGATACTGATGCACTTCAACAATAGAAACAGCCAGATAAGAGCACTGGAGTCAAACTAACACGCTGGACCTCTGGGTTCCCTTGCTGCACACGACATGCTGAAAACTCAGCAGGAAAGTATCAAAGCGGCGTAGACGCTGTCACATTAAACATAAAAAAATATATCTATTTGAGAGCCAGGTTGACAGGAGCCATCTACTGTATGGCATGTCTGCATAGGTGTATGTGGACAGATTTTATTTTTGGGGAAAGTAACTGGGGAATTTTGTTCCAGTCATACATACACACACACACACGCACGCACGCACGCACGCACGCACGCACGCACGCACGCACGCACGCACGCACGCACACTTAGATTGTGAAGAATCTCAGTGTACCTAGTGGGTCTGAAATGTCGTTGTGCTATAGAAAAAAGGCTTCAGTGTTTTATGTTATGCGTTTACAGCAGCCAAGAGCAAGCAAAAAAAAGGCTGAAGTCATTTCATACTCACTTAAAATCTGTGTTTATTCATGTATATTTGACTAACGGCTAATATGTGTGTCACAGAGAACAAATGCGGTAGGTCAGCCCCTGCCGTGGGGCCTGAGAAACCCTGAGTGTAAATAATGAATATGGTATCTCTAGGGACGTGGTGAGCTGAGTGGGGCCTGAGGGTAGGAGAGGACCTTGGTGGGAGGGTGGGGTGGGGTGGGGTAGCAGGAGATGCTGGACATAGATAGCCGGTGTCAGTTACAGCAGCGCTGGTCGCTCCGACTCAATCTTAAAAGGTACAGCCAAGGACAAAAACACTGACCTCATACCAATTGCCTCTGCAGTGCCACAGCTGAATGGAAGCTCACTTAACAGGCCTTTAGTGTAGACTTGACATTACTTGTGACAGGTAAAAGTCGCATAACTTCACAAATCATTCGGTCCTTTTAAGGTACTACTGCTACTGTAATTGTAATAGCGTAATTTACATCTTACATCTACTTCCGCTCTTTTAGGTTTGCTTTGAGCCTCTTTGTTCTTCACCTTTCTTATAAAGAACAGCTGGTCACCACTTCAGAGGGCATCACTAAATTGGACAGAGATTGGAAGGTAGGGTGTTTTTGTGTGGTTGCAGTGAGGGTGACACATCGGCCCTTTGAGGTGACCATGTTGTATGTAGCTAAAGAACTGCGCTCTTCAGAGCAGTCCTCACAGTTGAAAGAAGCATTTTTTGCCAAACTGGTGGGATTTTTCCCCCTGAGCCTTCCATTAGACTTTTTATTTAATAGTGTGTTTTCCTACTTTCTTACAAGCACTTTAATGCAGCTACAAAGGAGTTACCAGAACAGTCGCGGCTACAAACTGCCACTAAACATTAACATTACTGTAGTCTATATCCATGACGTTCCGCTTCTGGGATTGCTCTGTTGCCGCCGGAAATTCCGCCGGATTGCGCTCTTTTCAACCAGATGTCCTTTACCTTTGTGTTGGAATTTTATACTCCAGTCAATTTATGAGGAGTATTTTCTACTACTATGAGGACTAGGACTATTAATTATATCCAGACAGCTAGCTAGACTATCTGTCCAATCTGAGTTTTCTGTTGCACAACTAAAACAACTTTTGAACGTACACACGTTCCACCAAAACAAGTTCCTTCCCGAGGCTAATTTGCAGCGGCACCGTGGCTTTTCCCGGTGCTTAGCGCCGCCCATGAAGATTGTGATTGGTTTAAAGAAATGCCAATAAACCAGAGCATGTTTTTCTCCCATCCCCGAATGCTATGTGGACTCGCCAGACCCTCCTCCGCAGCACTGTGGAGGAGGGTCTGGCAAAGCGAGACTAAGATTACATTGACAAAGGCTAAAGAGGACATAACATAACTCAAGAAGCAAAAGTCTCTTATAGCATGCTGGAACTTACAGAATTGGTTTCCTCAAAGGAAACGTTCGAAAAATGCATTCAACAATCTAAAGGTTCTGTGTACAGTCTCCTTTGGTCTGAATCGGTTGCTTTTACAAGGCTTCCGGAGAAGTGTATTCAAAGTCTAGATTAGGGATATTAAGCTTATTTTTATGACAAGACTAAATTTGTAAACCTTTGTAGCTGTAGCCTTTTTAATGTGTTACTTTGTGACGGGGAATAAATATGACAATTTTACAACAGAACAGGGAGGCTCTCTGACAAACGATTCACATTATCAAATTCATTTGAGCAGCCCTAATTAGTGAGGAGATGCCGAGAACAGACTTGATATCACACTAGAAAGTAAAATCTGGTTTATTAAAAATGAAGCCAAATGACATTTTGGGTGTTGAATTGCAACATAAATCACTATATAGCCAGTCCCTCCAGAAAAACGCGGAGTTCTTTTGTGATTGTTGCGGGCAAAAATCCTTGATTGAACCTTGATGATCCGTGTTCACAGTAGGTGAAAGTACGTTACTTCATAATGTTCCCATGGCAACAGGGGGAAATGGCTGCTCTTGTGTGAAGTAAACGCAACATTTTTCAACTTTCTGCTAAGATACATGACTTTTTTTGCAACGAAAATGCGGTGATTATGAAATCATGCAAGCCCCGTATATTTTGCGCAGAAATCGGCAATTCGGTATTTGAAAAAATGCGGCTACCGCATAAATATGCGGACTTTGGCTGATTATGCATTGAATTCTGCGATCGCATAATCGCCATTTTTCTGGAGGGACTGTATAACAAAATAGAATGTGCTAATACAAACCGCAATGATCGTATTAGTCAGTTTGAGTTTGTCACAGCTTCTTTTTCTCTCTTCAGGTCATTTATAGCAGCTACTCGTGTGTGCTCCCAGGGTCAGAGCTGTGTTTACTGTGACCATGCTATTGTAATAACCCTTTTATTTTCTGCACCCATCATCTCTCTCTAGCACACTTACTCTGCTATTGATCGCTCATTCTCTTGTTTTCTCCAGTACTTTATTTTGCCTCCTCTTAAATTTACTGTACTGTAGCAGCAGTTCGGCCAGTTCTGTGCCCTTGTTCCCCTTTTTCCTTTTTTGATGCAAGGCAATCTTTCCACAATATGACTCATACAGTTACAGGAATTCTAGGACATGGTTTTAGTGTGTGTGTGTGTGTGTGTGTGTGTGTGTGTGTGTGTGTGTGTGTGTGTGTGTGTGTGTGTGTGTGTGTGTGTGTCATGGCAAGGGACAGGCAACATGCTGTCAGTGTCAGTGACATCAGCTCATTTGAGTCAGCCCCTGACATGGCTGGCTGTGGCTCAAAGTTAGAGCGGGTCAGCCCTCAACCACAAGGTTGGCGGTTCCATCCCAGGCTCCTCCGGCTACATGTCAAAGTGTCCTTGAGCAAGACGCTGAACCCCACGTTGCTCCCCGGACGCTATATGTTGCTCTCCACTGCTCCTGATGCTTACGCTGCTGATCTGCTGGTTTAAATGCAGAGACTACATTGTACTATACAATCGTACAGTGCCTAAGCCATACAACAGCAGGGAAAACCCTGGTATGTGATGAGTAATAAAGTGTCTTCTTCTTCTATACATTCAGCTGCTGACACAATAGCCTGTGGATCCAAAGTTTGCAGAATGCATTTTCCATTGGATGTATACAGTATGGACGGGCTTTGATGTTCAATAACTCCTGTCCCTGAACAGCGATTGTCCAATCATAGCTTAGCAATTATAACTAGGCACTGGAGGCCTGTCAAGCTTTGAATTATTTCACACCGCTGGTGCAGTGTGCAAGGGGCTGTAATGTAAGAGCAATACTTTGTATCTCGAGAGTTTGGAAGGTGGTGTCTTTATTTTGTGTGTCTTTATTGCCTTTAGAATAACAAAAACACAAGCGAGAGTGTAAGGAATGGATTCAACTGAGTGTCTGTGTGCTTTAATGCAAGACGTGCATATTAGCATGCCTGGCTAACTAGCTTACTATTAACTAAAGCATTATGTCCAATACCAATAACAGGTATGTGGAAGCCAAGATGCCCTTTTCTGTATTTGGTTCGAGTGTGTTTACACACCAGCAACTCCAAACTTGTTTTAGATGGCATTGATTTGCCAAACTAATCAATCACTCCTCATTCTGAAATCCTTTTTCTCTGTAAAATTGAAGCATGCTGTTGGAAAATATAAACATTAAAGCGCAAATCGAACCAGTGTAATGCCTGGGACCTGACCTGACGTGCTTCTCAGAACCATCTGAGAAGCTGTCATTGGAAACCGTTTGGAAAAGGGCAGGCATTTTCAAAAAAATACCTGGCAGATGATTGGATGAACCATCTGTCTATCATGTCCGCCTTTGTTGTTTTGAACGAATAGTTGTGGCCGCCTCACACACACCTAAACCACGCCTGTAGCTCCCAGTAGCTCCTCACCACACGCCGATTGGTTCTGTGAGCTGGTAAAACATACACAAACGCATGCACTTAAAGCCTGACAAGATGGATTTTCGTACGTGTTATCCCGCGATTCTCGCATGATGTTGTGTTATCGCGAGAATCCAGCTGCCGTGCAACGTAAGGAGTTTTCAGCCGTCTCGCGGAGTTCAAGCATTAGCATTTGATTATCCTAACTAGCAACAGTTGATGAAATCTGCTAGCGACATTTGTAATTTCAGTCGACCGACTCCACGGTCATCTCTAGAAATCAAAAGCCTGCTTTTGTTCACTTCCATTTAAAATTTAAGACCCAATATTTTTCTAATGACTAAGAATTTCAAGTGGTAAATTTGACACCGTTGCTATTGTAAAACTGCATATGTGCCGTGCCAGAACGGGCCGAGCAACAGCAGATTAGGTGGGTGGGGCATCGCACCGTCAATTTTCATCCACTTCAACCCTTTTGTGCTCTTTTATAAACAAACTCCCCCAGCCGCACCTACGTGATCTCCCACTGAGAGTCAGTGTGAGCACTCCTGCTGCGTGTGTAATACCAGCCGCAAAGATCCAGCCAGATCTCAACATGTCAGATGAGTGCACTGTTCCCTATCCAGTCTGTCACTGATACTGTAGATGTGGCAGACAAGACTGGGAGACTGACAGCTAGACGGTTACAGCTGGACAAAAAGACAGATATAAGCTAAAAAAAAGAATGTACAGAGCCAAGCTGACCCATTTCAAAGTCCTTTACAGGACCCATCTCCGCCTTTCACAGAAAAATCTAGTCCATCTAATCTGTCATTTCATATTAATCTCAGCTTTTACCTCATTCTATCTATATTTGGAAAAAAAAATGTAGCTGCCAATCTGCGTCTGCCACCATCTGCATCCATGACTTGCAATTTCTTATGTGTTTTTCTTTCTGTTCTTTCCTTTCCTTTCCCTTTCCTTGTCTCAAATTGTCCCGTCACTCTTTCCTCACCATGGTGCATTATTAAGAGGGCTCATTAATCACTCAGGCCGCCTGTCTGTCACTCCATCACTGCACACTGCTGTTGTTCCTGCAGCACACACGTGCACGCACACTTTCATACGCACAATAGTGCTGGTTTCACAGGGGGAGTTATTCCCATCAATGTCTGTGTCCAAGTCCCTTGGAGTGATAAATGAGGCTACCCTTCGAGTGACAAAAGACTGTTTTCCTTTTGCGAGGATATTACCAAGGTTTTAGAACCTGTCACACTGTGTTATAAACATAAATGGCTTTAGCAGTTCACATTTTCTGCACCATCAGGGCCGGTTCTGTGTTTGCACCTGTCTTAGAGCATGCATCATCCTGGGGTGGTTTCTTTTGTTGCTTGGGAGTTACCGTACAGTATAAAAGCACTTAAATGAAAACAATGGCTGAGTGGGCGGCTACATCCCATCTTATAAAACCTGTATGAGGTGGAACAGCAGAACACCGCAGGTCTCCAAAAAAGAAAAAAAAAGAAAAAAGAAAAAAAAGCGGACGGTACTGTGGGCTAGAACAGAACATGCTGTGCAAGAGACAAGCCTTATGAGTCACTGATAACTCACTGAGCTGCTCAATTACAATCCATACAGAGACAGGAATAAAGAGGGGCTAGAGAAGGTGAAGACAAAAGTGGTGTGTGAAAGAGAAAGAGGGAGGAAAACAGGTGGTGGGATGTTGAGAGAAAGAGGAAGTGAGGCAAAGAGAGCGTGAAAAGAGATACAGACGGAGAGACAGGAGAAGGTACGGAGAAAAGCCGAAGCTTATTTCAGCCCCACTCAAATGCCAAGCCTGACTGGGTAAGGGGGGGAACGTGAATCTTAAGCAGCCATAAATTTCCCATGATGCTTTGCTAGGCCTGCCACTGTATGTATACGCTTGGAAGGGAATGGGATCTGGTAGACCAATGTGAGGGAAAATGGCAAGGCTCCCAAAAAAAGAAGATATTGCCATCAGGCGCCATTGCCATATGGACTCAAACACAGAGCGTAAGCCAGAGACAGTTTTATTCCATCTCTCACGCACACACACACACACACACACACACACACACACACACACACACACACACACACACACACACACACACACACACACACACACACACACACACACACACACACACACACACACACACACACACACACACACACACGCACGCACGCACACACAGAGGAAATAACATTTTCCTTTCTGCTTGAGAGACTGAAGAAGATGCAGGTTATGAGGGAGGAGAACTTGCTCTGCACCTAGCTCTGCATTATAATGAAGTCTGCGATATTGTGAAAAATTGAATATGCAACATACAAAATACTTACGGGAATGCAAATGTGCTTGTGCACTTAGAGTGTGAATGAAGAGTGGATGACACAGGCAGATGCTTGTGTGAGCGTTGAGTGCATGGTATCTACTCATTAGTGCATACTGTACATCTTTGCATACATCTCAACTCAAGAAACACTTCATTTCTTTTTGTAGACCATTTGTACTCACTAAAGTGATTTTATTTCATAGGACTTCTTTTGTTATTGTGATTGTATCTTTATTTTCCCATTGCTACATTGCGATTGATGCATTTTATTTTATGCAAAGCACTTCGTAATTGTTATTTTGAAGTGGTAATTGTGCTATACAAATGCAGATTATTATTAACACGCTCTGTTGTAGATGAGGAGCAACTCAGGCTCACATGAAAAGGTGCAGTTAATCAGGAGTTGGGCAAAGAGGGATGGAGGGATGAAAGGAAGGAAGGAAGGATGGAATGAAAGTAAGGATGAGACTGTGCTTGTTCCGGTGTTATCGCTATGGAGCTAAAAAGTGCCGTCAATTACAGTGAAGTGTTTCGCTGCACAGCCTGCGTGCACACGCACACACTGCATATATTAAGCGCTTGTGGTGGACTACGTGTTGTATTGTAGATGTTTTTCTGCTTTAATTCTTCAACATTAAATAAATATGATGGTCCAAATGGCAAAGTGAAGAGAGAGAGAGAGAGAGAGAGAGAGAGAGAGAGAGAGAGAGAGACTGTGTACCACACAAGCAGCACGGCGCTGACCAAGTGTCACCATACAAAGTGGGTGTGACATTGCTGAGCACCCTGATGGTGCAGAGAGGAAATAAGCTCTAGGGCTGCCCAGCACTATATAGAAACCCATTACTTACAGCTGAAAGCCACCCAGGTCTCCCTTATTCATACACCACCCCCCACCAGCCAGAAGCCAATGCAGCCAGGCACCCTGTTAAAGTCAGCTGGAAGAGGAGCATCACCCACTCCTTTCTGTAAAACATATGACCTCGCTCTCTGTGACCAGAAAAGGTGAGCTCGCCCTACACTACATGTGAATAAAAACGGGCAAGATAGAAACAGAAAGAAAATGAACGATACGGAGAAAGAGTAAGATACTGCACTGAGAAAAGGGAAGGGAAGGGGCGCGGTGCAGGGACAGAGAGAAGGAGGGACGGAGAGAAAGATTCCTCTGAAAAATGAGGTGACAGAAAGCTTTTTACATGCAGGAAGGGTGGCCAGGCAATTTTCAGATGTCTAAGACTCCTCATTTGCAGGGCTGCAAAGCCACTTTATACGGTGGCAAATGTTAAACTTGTTCTCTGCACATCAAGGTCCCCTTGGCCGCCTGCTCGTCTTCGCCTGGACTATGCTTGAGACGAGGGTACAGGGAAAAAATAGTTTGGACACCTTGTACACAAGAGTTTAAAAAAAGGCAGAATACCTTTATGGTTCACAAAGACAAAGGCTGTCTTCGTCCACGCATATGTTTATGTGGATTTGGATGAACTTAATGTAGGATGCTCTGTGCTTTGCTGTTCAGTCTCAGTACAGCAGAACAGCATCTGTTCTAGCTTTTCTATTATTACACTTAGTCATTGTATCCACCTTATTGGTGATTGTTTATCAATACTCATTGTGTTAATATTTTGTGAAAGCATCAATAGTCACACTACCAACTACAATATTGCCACAATATCAACATTGAGGTATTTTTGTCAAAAATATCGTGATATTTGATTTTTGCCATATCGCCCAGCTCTAACCAAAAGTCTAACGAAATAAAACAGAGAAAAGTTGTAAATCCTTACATTTTCTAAGCTGGAAGTAGTGAACATTTGACATTTTTGAATAAAAGGTTTGTTGTCAATTTCTTTTCAGTCCACTACTTGATTAATTGGCTAATCTTTCTGCACCACAACATTTAAATCATTATTTTGTAGTGACTGAAACGGTCTTGTTTTCTAAATCAGAGCAAAGCAGGATGTGACTGAGAAAAAAAAACACAACGTGGGATTTCAATTTAATGATGCTGTAAAAAAAAAATCATATAAATTGAAATAAAATGATGTACTGCAGGACAGTAAATAGAGGCAAAAGCTAATTATTGTCAGATAAAACTCACCCACGGGTGTTAAAGCTGGACTGGTACAATTACAAGGGGCGTGACAACTCTAAGATATATTGGTACGGTCGCTGTCGTGGTGGTTTCTTAATCAATATCTTTCACACAGAGCAAGACACACCAATAAAGCACGGAGACATTACATGATGACCCCTTCTGTGACCACCCCTTGTCACACATACACACTCACTGTCTACAGATGTGCACATGTGTGCTGAAAGGATGTTATCAGTTTATTACAGGATGTCTGTACGCAGGACAAATTTCACTGGGAAGGCTGCCAAGTTTTTCCAGTAACTTGAAGGTATCTACATAAGAGTGACATGACACTGTCATGAACACATGACGCAGTCATGACACATGAACCCTAACCCTAACCCTAACCCTAACTCTAACATTTAACCCAAACCTAACCCTAACTTGTCATGACAAAAACCGAATGACACTTACTAAAAGAAGCATTATGTCATAAACGTTTATGACTTGCTTATAATGTTTATGACACGCTCATAAGAGTGTCATGTCACTCTTATATAGATACCTTCAAGTAAAGTGTAAGTAAGTGTTTTTCCTCTCTAAACTTCTCGCACACTCTTATCGCCTTTTCTCTACATTGTGTCTTTTCTCTGTCGCTCCGCTTCAGCCTGTATGTCTATGCATTTCCACTCTCTCTCACTTTGCTTTATTTTGTCTCCCTCTCTGCTTTTGTCTCTCCGCAGGATCCAGTGATGTATGGCATATCGTAAATTCTCGCTGCTCAGTTATTAAAAGTCAGTGATGCAGGGACACTGAATCATGCAGGGGCAAAGGCCTAGGAGCCGGTCAGTAAACCCGCACAATCAACTCTGCACCACATCCCCCATCAGAATAATACAGTGGCAGCCTATAGATCAGCAGGATGGTACCATATGTGTAGTGTCACAAGTGCACTCCAGCCATATAGGCTTTTTTTTGTGAAAAGTCTATGTTCAATTCTACGTTTCATTGTCTGTGTGAAGTGGTATCACATCGCGATGATATGGTTATATTGTGTTATCATGTAACAAATTTATAGTGTCCAAATGAATGATGTAAAGCAAACCGTAATATTAAAAAAAACAGAAATAGAAATATGTTATTTGAAGATTTCTTTCACATCTGAGGAGTTTTGTGGAACAGTTGAACAAAATTCATCACCGTGGCCATAAATTTGATAATTTTACATGTGAACATTTATCATATACTGTATATGACATATGTCATTTTTCAAAAAAGACTGAGACTACAGCCATGCTAGCAGCTCTGTGAGGCTATACCTTTAGGCACAGTAGTGCTTAAAGCTAAATGCTAACCTCAGCGTGCTAACATCCTCACACTGACAATGTAACATGATGTTGAGACGATGACCATTGTAGTTTAGCGTATATGCATAGCAGCACTTGCTACTGAGTACTAAGTTCAGGACACAAAGTACTGCTAAGGATGCTGGGAATGTTTTGCAGGTTGTAATTTGACCTGATGATGGCGTTAGATAAAAAGTCAGGGGATAACCAAAGACAGTTTAGGCTTCATTCTCTGGGGAACAAGGATATCTATACAACCTTTAATTGCAATCCTTTCAATAGTTGAGATCATTTTAGTCCAAAGTGGTGGATCGGCTGACACACATAGCCATCTTTAGAGCCTTGCCACTGGAATTTTGTTTTTATGCTTTACCACATGGAGGATGATTTATAATGGACTCATGCCACCTCTGCAGTGTATGTCAAGTCGTCCCAAAGCCTGGAGGGAGGAGGGACTGGAGGGTCAAAAAAGAGACAGTATGTTGAAAACTAGAGACGTATGTATTTAGAGATACCCCTACAACACCCAGTCAGTGTGTGTGTGTGTGTGTGTGTGTGTGTGTGTGTGTGTGTGTGTCTCTTTTTCCTCTCCTGTCCAATATCTCAGCTCTTCAAGTTCCAAGTTCCATCCAATCCACTTATATTGCTCATTAAATCATCTCACAAACAGTCTACACACTGGGAAGCATATGCGTCTGTCGCCCAGGTGTCCTGAACACACACACACACACACACACACACACACACACACACACACACACACACACACACACATGCACACGCACGTGCACAAAGAAGCAAGTCACCAGGATGCAGACAGACAGATGGTGTGTTTCTATAATGTTCATGGGGGTGGGATGTATGTGTGTGTGCTAAGTCTCATCCATCACTGCGGCCACCTGAGGGGAAGCTTCTGAGCCAATGAGGACCCAGACAGACTGGACTGTGTCCACCTTCAGTGTAACAGCTGCTGGCTGACTGACAGCTAACGGCGAAACAATCTGGCTCCAACGACACAACACAAGGCGGTGAGACAAAAACAGTCATGTTTCATTAAAACAATAGTATGCTTTCTAAAAATAAAAGACAAAAGAAGCTAAAACAATGAAACTGCTAAAGGGTGAAAACGAGACTAATGGCATTTTTCCATTACATGGTACAGTACCTGCTCGACTCGCCTCGACTCTACTCGCCTTTTTTGGTTTTCCATTATGAAAAAAAGTCCCTGGTACCTGCCAACAGGTACCTTTTTTTTAGAACCACCTCCGTCGAGGTTCCAAGCGAGCCGAGGCGATACCAAAAGGTGACATGAAAACCTGCAGACTACTGATTGGTCGGAGAGAATCGTCAGTAATCACTGCGTCATCATTGCTAGCGACAGACGGGGGTGTCCTGAACAAACCCGCCATTTTTAAATAGTTTAGCCAGCTGTGTGTTTTTGCTGCCCCCAGCTTCTTTTGAAACAAAATGTGTCTGCTGGCTGTGGCAACAACAACACACCTTCGACGTTCTGTGTGTGTGTCGCGTTAGGTCACGGCAGTTTCCTACGGCGGCGCTATGACGACCAGCCACGCTCGCCTCGCGCATGAGGCGGTACTAAATCTGCAATGGAAAAAGGAGGACGGGGCACCGCGGTCAAGTCTTTGCCGAGCCGAGTAGAGCTGGTACTAGCAGTGGGTAAGCGCCATAAGAGTCTACAGCCATGCTAGCGGCTGTGTGAGGCTTTACTTACTGCACAGTGGTGCTTTGAACTAAAAGCTAACGTCAGCATGCTAACATGCTAATATGTAGCAGGTATAATGTTTACCATGTTCACCATCTTAGTTTGGCGTGTTAGCATGCTAACTCTAGATAATTAGCATTAAACACAAAGTACAGTTGAGGCTGATGGGAATGTACCTGCTGGGGTGAAGTTTTTGAATGAACATTGTCGCCGACTGTTACTGTTATGACGATGATGATCTGATGGTAATGACTAGGATAGTGGTTGTACTGAGGATTGTGTATTGTTGGTGTGCATGAATATGTTGATTTTGACTTTAGTCATTGATGTTCACACTATTTATTACTGTACTCTCCTCTTATTACGTATTGTCTTGAGATGTGTATGTCTTCTCTTATTGTCTTACCTGTTGTCTGTTGTATATGTATGGTGGCACTCAGTTTTCCTCCTGGGGGATTAATAGAGGTATTTAGTTTTGTATTGTATGTCACTAGTGTTGCAGCCATTTGGTCGTAAATGACACATTGAAAATGGTGCTAGATGAAAAGTTATCAATGAATGTTATTACAATTCATCCTAAGCGGGACATTACGTTTCTGTTCCATATTTCATGGCAATTCATCCAATAGTTGAGACATTTCAATCGTAACCACATATGTGAACCTCATGGTGGACTGTAAAGTGAAGAGAAGGCAAAAAAGTAAAAATGTGTGTTTTTTTTTTAAAGATTTTCAATCATGAAGTCAATAAGTCAATTATCTAGAATCACTTAATCTGCAAGAAAAAGTTACTCATTAAAAAACTGAAATTTATACTACACAATTCAAATTTGCTTGATCCTAATATAAATAGAGTAAATGAGTGAGTTGTGGGTTAGTGAGACGTGACTAAAATATTTCAGGGCTGAAACAGTGGAGGCAATCTCAGTCTATAAATGGAGCTAAGGAGGAGGATACTGATTTAACAGGTAAAGAGACAGACGATCTAGAGAGTAGAGTGATGGTGACATGTGTGATAGACGTTGACAATGCATCAGCTTTGACAAAAAGAGCCAGATTGTGGATACGAGGGAATGGCATGGAAAGAAACTGGACTTCATGGAAATAAATAAAGAGTATAAAACTGAGACGAGATGAGGCGCGTCAAAGTACAATGAATAAATTGAGCAGAAATTGGAATTGGAGCGCACAGCGGCCAGAGAAAAGATAACTTGATTTTTACAGGGTGAGACGGAGAGTGTAAGAAAAAAAAAATGGTGTGGAAGAAAAAGATATGGCGCTGAGATAACCGTGCGGGAACGAGAATCGAAGTGTAAGAATGAAAAAGGAAGAAATCAAACTATCAAAGCGAGCGTGTGTGTGTGTGTGTGTGTGTGGGGGGGGGGGGGGGGTTGAGTACAAAGCAAGCACACTGATAGTAGCAGTAGCTTCAGCATGCTCTGTGCTTAATAAATAATCACGCTTAGAATGGCTAATGAGTCGTGAAAGTCTGCAGATGTTTCCAATATCCTGTTAGGAGCGGCAAAACAGAGAGTGTGCTGCTAAAGTGTAAATAAGGAGGGCGGGGAAGGTGTGAGACGCTGGCGGGAGTGCAGCCATGGGAGACGCAGAGAGGAGGGACGACTGCAGGGAGAGTTAACACACCTTGGCGAGAGAGAAGATAACGGGAGATAAGGGAAAGAGTGATAGAGAGCAAGAGAGGCTGTCAGGGGCATCAACGTGCAGCCTGGCTACTTCCAGCTTTATTGCTAAGCGCTGTAGTCCGGTCTCAGTCCGAGCACGATTCCCGGTTCTGAGATGGAGACTGCCTGGGATCCCTTAGGTGTATCGATTCTCGGGCACGCTCATTTGGGAGAAGCAGAATTGATGAGACCTGCCTCGGGCTAAGGTTTATTTACTTATTCATCTGATGCCTGCTCTGGCCCTATCTGTCTGAGAATATGGGGCCCAGCAGCTCGCAATATCCAGGCATGACAACTAATTTGAAGGCATATATGTGTATATGTCTATGTGTGTGTGTGTGTGTGTGTGTGTGTGTGTGTGTGTGTGTGTGTGTGTGTGTGTGTGTGAGAGAGAGAGAAAGTGGGAGAGATACTGAGCATGCAGCAGACCACCTACACTATGCACATGAACCATACATCCAGACAAGGCAGCCAACACAAATTGACATTTCACAGAGGGTTAGTTGTAGTTTCATTTGTGGTGCACTTGATTGTTAGTTTTAGGCTGTTTTTGCAATGTCATTATGAGTTAGTCAGACTGCTACCAGAGGGATCAATTTAAAAACAAGCTATGCGCTTTACTCCCTGCTGAAAAGTTTACAGTCTTTCAAATTGCACCCTGTCATCATTTTTATGTTTTAATCAACAATGGGGATCTCCAGAGGCTTCTCCTCACTTTGACACAGTCTCTATATCATGACACTTTGACGCCGTCTCGTTAATCTAAAGTGTAAAAACAACAATTCACGGGGGGGGGGGGAATATATGCCAGACTATTAATCAACAGGGAACAGTAAGGGAATTGTAGTTTTTTTGTACGGATTACACAAATGAGAGATACTGTGTTAATTAATGCGCCTTAGAGGCGCTGGTAGGTGGATTTTGAGCCAGGCTAGCTGTTCCTTCGCGTTTCAGTGTTTATGCTAACCGGCTTAAAGTACAGACATCAAAGTGGTATCAATCATCCTCTTTAATTCTCTGCCAGGAAGTGAATAAGTGTATTTCCCAAAGTGTCGAACTATTGCTTTAAGCTTCTGCGGTTATCTGGTGACTAGAAAGGCAAATAAACCATAGCCCAAATTCAAAGTAAACAAGTGTTTTTAAGCTTCTTGTATAAAAGGTTTTCCTTCAATGAAATTCCTCATATCCCACAGCCAGACAGTGTGTTTCCCTATGGCTTGCTATCTCTCTTTCTGCTTCCCAATCCTCCCCTCCCCTCCCCTCCCCTCTCCTCGTTGCCGCCCCAATCTTGTAAGCTACACAGACTGCCTGATAATTGGATTTGAACAGACAGTTCAAACGGCAGCATAACATAATTAGCAACAAACCTCGGAATCAATCTCAGGGATGGCGATCATCTCTCTGGCCTGGCAGGTCTCTCTGGGAGCGCGACGGGAAAATGTGTGATATTGGTTTTGCACAGTTTTGACGCTTTTTGTGCACCTGCATAGGTGTGCAGGTGTGACGGACGCGTGACATGATGAATCACTGGGCATTCTTGTGTTCGGATGAGTGAGGCGGTACATGTGTTCATGAATGTGCGTGCAAGTTTGTGTGCACCCATGTGCATTCAATTTATGTTTTCTTTCTGATCTGGACAGGGGTATGTGTGTGTGTGTGTGTGTGTGTGTGTGTGTGTGTGTGTGTGTGTGTGTGTGTGTGTGTGTGTGTGTGTGTGTGTGTGTGTGTGTAGGCATCTGTTGAGACAGGAACAAAGGAGGCCAGACTACATAAAGCAGGCCTTTGATCAGCTCGGCTCTACCGTGTTGCTTTCAGTAATTGACAGCCCTCGGATCACGGATGCTCCCTCTGCAATGTGCACACATGCAAAGTCTCCATGTGTTTCGATGTATCACATGGCCTTTGTCTCTCGTGTAAACAACAGGCAGTTGCTCGCAATATGTCCATGTGGCATATTTTAGGAGTTTTGGGCAAAGCATGAGGCTGTGCAGCGCCACACACTCCTCTTTCCGGCACACTCTCCCAATGGTGGCCTTATCACCCGAGTTAATGTAATGAAGCAGATTAGCACCCGCAGCATAACACTTGACCAGGGAAAATTAGAGGCAGCCATAAAGTGCTTATTCATCTCCACTGAATTCACCTTCAGAAGTCAGGGGGAAAAAAATGAAGGCGCTCCGGTCTGAATGTAAAGTAATAAAGTGAGTTAGTTTCTACTGCTGCTTTATTGGAAGCATATGAACCTGCTTTACAGTGGAGAACAGTGTTAGCAGCCTGTAAATTTGATCACATTTATAATATTTCGCCATTCTCAAGAGAAGAATAAGTGGAAAAGGGGGATTATAAGTTTTACTCGGTGAGCGGACTGAATGAAAATAATTTTCACCATTGCAGAGCTAAACCAATTCACTCAGAAATACAGTTTTTTCTTGATGAGTCAACAGTGTCGGTGTGTTTTGCCAATAACGCTTCACACCATACACACACACACACACGTCCCAGAGAGAAATGCACAGTTGCTGAGTTCCTAAGTTAAAACAATTTCAACCAAACAAATAAAAAAATAAACCTAACTATGTTACGTGTGCATAACTGTCACTCATTTTTAATTCAGCTTTATGACAAGCTGCTATTTATGCTAAAATGTAACTTGTTCTCCTAATCTTGTTTGACAAAAGTGTAATGGTCCTTATTGTTGTTCCACAGCATTGTTGCTGGAGTGCAGAGCTATTAGCCCGTCATATATCAAGCCCACGGTGTCATGTGTAATGGCTAAGTGTTTTGAACCAACTCGATCATGGCAGCATGAATCTTCCTGAAGGCTGGTGATTATTAACGACAGTGGCAGCACAGAGCAGCCCCCTTCTATCACACTGCAGGTAAATCCTGCAACAAAGACGATGGCGGGGAAGCGCCCTTTAATTCCCTTTTTTCCCGGGAATTAATCAGCCCCGGTTCTAATTTTTCACCTGACTGATGTTAATGTCTTTCCTGTGTGATACTCTAAATAAGAAGATTAGACGCCACATGCGCACGCACACACACACACAAAAACACCATTGAACTGATGACAAACGAGGTCGCGGACGCAGCCGCTCATTTGAATATCAGAGAGAAAGAGTGCTGGCGTGCCAACGTAACCTTCTCCAGCCTGTAAAGTAATTACTCAGTGCTGGAACACGAGGAAACACAGTGTTTATGGAGGAACGAGAGCAGGCGAAGGAGCTCCAGGAGCACTATGAAGGAAGGAATAGAAGAAGGAGGGTAGAAAACGGAAGGAGGAAGAGAAGAAGGACCAAAGGAGCGGGACAGATGTTTAGAAAGTTGGAGGTGATTTAGGAGATGAGACGGTGTGTAAAGTTAACACCATCATTCTCTTCTTTAATCGGGCCAACCTGATGGGCCAGAGATGCAGGGCAGTTCCTGCGGACCATCCATTTCATGAAAACCCCAATTGTGCACAACAGCCATAGACGGAGAGCCTAGGAGCAGCAAATTTCTCTGGATGACACCGTACTTATTAGGCTTATATTAGCCATTCATCTCCCTCCTTCTCTATCTGTATGTCTTCTCCTCAATATCGTCTGTAGCATTAACCCCAAATGTCCCTTATTTCATAATCCTCGTTCGAGCTTTATTTTTGCTTCTCTTCATACCTTACAAGGAGGGTTGGGTATCATTTGGGTTCTTTCCGTGCCAACTGTGCTAAAGCGATACTTTTAAATATATATATTGTTTACTTAAAGCTACAGTGTGTAAGAATTTCTCCCATCTAGCGGTGAAATTGTATATGACAACCAACTGAATATTACTTTCTAGCCCTTCCCATTCCGAGCGCGTTTCAACTGCTACGGTGGCCGAACCCGAAATTAGCTCTTAGTATCGTCATCGTTTACACGCAGCTGTTCTAGCCACTCCAATATTAACTTTGGTCTTGTTGCTTTGCCTGTTGCGTTTGTCATTTTAATTCTCTTCTTCCCTCCCGGCTGGCATTCGTCACGGTGCCACTGAGTGTAAAAGGGCAAAAGGCGGAGGTGTGTCCCTCTTTGGCTAATGCATTTTAAAGATGGAGGCGCAACATGGCAGCCGTCATTCGTGCGACTCGCCCGTATGTATTCTGAATGATTCTAAATGGCAGATTCTACGCTTACAAGAATATTTTGATTAGTTGGTGGAAGCAATTACACATCAATGAGCACATATTTGTGAACGAACAAAGGGGGTTTTGCTAACAATCAACTCAAAAAATTACACAATGTAGGTTTAAAAAAACAAAATAATAGCACAATCAGTTGGCTACATTAAAGAGTGGCTTCTTTATTGCTAAGACCATATGGTCAAATTTAAATGCATTTAAAATGTAATAACAATAACTTATTTCACCAGTCAATTACTTTAAAACAATAGTTCAGCTAGGCTACTCTGTGTCTTTAGCTGCAGACTGTTGCACGTCCCGTTGTTTGAATTGTTCTGAGTGAAATACAGCCACACCGTTGAGACCGTTTAACTTTCACCATTTTAACCATGTTAACTATCCACAGCAACCTCCTCCAGAACATCTGTGGTACTTCAGCAACATCATGTTATTTGTGCCTTTGAGTCTTAAGAGTAGACAGCCATAAATTGCATGACCATAAGTCATCACTTGTCAAGAAAATGTAAACAAAAGTGATTTAAAGCATGTGATCTAACTGCAAATGCGGTTTGTTTTTTTCTGGTGAGAACAGCCTTTGTTTATTGTCCATCATAAATAGGTTTGGCATCACCGGTGTAACTACTAAACATTATGCTTCTCCTCCATATCCTGTTGTTTACTGTGCAGTGCTGAAAACCTGCACAGAACATATGACAAACTGTATATTATGACTGGAACTAAATCTTTTAGAAAAATGTACATTGTCATTAATGCCAATATTGTGAAAATCTTTGTCCGTCACATTACCTTCAAGTATGGCACATTAGCTATTATATTTGGTTAATATCATCAATTCTACCAACTTTTGCTGTTCTTTCTCTTTATCCATATCTCTCTCTCTCTATCCAATCCCTGCCCTGTTCCTCCCTCTCTGTGGGAGCAATGATGAGAGTCTGTGCAGAAATAGACCCAGTGAAGGTCTCACTCCAGGGCCTGTCAGAATGTTCTTCAAGGCCCCCCCCCCCACACACACACACACACACACACACACCCCTTCATATCTCCTATACCTACTACAGTGAGAGTGACATTACTTATTTCGTGAGCACAATTAAATTTGATCCATTGTTTATGTGCACAGTTTAAAACAACATGGGCAATTTCCTGCCCTCCCTCCTCTCTCCTTCCCTCTTTCACTCTCTTTTTCTTTGCGATTTTTCCAGAGACCCTGCAGGTGTCAGCTCTCGCTTCCAACTCAACACCTAATGACTAAATTGGAGCAATTAATTACCCTGATCGGTGATGTTAACCTCCACCTCTTCCACCTGGACCCTTGGCGGTCCAAACTAACTGGCTGATTCGTACTGTAGCCTTGCACCCTGCTTGCTATTTATTCTCAATACTGCAGCGGTCTGTTTATCCAAACTTGATGAGAATGACCTTGAATCACGCAAATGGAAAGAGACTATAGTGTACATAAAGAGAGAGAGCGAGAGAGAAAGTGAGAGAGAGAGCGAGAGAGAGAGTTTAGATATGGGCTCTGGCATTGAGATAGAAACAAAGCAATGAAATATGATTTCACAAAACTGCATGAACCCTGAATTTTATAGGCTACAATAACGCTCTCCTCTCCTCTCCTCTCCTCTCCTCTCCTCTCCTCTCCTCTCCTCTCCTCTCCTCTCCTCTCCTCTCCTCTCCTCTCCTCTCCTCTCCTCTCCTCTCCTGGCTCACTGCCCTTCATCTCTCATGCACCTGCAGCAGTTTGTCAGGCTGCTTCGGCTAATTACACATCTCATCACAACCACACACAGCCAGAGGCAGTACTCGTGCATTACCACTGTAGAGGGACTTTACCGGCATGATGTGCGGTTCTGACGGAGGAGTCATGCATTGAATAAAAGGTCCCACTACAATAACTGTGGCAAATTACAGACATGGTCTGTAATTATCTCCGGGAACAACAACATGCTTCGCTCACATTTCACAAGTAATGATGGGTTAAATATAGGGGTGATATTTTGTGGAAGCGTGTTTATCGATGCAGCTTGCCCTTTCCCTGGGCTCATACGTGGTAATCTGCCGTCGCCGATCAAGCCCTGATGGATGCTGTCCTGTCAGTGCAGCAAACTGTTCGAGCAATGGCAGCCTCTCGTCCCATCATACCCTGCCTGTCCACAGATGCAGTGCTGGCAGCCCAGGGACATATGATTTTAATAGCTGCTTTATACATGTTCAATTGATTTAAAACAAAATGGTTATGAAGATTCTAAGTCATTCAGGTTATAGCATATCTACTTTGGATGACCGGTCAAATATCTTTGAGACCAAGCAGCAAGTTCAGCTGCCTTTGAATTTGCATTTCTAGAAATGTCTAAAAATGTTTTCTCTCCTCTCTCATCTTTTCTTCCCCTTTCCTCTGCCCTGACTGTACTGACTCACTGTTTGGTGAATGGTGGGAGGTGAATTGAGTGGAGGAAAAGAGCAACTCAAAAGTAGAGGCAAAATCAAAAGGAGTGAAGGATGAAAAAAAGAGAATATCACAAAGAAAGGGGACATATTTCCCAGCCTGTGGTGTGGGTAATGTGTTCCTGAAAGCAGTTCAATCTCAGTACCGTCTGCAGACTCTTCACGCACAATAACTTTGAAGAGAAGGTGTCAGGATCAGCTCACAACATATCATAACAGCGTAACAGTTAACAGAAAGAAAAAGAGGGAGCATTGTGGCACAATATCAAAGTGTCACAATGTTGAGAGACACATGTAGAAGTAGATAAAAAGGAAGTGCTTTGTCACCAGGACTGTGCAATATATTAAAAGGACAATTCAACATTTTGGCAAATCCACTTATTGCTTTCTTGCCGAGGGTTAGATAAGAAGATTGATACCACTCTCATATCTGTCCATCATATATCGTACATTCTCTCTATTTATTTACCTCAATGGGACCTATTTGGACCTTGTATCAGAGTTAACCTGCTTCCCAGTTAATGCAAACTCAAAATGTCCTCCATATTATACATGAAGCTACAGCCATATACATATCTATAGCCATATCATAAATTCTTTCACCTTTGGACAGTCAGGCTAGCCGTTTCCCCCTGTTTTCAGGCTTTATGCTAAGCTAAGCTAACCGGCTGCTGCCTGTAGCTTCATACGCTCATTTGTCTGAGCATAAACAACAAATAAGTGTATTTCCCAAAAAGTCAAACTATTCCTTTAAGACACATAACATGAAGCACATTATGAGAATTTAGTGTGCTGCGCTGAACTCCCTGACTACAACTTTCAATACATCTTTATAATAATGGTCCAAATATGGGCTAGACATTTTCTACCTAAGAATATTTTGTCATCATGCACTGGGACAGCTACAAGACAACAAAATAATACCTGCTATCACCTGACAAGAGAAGAAGTGAAGGTACAGTAGCTGCATGTGCCGTGGGGCAAAGGGAAGTACTACTTCTCTGAGGCATAAACGGTGGAAAAAGGGTGTGAACGGTGGTGCAAAGTGTTGTGGTGCAGTGTGTCCCCACAAAACGACACAGGTGGCTGGAATGACACACGTGATATGGCATCAGTGGATTTGAGATTCGTTGAAAAGGAAGGGAGGAAAGACAGATGGGATTGGGGGTTATGGATGTTCTCTTGGTGCTCTCCCATTCTACTGTGTTATATGTGATATTTGTAAGAAGTAAAAACTTTTGTTTGTCATGTCTTGTTAATGTTATGTTACAGACAACCCCCGGGGTGTGAAAGAGACTCAAACAAAGAAACAAGAAGCAATAAGACAAAAGCTAAGAAGCAAAGGCTTCCCATGTTAACGCTACGAGCTCCTTACATGCTCATTTTTTACATATGCATAATTAATGACAACCAAACATGAAAGCCCGGGCTGCTCCAATATAATACACAAAAGAAGCTAGCTGCAAACCAAGGCTAGATCAATTCAATTCAATTTTATTCATAGTATCAAATCATAACAAGAGTTATCTCAAGACGCTTTACAGATAGAGTAGGTCTAGACCACACTCTGTAATTTGTAAGACCCAACAATTCTAGTAATTCCCCCAAGAGCAAGCATTTAGACTAAAGGCGACGTAAATGTTACCTGAGGAAAAAACCTCCAGTGAGGCCACAGAGTGAGCGAAGCCACAAAGCACAGAGGTGTAAACAGTCTTAAAAATTCACCATTTTCTTCCCTACAAGCTCATCAAAGATGAGAGTCTGACCATGAACTCCGTCAATGAATCCAAAGGCTTTGTCACTACCCGATGTGAGTCGAGTGCAGATGTGAGTTGCGCATGCGTCACTTTGCGACAAGTAGCCTACAAGATTCTAACGAGAGAGACTTCTGTAATGTCAATACATTACAAATGGACCTACATAACGAAGTTCGTTCACTGCTGGCTACAAGTTAGCAATCAAACACAACAAAGGCCGTCACTTGAATGTCGTTTTGAGCTAACGTTAGCAATGTGCCGTAAACCGTTTAAATCTGAGCATGCGCAACTCACATCTGCACTCGACTCACATCGGGTAGCGACAGCGTGATGTTCAATCAGTGTGCCATTGTTGTTCTCTTTACCAGGCCGCTCCAGTTACATTATTCTTCCCATTAGGGTGCCTCCTCTCTGAAAGAGAAAGCGTCAGCAACGCTAATTTAAGTCATCAAACAATGTTTACTGAAAGAGGGAAAAACAAAATGCACTTCCACGCAGAGGCTGAGCGGAGTGACGGGGGGGCCGGGGGGAGCTTTGTTAAGTAAATGATCAGCCGCAAGGTTTAATTGAAAGAAACGGAAGAGGGAGGGAAATATGGAGCTGTGGATAAATGGATGAGAGGAGGGGTTGATGTAGCACGGAGAAGTTAAAGAATATAAAACATCTGTTAACTGAGGACAGATGTGCTGACTGACGATGTTGGCACAACAAAGAGATCTCTTCCATTCCTGTAAAAAAAAAAAAGAAGCAAGGAAGATTCTCTGTAGGTAGACGCAAGCTTTAAACAGGCGGACCCATTAGCAGAGCAGATTTCTCCCAAGCCCAAAAGTTATAGTTTTTTTTTTTTTTCTTTCAAAAGTCTGTGTGGCAATGCAGTTGAAATTGCAGACTGATTGGGCACCCTGGTGGAGACCTTTGTCGCATGTCATCCCCTGTCAGTTCTCTGCTGTATAAGGGTAAATTGGCCAAAAATACTGACAAAAAATTTGCATTGACATTTGTTCTAAACCCTATGGTTTAAATTATACAGTGGATAACATAATACTATATATATATCCCACCATGCACCCACTTTGATATATTCCTCTAAACTTCCTTACAGTAAACACACAGTGCATTCCACCTCATTATTACTGTTTTTCACACTGTGCCACAAAGCTTTCAACCCTGTTTTTCCTTATGTCCATCCAATAGTTGCTTACCCTGGAAATCCAGAGTTCTCGCGAGAGCACAATTTTAATTTGCTCAGCGAGTATGGCATTGAGTTATGATGCTCATTAACTACGCCCTTGTAGCCGAGCTGCACCAATCACATCAGTGTATCTGATATAGGCGGGCCAGAGGCGAGCTAAACAGATGACGACAGTTTAATGTACCAGTTAGCTCCGCTGGTAGCCAAGCGTATGGGGCTCTGGATACGTCACCCCCGTGTATTGTTGTGATTGGTCGTAGTGTTATCCAATCGCGTGCAGTGAGATTTTCAAATGCATGCTTGGTGCCGCCCCTCGAGTTGGGCCATTTTCATTAATCATTGCCAGACCCTTAATCTTTTGGATATGGGTCTGGATTTCCAGACTAATAGTTGCTGAGACATTTCACTCAAAACTAAACATGTCAACCTCATGGTGGCGCTAGAGTGAAAGTCAGGTGATTACCAAAGTAATTGGGGACTAATTGTCTTGGAACCAAGCATGTACAAGATTTCTTTTGCAAATCCATTGAGTAAATGTTCACTGGACTGAACACTTTGAGATGCTGGTGGCGCTAAAAGTAAAGTCAAGACATTGCATAGCAACTCATCCAATTGTTGTTGTTCAGTCTGGACCAAAGTGGTGGACAGCGTGACCAACCAAGTTATTTTCAACCATTTTTTTTAATTTATGTCAGCTCAGAATGAATTTCTGTCTCAGACTCTTGAAAACTCTGCTCAGTAATTTGTCAAAGCAAGCTGTCAAATCAACATTTTTGAGAATTGGCAGGTAAAAAAAAGTATTTAAAAAAAAATCAGGAAACTTTGTTTTTAGAAAATTGAGTCTGGAAGACAAACTATCCAAAGATGAAGGCTGTACTGTAAGGGCCATAAATGCACAGAGGTTTAAAAACTCCATTACCTTTTTACAAAAAGACTAAATGTCTACACTGTTGGATTACTGATCTCTAAGTTTCATCCTGTACAGCATTGAAACCAAGTGCTGAGGGGAAGGTGGGAAATCCATCTACATACTTAAAAAGGGAAATGGTTAGCAGTAAGCTAAAGCATTCATGATGTGTGGTTAATGGGCTAACACATTCAGAGCTACTGGTCCTTTAAAGAGCTGAGTTTTGAGCCACATCAACAGAGCTCACTTTCCCCAGCGAAGCCACCCTCGCTGACCTTCTGAAAGGTACCGCTCTGCCAAAAGCAAAGCAAACACCTCATTTATCTGGCAGCAAATGCAAAGAGCAGATGCCACAGGGGGCCTGGGGAGCTGGCAGTCGGATCTGCGGCTGTGACAAGATGAGCAGCCTGAGCTCCTGGCTTGAGGAAAAGGTAATAGCCGCTTGGACATACACCGCTGCTGAATGGTACGCAGGTGGGCAGTTTAAACAAAGCTCATCCCAGACATAAAAACCAGGGGGACACACAGCACTGAACTAGAGCACCTCCATTTAAAAGCCGCCATCTATAAACGACACTTAAGAGTCACATCGCAATCTTGAGAATTCATTTACAATGCTAATTTCAGTCTGCATTTTAAAAAGTGCCATTAATCCTGAGCAGCTTCTTCATGAGCCGCAGCAGAAGCAGTGTGGTCGAGGGGGAAAGAAACAGCAGCCAATTAAGGCTGTTTGTAGTGATACATAAGAAACGACAAACGCTGTGATTGCTGCGGTGTGAGGTGATGGGTTGTTGAAGATGCCGCTGTCCTGTCTGAGATCCTGATTAAGAGTAAACAGCGCAATCAAGGAGCGTGATTGCGGGATTGGCCTCTTGAAAGTTCAATATGTGACCTTGATGCGTTGCATTCACAGAGATGCAAGAGAGGAGGAAGGAGGAGACCGACGAGGGAAGGAACAATGAGTGAGTGATTTCCTCATGTTGAGATTAAATGATGTTTGCAGCACTACACACACACACACACACACACACACACACACATACATATATTCACACAATTTAGTGAAGAGAATCTTTAGCAATGTGAATCTCCACTGGCCACTTTAAAGCCACTCCAAATTGCTCTCCTGCCACCTCAGTAGTGAGAGCATGAGTGTGTGCAAACTCTGTATCTATAGGTTCTAACTACGGCAGCGGAGTGAAGGTGGGCCGTCTGAAGAAATGTTTTCCTAATAAATCACAAGGGAGCTTTTAAAAACAGTGTGCTTTGCGGCGGGGAGAATGTCTTTCTCCATTCCCTCTGAGAACACCTGAAGCAGCTTGACTGCTAATGGCTCAGTGGTAAATCACATCACGTGCTGCTGTGACTCGCTATTCGGACCGCCTTGGAATTCTCGGGCGCCGGTCCTTGCGCTGCTACAGCCAAGACATAAAGAAAATACACATACACGCACACACGCTCACACACATACACACACACGTACGCACACGCTCACACTAAAGCATGGATACCCGATGGCCAGACAGATATTTAGAAAATGATGGTCGGGATCGGGCCGGGCTCGGTCACATCAGCGCGATAAGGCATTTGTTGTAAAATGGTGCTGTGGCTCCTTTAAGAGAGCTCAGCGTGTGTGTGTGTGTGTGTGTGTGCGTGTGTGTGTGTGTGTGTGTGTGTGTGTGTGTGGAAGGTGGGCAGAAGAGAGATAGAGAAAGAGGAAGCAGATGTGTACATGCGACCGGAGCAGAGTTATTCATGTTATAACGGCGGCCCTGGAGGTAACGAGTCTCCCCTGGTTTTTCTGATCACGGTCGGAAACGAAGCAAGCAGGGAAGGTTAACACATTGAACATTTTAACAGCTTATTAACGTGTGCTTGTGCTGATGCGCTCATCTGTTTACATTTCCGAATGCCTTCCTACAGTTGCTTAATAAAAGCGGGCTTTCCACACAAACAAACGTACATGTATCATTAGTAGGAGAAAAAAAAGAGATTTTAGTTGTGTCGGGCTCGGACATAAATCTCTTAATGCCTGTCGGACGCGGGCCGGGCTCGGGCAGACAAATTCGGCCCGATCCGGACTCTAGCTCTCACACACACACACACACACACACACACACACGCACACACACACACACACACAAAACTTTCACTCCATAACTTTAGACAGCTTTGACCCTTTTGGAAAAGCTTTGGGAGGCAGCGAATGGCTGCAGGCGCGAGCCTCCTCCACTGCTGAGTCTGGCAGTTTGACATCGAGAAGAGGGGAGAGGAGAGGTGCTAACCAAAGCTTTGGAGTGTCTCCTTCTGATTCCCCCATCTGTCAAAACAATGAAGGTCACGCTAAGATGAGGTCCAATTAGGGCTCGGCCTCAAGCGCCTGAGGTGTCTGTGGCTCAGCAGGCTTAGATAACCCAAGTGTTTTTTCAGTGTGTGGGAGTGTGTTTGCACTGTGGAGGAGGGTTTGCACGTCTGCGTGATAAAGATCAGCGAGCAAGTGGGCAGTCGAGCATTATGAGAGTGCACGTCGCGGTCAACATTTAAGCAAAGACAGGCAATGAGCAGAGCGAGGCATTTTACTACAATTACGCCTTCAAAAAAACAAAACAAGCCGCTCTTTTTTTTTTTTTCCTCTGCTGCTCTCCACTAAGCCGATGGGACGCTAATGTAACATCTGGACTGATGAAGTAAACACCCCCCGACACAATGACAGACAGTGGTCAGTGATCAACAGCTAAGCCAATAGTCCAGTGCAGAGTATAATTACAGACACACACACACATCACAGAAAACAGTCCCCAATTGATCTGAGCACAGAGCTGGGCACTTGGGGATAGCAATGTTCTCAGACGAGCCTCTCCATCACACACACACACACACACACACACACACACACACACACACACACACACACACACACACACACACACACACACACACACACACACACACACACACACACACACACACACACACACACACACACACACACACACACACACACACACACACACACACACGTGGGCCAAGTCTCAGGCATCTAAAGTCACTAGTGGTGCAGCAGCAACAGTTGCCAAATTTATCAAAGAGATCTGGGAGCAAACCGTAGGGCTCCAGCACTACTCACCAAGGGTAATTATCAGCACAGACAGACAGACAGACACTCATTAACTGCAGCTGAGAGGAAAAGCACAGAGAAAGCGTGCAGAGAAAGGACACAAGGGGAGGTAGGTTATCATGGTTTACCATTACTTAGAGCGCGAGGGAGGTGAGAGGAAGCAGATATGTGTACTGCAAATTCACACGCAGACTCGAGCAAGGCCCACACACAAACACACATTCACACACACACACACAACACAGAGAGTTGATTAATATCATTCCTGACTGAGTCATGATTGAGTGACTGCAGCAGCGTCTCTTCATTTTCTGCATCTTCCACACAACATGTTTTCTTTTGTATTCATTTTGCGGCGTGACACTTAATTACCAAACAGAACTTAGAACCATCCCAACAGCTCATTTTGAATGCGCCAGAGCAGAGCAGAGCAGCTACTCTAACCACCGAGGGGTATTCGTCTGCGGAGCTTCTGCACAAAGCCACAAAATGCTAATTGTTAAACAGCCCGGTGCATTAAAATGTGCGACCACAAAAAGTGACCTCTTTATTCAGTCGGTCTATTGGCTGACCGGGTGACTGACTTGGATTTCTCCTGATTTGGGAAGCAAACAAATGTGTTTTTATTTCTTTGCTTGCTCTGTGGTGACCAAACACAGTGGAGGCAATTTGAATGAAAATTACACTTTTAAAATGCAATCTTCTTCTGAACAATGCAAGGAACACTGGCAAGCTAAATGGGCTTCCTCCTCAAAAATTGTTGGTCTGTTTACAAACTAAGTATAAAAGTTTCAAGTTTTGACCAATACCACCCCCCCCCACACACACACACACACACACACACACACACACACACACACCTAGCATCGACTCTAAAGCCTCAGAGCTTTGAAAGCAGCATGCCTCATAGTTTTGTGTAAAAAAAAAAAAAAACACTAGTAGAGCTTTGGCAATCTTATTACCGACTGCAAAATGACAAGTGACTCTACTGGCAGGACATCTGATCCGCTGTGAGGCATACAAATTCCATATTAAAATCAATTTGAAGGTGTCCCCACTTTTTTTTTTTTTTTTTTTTTTTTTATTTAGCACCCCAAGGCTGTGTGGAGGAGGAGATGAAGGGACATTTCAGTGAGGAAGCAAAGTCTGGTCGGGACTGGGTCGCACATACTAATTTCACTGCCGTTTATTGTAGAGAGACAGAGGAGAGGCATAAGGTGAACTAAATCTTAGTTTAGAGAGAGAGAGATAGATAGATAGATAGATAGATAGATAGATAGATAGATAGATAGATAGATAGATAGATAGATAGATTCTCACGTTAGCCTTTTCATCCTCTTTCTAAGCATCATAGCTCTTTCTGTTCAGCTTAGCACATCTCTGGATCCACACACACACACACACACACACACACACACACACACACACACACACACACACACACACACACACACACACACACACACACACACACACACACACACACACACACACACACACACACACACACACACACACACACACACACACACACACACACACAGGGCCAAACCTCTGAAGGAGAATCTTTGCTGATATCTGTCAGGTAGCTAAACCGACATAGACCACAAATCCAAGTGTCACAAAAAGGCTGAGTTTGGACACAAGAAAATCCACCTGGTGAGGGCTGCAGGTCGGCTAGCTGTCGCTGCTTTTTCTTTGGACTATCCATGTCTGTATCTCCTTCAGTCTCTCATCTGTCTGAATCTCTATTGATGGCTTTTTCACCAAAGTGTTTTACTCTTTGTTGTTTTAATGTTTCTATGTTAGCCGCATGGCTCTTGGGATGGCTCTGTCAAACTGGCGGTCGGTCCACCACTTTGGTCCTGACTGATATTCATGTATCTCAACAGCTATTAAATGGATTGCCATTTCAACCAGAGGATGAATCCTAATGTCTTTAGTGATCCCTTTACTTTACCTCCAGCATTTTCTGTTTCCAGTGAAAACAACAACGATTGGGTGTATCTGTCTGCCTCTGGCTTTATTAGAATGTATGTAGCAGTAAGATCCAAAACAAATAAATTGAGTGTGAAAACATTAAAAGGCAGTATTGCCACAACAATAAAAACCTTTAAGAAAAATATGATTCACAGTTCTGTGCCTACAGGGAGACAGACGGGAGGATTAGAGAAACCTTTTTTTTTCTGGTTGGAATATGGAATAAAAAGCAGAACAGATTTTTTTTTTCTCCTAAACAACAAAATACACCAACAACAAACCTTTTGAAGCCACAATATTTTACAGAAATTATGCACTGAAGCGTTCTAGGCATAATGCTCTTTCAGCCGTCACCATTCAGTATTTGTTAGAATAACACAAAGGAGGGAAAGTCGCATTGTGTCGTACTTTGTGTGACTAAAAATTATGAACCAATATCAATAACAACAAAAGTCAAATGCTGCACATACATACATGCAAAAACCTGCACACGCAAACAAAACCGTCACATACAATAGGAAGTCAGCATGCACGGATCTGAGTGAAATTAATTATACAACTTTGATGATCTCTCCCATAAATCCATGCGATTGGTTTCTGCAACCCCCAGAGCTAGATATCTGATTAGCGAGGGGAGCTTTGTAAGTATCACACTGGTGCCTCGGCTTCATAAATAGCCCTGCAGTGGTGAATCCAGGCAGGCAGGGTGAGGTAGAGGAAGACAGACAGAAATCACTCTCAGTAACAATGGCTTACGTTTCACTTCTTCTACCCCACTTATGTCATGCTTTCCTTTAGCTTTAGATCCCACTTCCCTCAGATTCCGGGGATTACTTTGTACCCCTACAAATTAAAATTGAGCACTTGCACGCACAACAAAATGCGCCTCTCCTTTGGGAACGGTGGCACACGAGAGTGGAAAAGATTGGCCATCTGTAGGCTTCTCAAGCACTCCCTGTTTACCAGCTCGTCATCATCATCATCTGACAGATAGAGCCTGTACGACAATGATGCCAACATTAGATACTTGATATCCAAGAGTGATGCATCTTTTAGTGCTTCATTGTGTGTGAAGATATGCCCCGTCGAGTTTTTGTTAACCGGGAAAGAAAAAACTGTGAGGTAGACTTAACAGGCAATGCTTCGGGAGCTGTCCGGTGCTGAAACCACATACGTAAGGAGCCCACAGGGAGCTTTTTTGTTTTTCTGAAGATTAACTCTGACAGGAGAAACACTGGCATAATGTTTCAACAAACAGCTGGGTAGCTTTTTCTTCAGGGTGCTTTAGGAGGTGACTGATAGAGACGCCATCCAGTTCAGCCCTACTGACACCATGCCACCTGACTTCAACAAAGGAAGCATCGCACCCAACCGGTGAGACAAAGCAAAGGCCAGCAGAGGAAAGGTAGCTGAAAGGAAATCCACCCTCCACACCCCCTCCTCCAATCACTGGAAGACACTCGACTGTGCCCCTGTCATTAATTCAGCAGACAAAAACTGTTACCATATGTCGTTATTTATTTATAGTATTTAATAGGGAAAATGCTTCCGTTGAATAATACATTTGGTGGGAAAAGGGTGCAGAGCTGGGTTTGAAAAGGAGGGGGGGGGGGGGGGGGGGTCTTTGATGAATATTCACGAGGTGCGTCTGGAGGGATTGTGGTAAACTACCTTTTTTTTCTGCCTCTGTGCCTCCTGGGCTTTGTCTGCTCTGCCACTGGCCATTATGGCCCAGCTGCGCTGCTCATTTGCTTGGCTCTATATACGGCAGCTAGTTCAATATGGCTAATGCCAGACTATTATATTATTAGCCAAGGCAAAGCTAGCAGCGGCCCACTTAGGCTCTGCTCCATCTGCTCGGCGGTGTCAGGTTGGAGGAGTGGAAGGACGCCGAGCTGTCGATCAAGCAGATTGACGTCCTCTGGTGAGCAGAGGTACGGCCTTCATTAAGCCGATGAAACAACCCTGTGACTGGGGGAATGGACGTGCCAAGTGGAACCAAGCCTAAAAGATGAACTATGGGCTAGCAGGCTCCACTGCCACATACTGTACATGTGCAAAGCCAAACCTGAACTTTAACAAACGGTTCGAAGCACACACTCTCCCGATCATTTATCCAAACAGAATTGAATATCTGTGTAGGCTGCTCTGAGTGTTTTCACCATCATGTGACCAGGGTTATCCAAGTCTGTAAATGAGTCTGTCTCTGCAGGAATATTCCAGCATCCCTCCTACTCCTTCTACCACTACAGCCAAAAAAAGCTACATCCATTTGGAACATATACAGTGAGCCGACAGCACTAAACTTTCAGCAAAGACACAAAACAACACTCAATAATGAATGTCTTTTTCTTTTTACAAGGATTAAAGCTATTAGCCAAAGCGGCACTACTGACTCATAACACCACAAGCTTCCAACTATAGGATTTGTAGCTGGAGGCCCTCACCAGTCAAACAGCCTAACTCAAGCCCAGAGATCCTCCGCGCCGATACTGTGCAGTTGCTTGGCTGCTCTCCCCTTGTTTCATCTCGAGCCAGAGTGGCTTTGTTTGTCTTAAGCATAGCAGAAGGTTCATTGTAGGAATATTAATGTCTCACATTTGTAAAAAATTCAGTTTCCCATTCACTTGCTTGGACACTACTCAAGTGCAAAATTGAATTCTTGCCCATTCACATCCTTCACTACGAGTGTCTGCACTAAGCTGAGCGCAGCCAGGCAGCAAAGGCACAGTATTGAAATACGTAACAACACAACCTTGTGCTGAGACGCTTTTTTTCCCTTCCCTTTCTCCTGAGGTGTGAAGATAACATTTCTGAGCTGCTCTTGGCCTTGACCACAGCTGGAATAGAGCCACCAAGAAGCAGTGAACCTCTCCCGAAAGGAATCTTGTTCACCCATTGTAATGCCTCATCACACAGAAGATGTGAAAAAAGGGGGCAGTGAACTGGCAAGAAAACCTCTTCTGAGAACAATGGCCTTAACAGCAGAGTCTGCGATCCAATGCAAGAGCGATAGAGTCCAAACGGAGTGAGACGAGAAAAAGAAACAGACAGACGAGAGGGGAGAGAGACAGGAAGACAAACATGGAGATCTTCTACAATATGCATGAGAGTGCAAGAGGCAGAGAGAAGAAAAATCCAGCAGAGAGAGAGAGAGAGAGAGAGAGAGACACACACACACACACACACACACACACACACACACACACACACCCCTCAACCAGTGACAAGCGAACATTTGATCTACAGCCAGTCACAGAATGAAAATGAAGCTTGGTGTTTTGTGATCTCTGTGGTGTTGCTCTGCATCAGCTGGGAAACAGGAGCTCCTGATCCATCAGCCAGCCTTTCTGCAGGTTGTGGCTTGGCCCTGCACAATAAGGATCACTCTGCCAACGCTAAGTCCAAATACAGGATCACAAATGTGGGATGACGTTGGCGACGAGAGTTGGGAGGGATAACATATCAGAGAAAATGACTGTGGGATCAATTCTTCCACAGACAGCTTGTAGATACTGCCGGTAGACTGTGTGTGTATACATGATGCGCCCACGTGTGTGCAAATACCAGACACACACATTGAGAGAAACAGAATAAAGAGGCTAAAGAAAGAGAAAAAGATGGAGAGAGAGAGAGAGAGAGAGAGAGAGAGAGAGAGAGAGAGAGTCAAGTAACCATTTCACAAACTGCTTGGTTGAATCTCTGCTTAATTTCCCAGGGGGTCATGAGCAAGTCTGCTCCTACCCTCGCTGCCATCCTCTATCTGACATACACTCGGAAAATGAAGACAAGCAGACAAAAAAAAAAGCAAAAGGGGAACATTGTTTTCTTTTCCACCCTGACCAACATCCCTCATCGCGAGATCGCCCACTAAAGGCAGCCGTGCTCGGTCCTCCTCCACTCGGATCAGTTTGTAGCCTAGAGGTGCAAAGTTTCCTCCAACAGAAATAATTGAGAGACCCATTTGAGTGTAAGTGCCATCCAAGATAATGTCTCAGGTGTCCCCTCTCTGGTTCCCTGATAACACTGACAGCCCTGGCTGCGCTGCTGCCTATATTGACTTTCTCCCAAGCCAACAGCTCCCTCCGTCCGTACCTGGCTCACCTGGAGGCTTACAGTGGGAAGGCATGGGGGCTTTACTACAAGAGGTGGAATGATGGTCACACAGATCCAGATCAGACAGGTACCCTGTTAGGCTGAAAATGTAAGTTGTTCAACATAAGTAGCTTTCAAACGGGAAAAAGAAGGAATGATACTCCAGGATGTTATATGTATTACTCGTTAAAAGATGGACTTGGACAGTCATGACATCATTCAAACGGGCAGATAAATGACGAAAAGGGGTACAATTTGTGAGACAGTAGTAGGTTTTATGTATCCAATAACCCTCTTGTCCCTAAGTCAGGTGGTACCACGAATTTGGTTACAAGAAACTGATGAATTGATAAAAAAGATAAGTGAAAACAACGGCCTTTTATCAAATCTAAATAATACATTTCCAACATGGCAAAACGGTTAATTTCTCTGAAAAGCAGCCTCATGTAAGCATTAACCAGAGCAAATATAAAAGTCATTTTCGGAGTGAACGAACCATACTCTTACAAAAGCTACACAATCCTGTCTTTATAGTGCACCTGTAATTCTGATCATCGATCGTTGTCTTTGACAGTATTGACAAGCTCAACCTCCAAATGATCACCGACTGCAGTGAACATAAGCTGTGAAACGCCCTTTTCATCTCGGCAAAAAAACCCACAAAATGTCAAAAAGCAGCTTAAACAAAACTTTAAGCCGTCACCTTTCGGATGAAGTGAGGTCCAGTCCACAGGAATGTAGAGCGATGCAGTAGCCGTACAGGAGCGTCGGTCTGTACGGTGCAGGTGCTACAGCGCCACAGACACGAGGAGCTCAACCATCCAACGACGCGTAAAAATAAAAAAATAAAAAGAGAAGAAGAAGAAAATAAGAAGCCCTGCAAGTGCGGGTGAAAACGAAGCAGTTGTGAGTGTAGGGCAGGGAGGCAGATACAGGGAGGCACGGTTTCGCTTTTGCATGCAAGTCGGGGGGGTGACTGTCTCTCGAGAAGTGACCGCGCTTCTTCCAGGAGACGAGCCGAGGCAGCAGCCGCGACGAGTGGATGAGCGCCAGAGTGCTGCTCACCTCTCCAGCAGCTGAGCGCTACTGAACAAAAGAGTGCTCCGCAGGCTCTCTCTTCAAATAGCAGCAGAGGGATGTGTGTGTGTGTGTGTGTGTGTGTGTGTGTGTGTGTGTGTGTGTGTGTGTGTGTGTGTGTGTGTGTGTGTGTGTGTGTGTGTGTGTGTGGGAGGGGTGGGTGTGTGTGTGTGTGTGGGGGGGGGGGGGAGTTCCTGCATCTTAACGCCATCAGACACCAAAACTTAATTCATAAAACCGCGTCGCATAACTACATTTACTCGCGGTCTATGTGACTGATGACCCGCTGGTGTGTCATCGTTTGTTCAGCGGTGATAAATGATCTGATGCGGGACACAACACCCACACAGCTATTAGTCCGTATCCCCCGCTGTAATTTAGGAGGCAGGAAGGAAGGGGAGGGAGGGGGTTTGTTGAGAAGGACGTGATTTGGCATCGCAGCCCAACTCGTAGGGCCCGTAATCCCGTTTTGCTTATTGTCTGAGCGCTGTAATTAACAACCTTAGGGATAGGAATTACCTTGTTTGGCAGTGTAGCTATGACCTGAGATTTACTTGCAATGGGCTAGCTTAGACTGTCAAATTAGATTAGCCTAATGCTCAAAATTGCCAAGGATTTAGTTGGCAGGCCTGATCGAGGATTTGACCAAAAACAAAACAGCAATGCCCCGCTTGCCTTGAAGGTATTGTAGTCTTTGCATGGCAGTTAACATAAATATATTATGATCCTTGTATAAAAAAATAAAAAAAAAAAGCACAGTTGCAGAGTGATGCCTACAGCCATTCAAAAGAGCTTGTAAAAGCGATGCTGGTATATGCTATATACATGCATATAGGCAGTGTGAGCGACCCACCGCTTTGTTGCATATACAGAATAATAATATAGAATAATGATCCCCCACGAGACGCCAAGCCGCGTGCAGGGAGATTAACGCTTTGTTCAGCAGAGTTGTATAATTTAAGCAGAGGCTCGGGCTGCTTGCATTATTTTTTTTTTTGTTGGTTTAACAAAAAAAAAGATTTTTTTGTTTTTTTATGAAGCGTATTTTCACCATAAGCCAGCAGTATACTATTTATAACGCGAGAGGCGATGTTGTAATGAAGGCCACTGAAGAGGGGAAAAAAAAAGTAGTGCTTCATTGCAGCCCCTCAGGACTCAAGGAGCTGTCTGTGGTGCTGAACTGGTTTACTAGCAACATAATAGGGCAGTCACATGGAAATCACGTGCAAGACGAGGAATCATTGCCACCTCACTCATTTAAAAGTTGCATGGTGAAATGTCATCCATCATCTCAGTTTCAAAAGTTTTTTTTTTTTTTTATATAGACTGTAGAACGCCTCACCCACTGTAAAACATGACTAGATCAAGGCAACCTATTTGAAACCATGTCATTTAAAAATTACATGCTCTTATGAACAAAAAAAAAACACAACTAATTTGATAAACACATTTTATAAAATATGTGGTATGTGTTCCAACGTGATATTAATTGATTGTTTCATCCACACATAAGTACAAGTGTCCAGCCCACATGGACTTATGAGAAACCAAAAGTAGAACTGAACCAGTAAAACATTTGTCAGACAGCAACATAACGTCTTGCACACTACATTACCATAAAGAACTGTCTTCTGTCCTACAAATGAAATCTGCCATAAAAAAAGTTCCCTTTCTAAAACACAACTATCACACAACCAGAGGAACTCATCAGAAATGAAGGATATTGTTAGTAAAAAGTGCAGCCCGAAAAGAAAATATATAATATATATAATATAATGAGCAGTAATACATGAAACTGCATCTTCAATCTCACCTAGATGACAAGAAACAAAGCCTTTTCTATTCCGTGAGACAGTAAAACCTGCCCCCTTCTTAAGCTAATGGCAATCCGCCTGACCATACCACACGGCACACGTCTATTTCTGACATGCAACGCATCATTTCGGTCGAGGATTTCGGTTTCTGAGAGTGCAGCAAGGAGGTCAAAGGTGATTCCTCATCGGGTCCAAATTGACTCTCGTCCTGGTCCGTGGTACTGTAAGGTATCTCAAAAAATAAAAGGCCAGATTTACCTGATCCGAAGTAAGCAATTGGAAAAACGTATTGTTATTTTAGAATAACAATAAAGAGTAAAAAAGTGAAATCATGAAGTCAAATTTGAAAAATACTTAATGCTGCCCAAATGTGATGAATGCCATTATGTAAATGCTATGCTGACAAAGTATACCTTGAAACTGTACTTGAAGATGTCAGCAGGTTCCGATGCCTTCAGGTCCTCTGGCTGGCTGTTCTAAGGGTGATGACCATGGCACTAAAGCCTGCTTTAACACAGGTATTAGCCCTGGCCCAGGGAACAGCTAAAAGGCCAAAGAATGGAGAGATCTAGATGAGACTTATCCTATAAACACCAGTGTTGTGTATTAAGGTGCTGGTCCCCTGAGTGATTTAAAAAAAAGTGAGTAGTATCTTAAAGTAGATTATAAAAATAAAAAAACAGCCATAGTCAGCACTTGTAATGCTAGATTATGTATGGTCTGCAGTTTATTTAAAGCTTTGTTAGAGCAGAAAAAAAGACCATTAGTCGAGCCTGGTAGAGTTAAATGCGTGCAAAAGTTATTCAGCGACTGGCCATGAGAGAAATGCCTATTTTCTAACACCCCAAAAGACAGTTTAGATAAAAATGAAAAGAATGAAAAACCATACTCTGACATAAAACCTTGCATTGTACAAAGCAGTTTTTTTGGGGCATCAAAATGAATTAACTCCCCATATCATATGCCTTTTTTTGTGTGCAATTTTACTCACAACTTCCACACAGGAGAATACGTTTAACCAACCACGCTGTGACGTACATAACAGTGCAAGCATACAGCACTGTACAGTACGGTTGTATTGGGAATTACATTTTGATTTAAGACGAAATGAGAAAACATGAGACGCAACTTTAATGATCACTCTCGGGAAAAGACGTTTAAAGACGCAACTCGTCTAATGCAAATCATCGGCTGTTTTTACACACCTCATTGATGGGATAATTGCTGTGCTGTGGGGACAGCTGAAGTTCTCATCCTGTTCAAAGCAGCACATATGAGGTTCCACTCAGGCTAATGTTGGCTGTGTGTGCTGACTTCGGCATTGAAGGGTAGTTGAAGCCAGACTGACTCTCCAGTGGGCTTGACACCAAAAGGACTGTAGCCTCATCAACCCAAAGCTTGAGCTTATCAGATCTCTTCACACACAGACTCTTCAAAAGGACAAAACTGTTTGATGATGACGGTGGTGGTTGAGATGACAATGAAGACTACTGAGACACAGTTCCTTTCTCTCTGCTTCGCTTTCTCACTCTCTTTACCTCTCTGCTCCTTCTGCTTCTCTACTTCCTGGAATGACCATAAGGCAATCAAACCACAAACAAGAGAGTAAACAAAGAAACAGCTTATATTGATCCCTGGGCTTTATAGCCCTGGGTAAATGTGTTTATCTTGTGTAGCCACTACATTATACTGCGATTAAATACATATTTGATGTGTCGGCTGGAGCTATAAGCAATGCACTGCTTGGAAGCATCCTCTGGCAAGAGTTTATTACATTTTGTTAATACCTTAATTAGGCAAACCATGAGAGAAATTAATCCCTGGAAAATTTGCTTCTTCAAACACTGTCCAGCCACCCCTGAAACCCAACGGAATAATTAGGCACAGCAGAGGAATGTGTTTGTCCCAAGGAGGATTTTGGAATAAAGTGTACTCCTGCCGCCTCGTCTTAAACAGAGGCTGTGCTTTTGTTTGCACAAAGAAGGCGTAACAATCATAAAGATCGAATCAGCTTCACTGACAACAATAGAGCGTTTCACATTTTCCCCAGCAGTACCTCAATGAAAATATCTCAAGATACAGTATGTGGGCGAGGATCTTGAACATATGTGAACAAAGTGATCAAGACGATGCGCGACAAAGCCACGACATTCTTTTATAATGAACACAAGATAAATTTGTTATGCGAGTAAACAAATTGACTGCCGCTTCTTTTATGTCTGTGAGGGAGTGGAAATGAATGAAAAGGTCAGCAGACGCACAGACGCCCAGGCAGGCTTCCGCTGTTTAAGAGTTACATTCACTGTTGTTTTAAAATCTCAAATGCTCCGTCTTCTCTGCAGCTTCACTCACACACAACAAATGATTGAGTGACAGAGTACAAGATACTCCAATAAGTGAGCTCTTTTTTATTTATTTTTGGGCTTTTCTGCCTTTAATGGACAGGATAGCTAGGTGAGAAATGGGAGAGAGAGAGAGAGAGAGGGTGTGTGTGTGTGTGTGTGTGTGTGTGGGGGGGGGGGGGGGGGGGGGGACATGCAGGAAGTCTTCACAGGTCGGATTTGAACCCAGGACCGAGGAATAAACCTCTATGTTTATGTGTGCCTGCTCTACCCGCTGATCCAACCCGGCCACGTGTGAGCTCTATCTTTAAAACAATTACTTGAAAGCACTGATGACAGAATGTGACTATCAATCAAAGATTATATATACTCTGTATAGCTCTTTTTTGCATTTAGTCAACTTTATAGCAACAGAGTCTATAAACGTGCTAGCAGCTCCTTGAGGTTGTACTCAGGAACAACTGTGCTTTGAACAAAATGCTAACATTAGCGTACTAACTTGCTCACAATGACAACGCCAACATGCTTTAGCAGATATAGTGTTAACCATATTAATTTAGCGTGCCATGCTAAGATTGGCTAATTAGCACTAAACACAAAATGCAGCTAAGTAATAATAGGAATGTAATTAGTCTTGCAGGTATTTGTACATAAACCAATGTACTGAACGCATTCAAGTTTTGACTTGATGATGGAGCTAGAGGTAAGGTTAAGGGATCGCCACAGTTACTACAAGTCATCCTAAGCGGGGGACATGAATGCACCAAATTTCAGTTAACTAACAGTCCTTCCAGAGAGACATGAGAGACATTTCACTCAAAACCACAAATGTGAACCTCATGGCGGCGATTGAGGAAAAGTCAGAGGATCTCCACAGTCATTAGGATTCATCCACGGCATGGGGCCCATGGATATCTATACCAAACGTCATGGTAATCCATTCAACAGGTGTGAAGGCATTTCAGTACGAAGCAAAAATGGCAACCTTGTGGTGGCGCTAGATGAAAAGTCACGGAATCACCAAAGCAGAGTTCATCCTCTGGGAACCATGAACTGGACCTGGACTAACGTTGTGGACCGAACAACACATTATTATTCACAGAATATTTGTTGCATGGAGTTTGAATATGTTTAACACAATACAAAAACATCTGGCGCAGCCAGACACTCTGCTGCTCTCAATTACCCTGAGAAATCCTTGCATTTTGGGACAAAATTAAGAAGTTACATAACCAACCCTGAAGAAGTGATGCTAATCTTTTGAAGGGTAGGATACACTCACCCCATCTGCCGTCACTTAAAGAAAGCTGACATTGATGCACAGCCAGCCTGAGTAAACAAACGCATAAATGGTGGTGGAGGTTGCGCTAGCTTTTATTGTATTTAAATATGTTAGAGACAGGGTGAAAACCTGATGCTAAGTGGATCACACACACACACACACACACACACACATGAATGATGTGGCCTTAAAGTTATTCTATGTTTGTACTGATTTTCTATAGATGGCTTGCCTGTTGAGTGCCTAACAAGGTCAGTGAAAAAAGCAATAACACCAACTTCAACACAACAGCAAGAGAACATTGGGACAGGAAAACAATCAGTACAGCCAGCCTACTGAAAAATGTCAATGAATTCAATAATGATATTTAAATATAGTTGGATTAGTTTGTTATTCTTATTGCAATATTACACACACGAGTGCAGGTTGAATAAGCTCCAACTCTTCGAGCACTTACAACAAGGCAGGAAAAGGATTCTGGGCTTTTGTGCCAATAATGGAGGCCTTTTTTTAAAAAAATGATTGGCTTTGTCAACTCCTTGGAGAGCCTTTTTGTTAGCAAAATTGGTGAACAACTCAACAGAGGGAGGGAAAAGGAGTGCTGTGTTGAGGTTACAAACAGTGTATGTGTGTGTGACAAAGGGAGGGATAATGTAGGGGTCACTGATGGTGCCGATCCAGACTTTCGCAGCTCACTGACCCGGAAATGACTGACTAAAGCACTAAAAAGGCAATCAACAAACTGCACCCGGTCATGTGCTGTCAGTGAGAATGACCGCCTGCATGACGGGTTAAACACCTAATGGTGAAAATGAGAAGGAAGGATGGGGGTTGAGAGGGAAGGATAGAAGCATGTGAGGAGAGGCAGACAAAGAGCGGGGAGACGCTGGTGGGGTTTGAGACAACAACGGCACCAGCAGGAGCAGTGTGGAGAAAAGAAGAGTCAGCAGACCAGAGTAAATGAGGGAGTAATGAAGCCGTGCAGGTGGGGGGCAGGTGATCTATAATGAATGAAGCTGGGGGGGGGGGTTGGCTGGCGGGGGTGGCGACAAGACACTCTTAGCTGGGCTTCGATTGGTCTATAATAAAGAGATGGCCAATCAGAGAATCTCTGAATGACCTGGTGGAGAGGCAGGGAGCAGAGAAGGTTTGGCTTTGATGTTTAATGATGTATGGGCATAATCCAGAACAGGGATGTGCTGAAAGCCTTTGAAATAGTGGATATTGGTGAAAGCCAGTAGTAATAACCAGCTTTTTCCAACTAAAACCAGTCTATACAGTACCAATAAGTGTTTCTGTGGTATAATTGTACAGGGGTGGACATAATAATGTGCAGCCTTACAAATGATTGCAGAGTTAGATCAAAAACTAAAACTAAATATGTAACATATTTTCTTAACAATATGATTATAATATTCAATGACACAATTTTTAAGTTTATGCCAGGAAAAATCGGCCTGTTCTTAAATCAAAGTGTTTAAAAACATCCTGCGGACATTTGATGATACAAAAATGATCCTTTGTTTCCTCAAAGCATCTGTTTGGATTGGAGCTGCAAAGATTTAATCGAGTAATCGACTAGTTGTCAACTATTAAATAAATCACCAACTGTTTTTTTATAATCAGTGATCAAAACACTGATCGACATTTTCCACCACTTTTCGATGTTTAGATCAAACAACTAATCAATTATTCAGTCAAAACAATCGACATTGATCGACAACGAAAATAACGGTTAGTTGCAGACCTAGATTGGATCACAAAAAAATTAAGCCCACGTGAAAGTACAAAGTGGTCTAATTTGCGCTGCTACGATCGCTAACAGGTTTGTAGGTTTGTAAGACTGCGGTGGAAAGTCTCTCATTTTCTTCCAGATGTGGCCGTCCAGCACCATATTGTGAAAACTAGTCAAATATTTTGCTAAAATGCAGCCGCAAGGTGATCACAAGCAGCAGATGCCAATTTACACAACGCAACACAAAAAAACGGTGGATAAGTATCACAAGGTTAGGGTCACTAGTTTGCTCGGTTGTCAAGGAGATGGTCACGAATGACAACTGAAACAGATCATTCATATGGTTGAAAGCTCCAACTGATCTTAAGTTTTAATGGTCAAACTCCTGTTTCCATGATCAAGAACCTCCATGCTCAATATTTTAACTATCCTAAAGGAACACGCAACATTTAGCTGACAAATGAAAGACCAGCAATGCTATAGATGATGGAAATTTCATGCTTTGGCATAATTAAAAATCAATTTGCCAGGTCTGTTCTCATGGCAAACAGTAACACGTGTCTCCATTCCGAGGGCACTATCTTGGAACCACCTCTTGGCTGTGTTTCTACCGGCAGCCCTTATCCAAAACTAACGACAGTTCTCCCCCCCCCCCCCCCCCCCCTTCTGTCTTGTCGGCTGACAGATGGAAAGTGTGATCAGAGAAAATCACACCCTGTGCATAAAATACTGAACTATATTCAGCTGTGACTCCCTGAAAACAGACTTAGACTCCGTGTCATCAGAAAAGAAACTCTGGGATGAGAGAACAAAGTGCAAACTTTCTTTATAATTTGCTTCCCTGTGGGCCAAGCCGATGTTATCTTGTGCCCTTGTCAAAGCGGTTTAATGTTAATAAGACTTAATAGCATCAGTAATACCACAATTACGGTGGCCCAATTCAAACAAAAGGATTAAGAACAAGTTTCCCTAAAAAAAACATCACGCGGGCGCCTGGGCAGCTCACCTGGTAGAGCGCGCGCCCATATATAGATGTTTACTCCTCCTGCGGCCCTTTGCTGCATGTCATCCCCCCCCCCCCCCCCCCTCTCTCCCCCTTCATGTCTTCAGCTGTCCTATACAAATAAAGGCCTAAAATGCCCCCCAATCGATTGAAAACTGTTCCTAAAACACTCACCAACACTGACCGCTTTCATAACTGACACACCTCTGTTCATTGCTGCAGACAAAACTCAATTTCAAACAATAGCTGTGAGCAGAGAGACAATGTCGTGATCAAAGACTGCGTCCTGTGGCCCGGTTGTATTACAAACTAAAGCAGGAGATGCTTTGCTTCGACAGCCCCTTCAGCACTAACACCAGAGACCCCTTCCTCTCCCAAGAGAGACCCCTTCCTCTCCCGAGAACCGAACATGCTCGCTCTGTTTCATTTCCGTCCACCTCTACAGTCGGTGCTATCCTCTTACTGTTTAAAGAGGTACCTTGTCACATAAACAACTGCCCGGGACCTCCTCGTTCTCCAGCGCAGAGCCTTCAAACGCACAGGTGCTGACTGTTTCAAGCCAGCTTCAAATGTGTCTGTCACGGTCCAGAGGGCTGGGAGCTCGATATTGAAGTTTGGTGATAAGACAGTGGCAAGATCTTTTTTGCATAAGTGTAGCCTGCTGCCCAAAATGAAATCCTAACTGTTTTATAATTTAATATATGTATAATCAGTGGCCATTTTCTGGCATTTGGTTGTGCAAATTGTTTCTTGAAGGGATTGCAAAGTAGCAGCTGTTGTTGTTATTGAAGTAAAGTCATCTCAGTAGTTTGCATATTTTAGTGCATTAACTACAACTTGCATATGTTTTACATTCCTGCTAAGTATTTTTTAGACTTTATCAGTTGAAATTTATTTCAATATCCAGATTTTTTTCTGCAGGAAAAGGAAGCCATTCTACCATTCTACCTCCATAATAGGGCGATAAATGATGGTAAAAAAAACTATGTTGCTAAATTTTAAAGCTGATCTAATTCATGTTGTTCATAGTGACAAACCCACAAAGAATTATCCCCCAGCGGCAGTTCCCCTAAGGAGCTACAGTGTTTTAGCATCTTTCAGCTTTTGGTTTTACGTAGCCTGACGCACCACACGGTTTGTTACACAGAGCCATCTGTGGAAACTGTGAGATAACAAACCATATGAGATTTTCTGTACTACCTGGAGAATATAGAAAATATCTTTTCCATCAAGAAATGCCTTTGGTGCCGTTCTTTGCTCGTCTTTCATTGAAGAAATACTCGCCAGTTCTGATATTGCTATTGCAGCATCTACACTAACCTCTTGAGGTTAGTGTAGATGATGATTGTTTGTTTTGAATGAACAGTCGCCTTTCTGTGTTGTCACACACACACACACCTTCAGTAAACCACGCCCGTAGCCAGGGGCAGATCTACAGGGGGGCAAGGGGGGGCAGCTGACCACCCACTGTAAGGCCTTGCCCCCCAGCTGCCCCCCTAACTTTGGTGTTAAAAAAACTGTGCTTGTAAAAACTGCCACCATGTCCACAAGCTTTTAAAACATTGAAACAAACAATTCATTTAATGTATATTAATTCATAGTAAATAATAACTGTAGATGTAATCTCAGCCCCTGCCCCTCAAATACTTAGCTACGTCCCTGCATCAAACATGCAGACTGTAGAGCGGCGTTCGCATCGCACAGTCTGGCTCGCACACAGCGAGTCTGCTGCGGTGTGGTGGCCCTGCAACCCGACAAAGACTGGAGCGACTGAGTTGCCCCCCCGAGCCTCTGAATGTGAAGTCAGTTTCCCCAGGTGAAGTTTAAACACACGTATAATTTAAAGTGAAATTTGTAATAAATGTAATGTATGCTAAAGGCAAGTCAGCATCAACAACAGCGCGTCTATTATGTTAGCCAAAAGTCAAAATCGCCCCCTCGTGACTTGTAAGGCTCTTTGATTACTGTAGTTTGGATTTTAGTAAAGACAAGAACAGCATAATACAAAATATTACAAACTGTCATGTTTGAATTCATAACGTTTACAGAGGGTCGCCATTTCGGTGGCGTTACAACACACTACACAGCCCTGCTGAGACCGATCATATGTGATTAGTTAAGGAGTAGGCTACTCCAAAATCCACTTCGTCTCACATATCACGGCAATAAGGCTGCACACATTAAACCAGGTGACATCCTTTACTGTCAAACTGGGAAAACAACAAATACAATGGGATTAAGAAGGCTAGTCTAAACGTGACTGTTCAGTCCCTCCAGAAAAACGCGATTATGCGATCGCAGAATTCAATGCATAATCAGCCAAAGTCCGCATATTTATGGGGGGGCCGCATTTTTTGAAATACACATCCAAATGAACGCTTATGTTGCTCCATGTCTGCTGGATGTGTATGTAAATAAGCAACTGTTTGCCAACATGGCTGCCATATCAACCTTACCAGGGTAATAATATGTCAATGTTGTGATGTCACGCATAGTGACTTTAATCCAGCTTTAAAGGTCCCATGGCATGAAAATTTCACTTTATGAGGTTTTTTAACATTAATATGAGTTCCCCCAGCCTGCCTATGGTCCCCCAGTGGCTAGAAATGGCGATAGGTGTAAACCGAGCCCTGGGTATCCTGCTCTGCCTTTGAGAAAAAGAAAGCTCAGATGGTCCTATCTGGAATCTTCCCTTTATGATGTCATAAGGGGAAAGGTTACCTCCCCTTTCTCTGCTTTGCCCACACAGATAATTTGGCCCACCCATGAGAAAGAGAGAGACATCATGGCTTGCAAACAAGCAAAGCATGGCAGTTGGTCAAGGCCACACCCCCACCCTCCACCTTGCACCCCCCCCTCCACCTTGCCCCCCCCCCTCTCTCCTCCTCATTAGCATTTAAAGCTACAGACACAGAAATGGTACGTCCTGAGTAAAGCTCATTGTGGGACTGGCTCTAGTGGCTGTAATTCTGCACCAAGGCTGAATTTCGGGAAAGAGACTTCAGATAAAATATTACTACTAATATTTTCAAGACACTGTGGCAGACAGCAATGCACAGTATTTTGTAATGCAGGTAATTGCCAAATTTGCATAATTCAGAGCTAATTAAAGCGGTACCTTTTAGTAGCTGATTATCAAATCTTTAATGTCAGAATATCCCTAAAAGCACAACTAAGGAAAGTGTTTAAAATGGTTTATATGCTCCCAAATGAATTACTCCACAAGAATATTCAGTGTGACCAGGAAAAAAAAAAGTGGGTGACTACATGCTCAATGTGATGGATTGCCTATCTGAAGCAGTTTCTCAAGTTTCAAGTTTCTAATTTACAAAGCGTGCTGGAATGAAGGGAGACCACTGGCTGGAAAGTAGGAAATCAAAGTTATGGTCTAGAAAATGGCCAGCAGTAATGTTAAGTATACATGATTTGCATTTAATGGGCTAAAATGTGCAAAACCACTGGCAGTACTTTAGTGGATCAGTTTCAAACTGTTATATTTTATTATCATAAAAAAATCTAGGAGTAGAATTTTTTTTTTTTTTAACAATGAAACAAAGCTTCACTGAACCGTCCTAAAAACGGCAAGGCAGAGTAACGCTAACATCATGTCTTTTAATGGCACTAACTTCTTTTTTTCTACAGTCAGTCAATGACACTCCTGTTGCCCTGTTATAAATCAACATAATGAGGCATAAATCAGCATTAATTAGCATATGGGTTACGGGCACACAGTAAGATACATAATTGCGCATGACATATATTCTCCATTATCGACTCGCACAGAGTAGCGGCAATCACCACCTCATCTTTCCCTCTGCCTCTCTTCGCCAGCTCATCATTATTGGCAATCAGTGTACTGTGTGAGTTACACAAATCGCCAGCGCAGAGAGCCAGACGGACGCTGCCTGCCACTGTTTGGTACTGCAGGAGACTCATCCACAAACATGTAAATGACTTTGACCAGGTAGATGGCAAGAAAGTGATGACAGAGAAATGTGATGCAGTAAATGGCAGAGTTAAGGAAGTCAACACCAGGCAGTATTTAGCATTGCTTACTGAGCTGAATATGTTGGATGTAGTGCAGTTAGACTCTCTGGAAAGACAGACAGAAAAAGGAAATCAAAACAAGTAGAGGAGAACCGGCTTTTGATATTACAAAGAGCATTTCACTAGAATACTTTCGCCAACTGTAGAATGTTCCTCTCTCTCCATTCCCTATGTATAATTTTTGTCTCTTTCTTCTTGTTTTGTTTCTCCCCAGTGCTCTCTTTACCCATTCTCCTATTTAGCTTCTCCAGCTCCCCAAAGAGAGCTCTGTCAATTGGGGTGGGGGAGTTGCCAGTCAACAAGGAAGCAGTTCTGTCGGGCTGCTGGATGGCAAAAACACAACCCACCAGTGATCTGTCTGCTAAAGCGTCTCCAAATGCCTCTCTCAGTCTGCCACTCTGCATAATCAAGCCTCCAAACGCAGCACACCATCCCGGCCCCCCTGCCGTGGCTTTATCTGAAAAGACAGCATGCAGATAGACTAGCGCAGGGAACAATTTGTACAGTCAGGGGCCAGAAAAAGAGTGGCTATATTTCAGCCCAAGGGCCTGGTGTCCCTCATTCATTTAGGATTGGGAGGCGATTGGCTCTATTAATCTGTTCACTTCAGACTCTATAATTACCTCGTGCATATCATTTCACTCCTGCCCTCTTTTTCCACTTCTCTTGCATCACACTGTACTTTTCTCTGACCTCCAGCAATTCCCTCTTTTGCATTCACGGGGGAATTGCTGGCACCATGAATTGCGCATCACTCTGCAATCCTCAATCTGCCCCAGTCTCAGGTCGGATTGACAAAAAATATTGGGCTATTGATAACAGTGCAAACACGGCCATTACATTTTGCAACTGAGTGCAATTATCCATGAGGAAGTATAAATGTTGCCTTTGTGCCAAGAACGCAGTAGGCAGAACAATGGCAGGGAGAAGAAGAAAAATGACATTTTCAGACCGTGAGCTACAGGTCTTGACCGACGAGGTGCAGAGGCTGTCCTCAAAACTTCCGACAAGGAACAGAGAGAAACCATATTTGGGATTTAATCTCCCAGTCTGTCAGTGCTCTTCAGTTAACACCAACTCTCTGAAGATGCTAATTATTTCACTGTAACTGCGTGTAGCTATTAGCGGTGATCTTTAGGAATTGGACTGTTTTTGCAATGAGGCTCATTTGCATATAAGGGGCCAATTTTTGCGCCAAGCGTATGCATATTACCTCATTTAAATGCGTGCAAACCGAACAGGAGCTCGAGACGCTATTTGCTTGGCAGTGCAGTTAGGGGTGAATTTCACCCTTTGCAGGTGCTTTGAGAATTGCACGGTTTCTTTTTGTCTTGTTTGTGCAGATTTAGCAGTCGCAAAGCAAATCAGTTTCTTATTTCGATACTGAACATAAATTAACGTACAGGCCAAGCTGTCAACCAACGTTTGTTGTTAAAATATAATGAATAGTTTGTGGCTCAAACAAATGCATTTTCTATAATACCTATATATATATATATATAATTTTTGTTTTTTTATTGGCATTTGTTAGATATGACAGCTGAAGCCAGGACAGTGTGTGAGAGAGAGGGGGAATGACATGCAGCAAATGGCCGCGGGTCGGAATCGTACCCGGGCCGCTGCGATAAGGACTAAGCCTTGGTACATAGGGCACACGCTCAACCAGGTGAGATGCCAGGGTACCGGGGAATTTCATGTTTTATGAGATTATAATATCCCTTTACTTTCCCTAATAAAAGAGAATTTCCTCTACAGTCAAAGTTATACACTGCTACACTGATAACCAGCATCATAAGAAGCACATTACGAAAAACCAAATAATCGTGCTCCATTAGTTTCCATAGAGAGAGGCAGTCATAATAATCACAGCTTCCTATGCATATTTTAGCATGAAAAGCATGCCTGGAGCCATATGAATTGGCTTCTTTTTCATGTTGATCCTTCTCTTGTCTTCTGGAGTCAAACAAAGACAAAAGAGCAGTGAAGCTGCTGTGTTAGTGGCTCCATTATGTGATTGTTAAAGGAATGGTGATCATGCTGCTACAGTAATGTATGATGTTGAACGCCATATACATCTGTATGAATGTTGGAATTTGAAAACATCTGCTCAAATGAGCCGTTTAGGTGCGATTAAAGCAAAACATCTTCCGATCTCTGATCTCTAATGACTCAAAGAGAAGCAGGATATTGTGAGCACAGCATGTCAAACAGCAGTTTCGGGGGGAAATTTGCAACCTTTTTGCTTTCTTTCAGACTGTTACCTCTGTCTATTCATGACATTTCTAATAAAGGTGACTGCGCTCGCTTGCACCAGTATTGCATGCCATTGTTATTCAGCTCTTGTATCTGCTGCTATGGTGTCATCTTTTTAACTGAAACCATATTCAATCCTGCAAGTCAATGTGACAAACAAAAAATGTCCTGTATTTCTTTTGTCTTTAATATTAAACCAAAAATTATACATAAATTCAATACATCTTTTCACATGTAACTGTCATACGTACGCGGCCATCAAGTCACTGTCATGCATCCCACATATGTTCCCGTGCAAACACATGTAGAGAGCCTACCGGTGGTGTCTATCTACCAGGATATCTATTTAAATAATGGCAGAGCTGAGCAGAAGTCCTGTCCATATGGTCGCCTCCAGCTCTTCCTACTCTAATGATCTCATTGGAGAATAAATATCAGGACTCAGGCGCTGGCAGGGGGGAGAGGCTCGGATAGAGCCGTGTACACTCCACTTTCTTAGGCAGGGATTTACGCCACCGTGGAGCTAAATAGACACCTTCAGGAAAGCAGGTGTAAACCACTACGCCAGAGACGCACGAAACGGCCACTTCTTTCTTAAAACTATCACGAGTGACATTTTCTTAAAGAGATGTTCCCGCTTCATTCGCCTTTTGTTAACCTGTCAGCTCCCCTTACGCGTAACCTTTGAAACTTCCCAAGCTTGAGTCAGATGTCTCCTACATGTGAGGATCTAAGCGTGTTGAGAATTACATTTCTGTGACTGACACGGCTGATTGCGAGGGCTTTTTTTAAAAGAAACTTGATGTATATTATGACTCTGTGCCTGGATTTTTAAATGTCATGTTGATAGCATTATAATACTGTCCCTGAGTGAATGAATGTCACATTCATTTTAAAAAGCGCAGAAGAAATGGTTAGGAATCACTCTTTACAATATTGTTAATCGGTTCTGGGTAATAACACTGTTGGTGTTATTAAAACAAAAACCTATTCAGTTCAGTCCGAGACTATTCAGAATTAAGGGACTATTTTATGAAAGGTGACTTCACATACTGTAGATTTGAATTGTAATTCAAATGATTATGGATGCATGTAGGCAACATTTGGTCATCTCAGCATTTTACCAAGCCTTAATAAATAATGGAAATCTGACAATCTGTAAGAATGATACCAGATGTGTAAACAATGTACTACTAAATCACGAGTACAGAGAAAATTCATCTGGAAGATTCTCTGTTCTTCACACCTCAGATGCAAAGCAGACAGTTAACCATCTGACAACCATTTCAGAGGCTCGGCGGCAACCTGGAGGCAAACTAGTACACTCATGTTTAAACTGAGTGCCTATCTGGGGCAATGTAAATGCAACCATAAAAGCTAAATCACTGTGTGATGTACCCTGGGAACATTAAAGGAGGCTATATGAGACAGATACCTGGCAAAGACTTTGCTTTTAGCAAAGCAAAAAAAACTATAACAAAACTATAGCTTGATAATGTTCAGAAAATGCAAGTTTACTTGTGTTTGGTGAGTTAAGCTAAACATTTGTTTTACAGAAATTGGGAAAAGTGGAAAATTTGTCATTGAAACTAGATGCTGAGCATGTAACTTAATGTTTCGGAAAGTGGATGTTGCAAGTCAGCTGGTAGCCAATCAAAAAGTGCAACTTTACTGTCACAATTGACTTAAAGCTCCATTTATGGTTTGGGTGATGCTGGCCCTTAGTATTTCCTTAACTCAAAGAAATATTTTTACAAGAATGTTTGGGTCAACATATTGACCAACCATAACCATCTAAACGCAGACGATTGTATTTGGGGAGAGTGAGAGCGAAGAGAATCCAAAGGTAAGATGGACCGAGGGGGATAAGAGGGAGAGACGAGGCTCGAGGGGAGCTGAGAGGGCAGAAAGGATCAAATAAATGCAGCTGGCTGAGAAAAGGAGACAGAGGATGAGTAAGAGGGTAGGTGGCAGGGGACTGGGGGACTAGAGGGAGAGGGGGGAGGGTTGGTGAGACAGACGTGGCAGAAGGGAATCCACAATTCTGGTCCACTGGGACCAGCATCATTCTTTGTAGTCCTGTCCCGAAACAGCCACAGTGTGTGTGTGTGTGTGTGTGTGTGTGTGTGTGTGTGTGTGTGTGTGTGTGTGTGTGTGTGTGTGTGTGAGAGACACTTGTTAAACTCCAGACAACCTCAGCTTTCTGTCAAATCAACATCGCTTTAATCTCTTCACACTGTGTTTCACCTCATCTCAGCATTGTGTTGTCATTATGAGAGCGGTCTGGCATGAGGATTTTGTCAGGGCGAATTAAAATAAGGTAAATAATAAGTTGTTGTACATCATAGTTTATTAAGTCCTGATGCTTTTTTTTTTTTTATCTGCCCTGGTTAATTCAAAAGCCTTAAAACAGCTTGAATATTATAAGTAGAGAAAGTGGCAGGTACTGGCAGCCAAATTGTTTGGATGTAGAATTATTTCAATTTCATTTTATTCATAGTGTCAAATCATAACATAAGTTATCTCTGGACACATACATGGTTCACGATGACCAAGTGTGGCCACATGCAGTGCACTGCGAGTACCTGGACGCTGCACTTAAAGCAGCCAAAATGTTGAGTGTGGATCCTTGAACACTACTCGCACTCAACAGCCGCCATCTTTGCTACGGAGCGGAAGCTACGGGACCACCAACGTATTTTTAAAGTTGTGAAAGTGGCAGGAGAGGAAGCTGCAGCGGTTGCTATTGAAACAGCGAAACACACGAAATATACAAATGTAATATATACATGCGTTTGTTTCGAGAAGTACCACTATGTATGCCGTCGGTTAGTCAGAAATAAAGCCGGGCCGGCGACAATAGGTGGAGGTAATGCTCCCCCTAGCTGCAATTTACCATTAAACAGAAGAAGAAGGAAGAGTCATTTGTGGTCAGTGCATGACGGCTGTGCGCGATTTGAGACAACACTACCCTGTCGAAATGTATGCACTGCACAAGTGTGCACAGTGTACTACGTGTAAGTGCACTCACGGAAGTATCCGAATTGAGAGCCATTACAGGTAACTGCAGGGCTGATGAGGAAAGTGGGAACAGGTGTGTAGGTCTAGTGGATGTTTCGAGGAGGGCAGGTGTGAGAGGAGAGTACGTGGCCTGGGGAAAGTGAGCAGGGGCTGGAGACAGGGGACAGAGAGCGAGGCCAAGCACTCATCACATTAGTAATATTTAAAAACAACCTTGATTGGGGGGGGACCGGAGGTAGCGAACGGACAATTACCAAAAGTACGTCAGCTGTGTTTACAGCGCGCTCTTGGCCAGAACTACAAATGCTGCAAGTGACTATTTCTGCCACAGCAAGGGCAAGAACAAACTCTGCTGGCTGCACAGTAGATACAGTCCAGCTATCTGATGTATTTTTTTGTTGTTGTTTTTTTTTTAAAAGGGAATATGTATTTTTGACATGTCATTATGCCCTAACATGAAGGCGCAATACATGAAAAGAGATGTAATCATAACAGAACCCCTTCAGGGTTAGAGGTCATTCACATAAACTAAATATATTGCTATGAATAGTCAACTTGGCTACTGTAGGGGATTCTTTTTCCAATCCAGCTGGTTAAAGAGTACACACAGCAAAAGAAGCTCATTAGAGTAGGTCTGCTCACAAAACAACATTGCATATACACACACTGGCAGCAACCCTACAGACAAGTTTCCAGAAGAATATTAGTCTTGCACAACACTTTGTCATTTATTGGCGAGGAAAGCTTGTCTGTAGCTGCCGTCGTATTATAGCATAATTCTGTGTCTCATTTATTATTGAAAGAGTTGGTGAAGCAGCTGATTGGTACCGCTGGAAATCAGCTGCTTAAAATTGCCACAAGACAGCTGGATGTGATGTAGTTCCCCGCAGACTCAGTGAAGAATCTGCCTGTTGGTGTAGCTACACAGAGCGGAATCAGATACTGTGGGTTCAGAGGGGGGGGGGGGGGGGCTTCCAGAGAGGAACTGTAACAATGACCAATGACTTGAAAGCTACTCACATGCACACACACAAATGCAAAAAAAATATGTTTTTATTCAAACCAGTGCAGACATAAATACTGTCATTGTTTCCTGATGTATAATATGACACTACATATACTTCGTTTTTTTAAATTAAGATTCTGACTGTATCTTATTTGTGATGGAAAAAAGCCATAGAGAGTAATTAAATGTGTAAACAATCCTCCATATACATGACTGTACTCACCACAGGGGTTTTTGTCTAGGCAACATCATTATCTGACTTGAAGTAAAAGGGAAAAAAAAGAAGAAAAAAATCACACTTGAGACTTAATTGAGTTTAAATTCTTAATTGGCTCCAATGCTAGGGGTAATTAAACAAATGTTTTTTTTTTAAAACAAAGAGTTTCCATTGGGTGAGAGAGAAAGGAACCATACAGCATCTGTTTGAGTTATAGCAAGTATTATAGTAAGGTTCCTTAGCTTGTGCAGGAGTGATCGGAAAAGAATATTGATTTTGTGTTTACCTCTTGGTGATGATTTGTTTAACTCCGCTGATTGTGGGCAGACTTCCTCTCTACTTTGCTTCCTCTGTCCCCTTACTATGCTACGTCTGCGTGATTTCTTTCTTATTTATTCAACTGTACACAGTGCATTGTTGAGCTGCTTTTGAAATTATGGATGAAGTCTCTTTCAAGATGCTATCTCATTCGCCATGTACTGCTGCTGTTTGATGTTGGCAGAGGACAATTGAGGACTTTTTCCTCTTGTCTTTCCTCTTTTCTCTCGCTCGTTATCTGTCACTCATTACCCTCTAACATACACACACACACACACACACACACACCACACTTCAAACACTACCAACGCTGCAGCATTCAGATCATTTCAGAATAGCTGATGAAATTGTGACTGGCAGTTCTGATATGCGTTTAAGCCGTCTACACATAACTGGCTCCTGTCAAAATATATATATGCGTTTCTGAATGAGTCAGCAGGCTGTACACAGAGTAACAGGGGCCACATCACAGCTAATGTTTGCTAGCAGACAGCACCACTGATGTCAACAGCTCGATATGGATGCATCTGAGCTAAAGAAGATACACAGCAGCATATACTGTACACTAAGCACATCAAACTGCATACATACATCCATGATCAAACTCCCGTAACCCAAGTGCATCGCATTTCTAACACAAAAGCAGTCTAAAGCAGTGCCATGCCCAGGTGCACATAAAGAATACAAGAAGAGCACCGCTAGGATGGGACTCTCTAGGTATCTCGCGATGCTACACTTCAATTAGAAAAACGATTCTCGATGCATTTTGATGGATCAATGTTTCCACAACATGCTACATTGCCTATATGGTAGCTTACATATGTTTAAGCTTGAAGTTACCATGTGTTAAAGTTCTATGCGCATCAAATTCATTCATTCAAATGATTGTGATGGCTGACGTTTTTGTTTGTAGAAACATGAAACAATCCCAGTGAGCACCGGTGCAGTCTATGTGTTGCGTTCAGACCATTCTGAATCCGGCGGCATGCAGCCGAACGTCCTTTATACTTCCAACAGATGGGGCCAATGTGAGGAATTTCAAAGCCTACACATAGTGACTTCAACGTGACAAAGAGCACAGGTATTATTGTCATTTCCTTATATTTAATGTGTCTGATGTTAAAGAAGAAGTAGAGTTAATAACTTTTTGTCATATTTGCTCAGGCTGGAAACCTGTACATTCTTTAATCCTGCTTCCGTTACAATTTTGCGGGGACCAATCACAAACTGGCTTATCCACCTGCCGCGCTATTGGCGGGTTTAACACGATGACGATAGAGAAGCGACCAAGCAGCTTTTTGTTTACATTCAACAAGCCGGCCCCCGAAGCGCAGCTACCCGTTGATGCCGCTGTTGCTGCTACGTCACCCGGATCGTTGGTCTGATTGGTTGAAGGACTCTCCAATTGCGTATAGAGTCATTTGAACGAGTAGAAAATGAGCTAATTTCAGTGTGCTGTTTAGCTGAAAAATAAGAGTTTTCTCTGGCGGGTCGGCCGGTGGTCGCCGCTTGGTTTTTGGCTCGACTTGGTCACAAACCTTTTCATTTTACAGCCAAACAGCACAATAAAATATATTTCTGAAAACATTTGAGGGCAGAAATAGGCAATGCAGAACTAGAATCTTGATTCAGAGTCTTTTGTATTGTGCATACTTTTCAATGAGAAAAAAAGTGTTATCCATAAAGCACAATTTTCAAATTCCAAATAAAGCGGTTTGTGCATGCTGAATGGTTCAAGACACAAATCACACAGACAGTGCATCAAAAAATCTATTATTTTTCCTTTCATAGCTCATATATGTGCCATGTGGATGTGTTTGTACTCTATGAGGGAGAGAAAGAGGGAGCAAAATAAATAAACAGAGAAATAAGCAACAAAGAAAGCCTACAATTGGTTTTCTTGTGTTCTCCTTAAACTGCCTGCTGCTATAAAAAAAGAAAATAGCCCAGCAGCCAAGCATACTTCATAACAGTTAGAAAAATCAACAAAATCTAACAAAAATGTGACTGGGCAGACAATGTACCGTTGTTTCTATGAATTACATCAAGAGTTATCAACTTTACAAATTAATTGCACATTCCGGACAAGTGCTGAAAAAATAGTCAATTAACTGATTAGTCAATAAACAGAAAATAAATAGCCAACACTTTTGATAATTCATTAATTGTTTAACTCACTTATCAAGCAAATTTTGCCAAACATGCTCTGATTCCAGCTTCTCAAATCAGATAATTTGCTGCTTCAAGTTTTTTTTAAATATAATTTCAAGCTGGATATCTTGTGGGGTTTTCCGAGTTGGTCAGACCAAACATAGTCTCGCTTTGCCAGACCTTCCTCCTCCACAGTGCTGCGGAGGAGGGTCTTGCGAGTCCACAGAGCATTCTGGGATTGGAGAAAAACGTGCTCTGGTTTATTGGCATTTCTTTAAACCATTCACAATCGTCTTGGGCGGCGCTAGGCGCCACACGGAGCAACGGTGCCTCTGCAAAATAGCCTCGGGAAGGAACTTGTTTTGGTGGAACGTGTGCGTTCAAAAGTTGTTTTAGTCGTGCAATAGAAAACTGAGATTGGACAGATAGTCTGTCTGGATTTACCTTGCAGAGATTTGAGAAATGGTCAACAAGATGTCACTTTAAGCTCTGAGAAGTATAAATCATTATTTTGTAAAATAATCGACAAAATAGTCAATAATGAAAATAATTAGTTGCATCCCAATTCTGGACTTCACATGAAACAACAATAGACCAGACTACACTAGACCAGCTTGGGCAGTGCCTGACTCACTCGGAACTTGACAGAAATGCACAAGGTTGAGCTGAGCTAAATTAAACTGAATACATATGAGCATATACAGATAAGGAACATGATCTAGTCAGCGATCCTTGTTGCTGGTCAGATCCCATCTCTCATTTCTTGGCACCTCTCTTTAGTCACTATCTAATAAAGGCAAAGATGCCCTTAAAAGTACTTCCAATTCAATTACCTTTCGGCCTTGTATGATGCCATTGTTAATGCCTCAGTCTGAGAAAAAAAGAAGCTATTCTTGGAAACAATGTACCCTCAAGGTGTTTCAACATCACACAAAAACAAAATCCCCACACATAAAAGCTGTGTAGACAGGTGGCATGAAATCAACTCACACATGAAGACAAGCAGTACAATACACTGGAATGAGCAGCTTTTAAGCGTGATTTGTACCATGTCTCAGTTAAGTGAGCTCCATTCAGGTTACTGGCCCTCATAAGGTTTTTACAGGTCCTACTCAAGCAAAGTGAAATGGTCTGTGGTTGAGGTGATGTGGAGAGGAGATGAGGGATATGAGCCAAAGCATGCCATTACTTTCCTCTGAGCTCCAATTATTTGCCAACGTTCATTGAACATCACCACAATAAAATGTCTGCCGTTTGGCAGTTGCTGTTTTTATGGCATTTTGGTGCTGTTTGATAGTGTAGAGAGAGAGAGAGACAGCTAAGACATAAGAGAGAGGAAGAGAGAATATGAGTGAAGCTGGTATTGTGCTCTTCACAACAGATGCATATGTGATGCACTTCAGCAGTTCTTTTTCTGTACTTGTGCACTAGTGTTATCATCATTGCAGTTTAAAACCTTTTTCTGTGTGGCAATGGGCATTCAAGTGTTAGTGAGCTGGCTTTAATATTAAAGCACATATATAAACGTGCTGCTCTCTAAACTAAAGCGTGAAGCTCAGTCTCTAGAGATGAAACTGCAAATCCTATTTCTCTACAAAATCGTATGCGCTAGTGAAGAAGAACGCTGAGTTCCAGAATCATCTGTAATGTCTTTTCCTTACTGTGGACTAAGCACATTCTTCACTACTTCCTGTAGATGTGAGGTACATCAAGTTATTTCCTTAAGAATCAATTTACCCACCGTTCACATCCACCATCTGGTAAATGGGCCGTGGCTGGCAAATATAGCAGTTTATTTTCATTTTACTGAGTTGGGAACTTATTTCTACAGATAGAGAGAAAATCATATTTCACCAGCAGATCTCAGTCCTGCTTGACATTGATGTATTACTTTGGTCTGGAACATTCCCATTCACTTCTCAAGTAATTGGGTTTATATTCCAGCACCTCCATTACTGGAAGAAAAATCTGAAATGTAAACAAACCAGAAAAATGCAATTATCCAGTTTTGAAAATGCGCCTGAGGGGGCTCATAAGATAATATCGTCTGGGACAATAACATGTTTGATTGCAGGAGACTGACTCTAATAGAGCTCTGGTCAACACAAATCATTAATTGTGAGCTGTGCTCAAAGAGAACATTCATGATAATCCAGTCTTAACCGTTGTATATGGAAGAACATACTGTAGATGTGTTCCTTCTGCTGAGCTAATCTCACAGAAATGCTACATTTGCCCATAACATATTAACTATTTGTAGGGGTACAACAAACAATTTATTTATTCTTTTATATTTTGTCTGCATGTTTGCCTGTATTTGATAGCAAACAGTACAGTAACAGACAGGAAACAAAAGAATGACGACAAAGGTCACCATCTGGAATGTAATCAGAGACGTTGCCCCATAATGAACGGCTAACAGCATTTCCCGTCAATTTTTCATATTTTTGTCATATAAATAGTGAATACTCACATACAAGGAAAAAAAAATCTGCATTTTCGCTTGATAAATTATTTAATTACAAATGAATTGATTATTAAAATGATTGGGAACTCTGTAGATCATTCAGTTCAGATCAAGAGGGAATCCACTACCTGAGATTAATATTAATGTCTGCGCAAAATAGGTTTATTTTTTTATGGAGTGGATACGATTGACACGCAGATCTCACATTTTAGCTGGCTGTGCATTATAAAGGGCGGCACAGTGGTGGAAGTCGCCTCACAGCAAGAAGGGGCAGGGTTCAAACCTGCCGGTGACATGCAGGTTGGGTTGATTGGCAACTCTAAATAAACATTGCCTCTAGGTGTGAATGTGAGTGAGAATGGTTGTCTGTCCCTGTGTGTCAGCCCTGTGATTGACTGCCGACCTGTCCGGGGTGTACCTCGCCTCTCGCTGACTGTCAGCTAGGATTGGCTCAAGCTCCCTGTAGCCCTCAGGATTAGCGGGTGTAGCTGATGGGTGGGTTTTTATTAGCCACACGGCTCTAGGGGATGGCAATATTTGTCTTTCAGTCGGTCGGTCGGTCCACCGCTGAAATGTCTCAACAACTATTAGATTGATTTTGATTGATTAGATTTGACATCCATTTTTCACATTCAGAGGATCAATTGTAACAACTTTGGTGATCGCTTAACTTGCCATCTATTATCAGGACAACATTTTTATTTGACCAATACTTTGGTTCATGACCAAATACCTACATGTTACCTGCACTTTGTGTTTATGTGCTTAATGTTAACTGGCAATTGTTTGCATACGAGCATGCCAAACTAAGATGGTTAACAATGACAATGGCAAAGCCAGGATTCAGATGTTAAACATTGTCATTGTGAGCATGTTAGCATTCTGACTTTAGCATTTAGCTTATAGCACCACTGTACCCAAGTACAACCAGTCGCTTTAAAATGGAATACTCTGAGGCGTCCCTGTGTCCTGGAGTTTGAAAGCGGTGACCGTGAACTGCAACGTTGCCGTATCTTTGTTGCACATCATTCCCCATCTCTCTCCTTACATTTCCTGTCATCTCTCTACTGCCAATCTCTACATACATAAAAATACCCCCCAAACTACAAATACATGGAATACTCTGATGCTAGAACAGCAGAGTTAGTGCATTAACTGCTCGGGTATACACAGATACAGTATAACAGATATCCAATCCACCACAGCAATACTTTGGCTGTAAATGTTGTGGTTTTCTTTTAAGAAAGTGCAAGTAGCCTACTCCTGACAGCACCGCCTTGAGTGAAACACACAGCCGACTGGATTCTACACAAGGCAAAGAGACACACACACACACACACACACACACACACACACACACACACACACACACACACACACACACACACACACACACACACACACACACACACACACACACACACACACACACAGTGTTGAAAGTAAAAGACAAGTAATTAGCTGCTCTCACAGATAATTTCCCCTTTACATTCAGTGACAGTTTCCCAGTCTGGACCCTTTTGTTGTCAGCACTTAGGAATCATCTTTCAATTTCATTTAGAAAACAAAGCCCACTCAAAACACACGTTACCACTTATAATTAGTAATTTGTGTACATACTATGCTTTCAGATGACTGACTTGAAACTTGATTAGAGCTGACTTCAATTGACTTTCACGCATTTACAATTCAAAACAGAACTACATGAATAAAATAAATAGCTGAATTTTACTAAACATGGGTGTGAATAGGACTTCGCACACAGAGGAATACTATTCAAAAACATAGAATTTGAAAAAGGCGTCCGCCTTGAAGATACACATTTGCTATATTAGGTAGGGCAACATTTTTAGTTTCTAGTGGTTGTGGTAAAAAAAATACAACACTGGACTGAACTGATGCTACAAAATGTGTCCAGTGACAAAGAATGGCCGACCGTGGACATAAAGTGTCTGTCTGATCTGATTGCACATTTTCTACACTAGACAATTCCCTTTAATTATCCGCAAGCATATCCATTTGTTCCTTCATATTCTGTAAATGAGGTGTGCATTAGTGTGATCAAAGATTAAACAGCAGAAGAAACTCTCCGTTCTGCCTTGTAATGAGTGACAGCAGCTAAATTCAGCTAAACAACCTGACCTGCCTTTACAGAGATAAGAAGCCTTTAATGTGACAACTAATAGCCATATTAATGTTATGCTGTATGCTTGTCACGGTTTGCTAATGCCACACACAGCAAGTGTTTTTTTTTTTTTTTAATACAAGAACCCATATCCAAGTGGTTGCAAATAAGTTCTACTTGGCCAAGCAATCAACTGAACGGAGCGGTCCTCTGCCTTCCTGCCGTCGTTGCACTGCTGTTAGCCTCGCTGTATCAGTAACTAGGTTAGTTAGTGCTGCTTGTGCAATACAGTTAATCTCTGACCATTTGTTCTGCAGGATGACCTGAAATGGATGGATCTCTCCATCCACTTCTCCTGATGGATAACTCATTTGCTTTTCGACGCAGTAATTAATTAGGCTTGACCAAGGACCCTCTGCCTGTCCTGTTCATAAATAACATGTCAAGAGTTGCTGTTAGTCAGCTCTGCTGGAGATGGATGGAGGAGGTGGTTGTTTTTTAGGAAACTATGGGATGCACTTTTAGTCACAGCCCAGTACCGAGGCTTAGCTATTTTAAACATGGTGTCATTTCACCTTTATTGAAGGATAGCTGGGGTTTTTTCCACCCCGACCAGTCTGTTTTGTATCACATAAAAATAAGCAGTCAGACCGCACCGATACCATTTGTGCACATGAAAATGAATGTTGCTCTTACTGCTGCTTGCTCACATATGGTCCAGCTCTTTTTTTATTACAACCTTTTATGACAGACATCTCCCTAACAGTTGCATAATATGCAATACTCTTCCAATTTAAAATATGCTTCTATTGTGAACACGTTCAAATGGAAGCACTCTCCTGCGCTAGCTTTAACATTAAAGGACCTGAAAGAGACAGAGAGAGATGGGGAGAGGGAGGTGGGAGGAGGGGACAGGAGGGAGCTGTTGAGTGTCTGCTGATGGGCTAACTCAATTTCAGGGAACACAATGGAGCCAAAGGCTGATTTCCAAAAGGCAAATTGTCATTCTGAGCAGTATGGCACCTGTCTGGTGAGTTCATCTCCTGTGTTGTGGACTCGGGGGAGGAAGCTGGGACCAGAGGAGAGGACCACATTATGGTGGGCCCGGCGATGGGAGGGAATTGAAAGTGAAACCGTTTGAAATGCGTTTGAAATGCATTGAAATGAAAATCGGACAGGCTCTTATGGCTGCCTTTGGAGTTCATTCAGAAAGGCACTCAATTGGTTTTGACCAGATTGAGTGGGTGAACAGGCGGGGATGGAGTGAATCAACGCAGACAATGATGCTGTTGCCTCGGCGACGGACCAAGGACCCCGAACCCCGAACCCCAGGATGTCTGTCGCCAGTCCTTGTACTCTCAACCCAAACCAATCCCCCCTACATCACCACAGAAACACACACACCTCCTCCACCTCTATTATTTCTTCATCTTTCAGACTGTGGGCGTGTATCAGCTGCAGCCTCCCCCCCCCCTCCCCCCTTTTTGTGCAGTACCCCAATTACAAAGCTGTCTGCACAGATTAAAGAGGCAGCCCATCTGACAGCAGCTAAACACTTCAACATACACACACACACAAACTGTGCTGTGCAGGCAAACCATACTCTGTACTAATCTAACCCCATCAGCCTACAGACATCTGCACATGTACATCCCCTGACTGTTGTGCTTCATAGCATAACACCTTACCTGACACTCTCAGCGACACTTATGTATGCACACATCTGTCAGCCCAACACACCTGACCCTATCGACTGTATATGCACACCTACACACATAATAAAAAAACAAACAGCACAGAGCAGGTGTTTGCCGCTGCTGTCTGTCACATCCGGGGAGGAACAACAAGCCGTAATGAGAATTGGAGCTCCTAATTGATGGTGCCAGTTTTTTTTTTTTTTAATTGTTGTAGAAACAATTTGCCAGACTTAGCTGAGCATGTTCAGGTGTCCGCTCAATCACGGCTGTCTGAAAGGTTTTGCCGCTCATGTGCCCGACCTCGCTTTGTGGCGGGTACTCCAATGCTGAGACACGACCTCAAGAGAGCAGGCTAATCTTCTCTCTATTATAGTCTTTTTATGTCCCCATTTTTCACTCACCTGTCTCTTACATCATTATCTACTTTGTGTGTGAGTAACTAACTTGTGCTTAAAAAAAAAAACAAATGACCTCATTTGCCCCTCCATTCCTTTAACTCTATACTACTATATTTTACAAATCATAGTAAGATAAGAAATAAAGGCAAATGTATAGTAATATATAGGGCTGACAAAATAACGCGTTAATTTCAATTAATCTGAGAGAAAATAACGCATTAAAAAAAATGTGTATATGTGTCTTTGTGTATAAGTGTATTCATGTTCACATGCATAATTATGAAGCATTATTTTTGCATTGTGGCAGTATAACAACCACAACAAGCAAAGTATTAATTCTCCCTGTTATAAGGTGAGTTACTACTCCATGTACTGCAGCTAAAGACACATCAACATCAGGGATTTTACAGTAGTTGGCAAAGCCTACCCTTTTTTTATGTTGTTGTAAGTTTGAGTCTGTTTCCACTTATCACTCACTCACTCTCACACACAGTTTTCACTTTTCTTACTGTGACAGTATCAGAAAACAAAACTTCCAGAAAGTACTTTTAGGCTGAAAATTGGGTGAATAATTAAAAGCATGTACGTCTGGATGTTGCTAAGACAAGTGCATTTGTACATTATCTCTAGTGGTGCAAGTAGAGACTGTTAACAGTCTGATTCAGCTTCTTGGCGGTGGTAAACCTGAATTGTAACCATACCTAACCACTGAGATGCAGCAGGTAAATAAAGTTAAGGGCATCTGCACTAAAACAATAAGTATTTAGGAAATCCAATGCCAATACAACTGACAGAAGGGGTTGAGTGACCTCTGATGATGCAGTGCGTGTGTTGCCTCTTCTTACCTTGAGAAAACAGGGAGGAGGAGGAGGAGGAGGAGGAGGAGGAGGAGGAGGAGGAGGAGGAGGAGGAGGAGGAGGAGGAGGAGGAGGAGGAGGAGGAGGAGGGGGGTCTGTGAAGAGCTGCTCTGGTGCTTGGCTGCTCATGTTCACAAGGTGCGTATCTGTGAATTAAGTGAGACAAGGAGATTAGGAGGATGGGAGGCGGGGGTCATGCATGCAGCTGCACTTGCCCGCTAAAATACACAGTATGAGGATGAGTCCTCTTCCTCGTCTAGACAGCTAAAACTGTAGAGGTGAAAACAAAGATTCTATTCAGCACCACGTATGTAGTCTTAAATGCCATTACTACTGTATGTAACTGCTGTGTAAATGCAAAATCCACACCTTCTAAAAACAGAATGTCACTGCTTTGATCCAACTAGTTTATCTTCTATTGTTTTAGTCTCACACTACAACCTGAACCTGGACATGAAAGTGAAATTCCCTCAACCGTGAGATCCATCCCCCTGCTATTCCTCGTGACAAATCCCTGTGACTTCACCGTAAAATGATACGCTCCGGCTTCTCTTTGCACTGTGATCTCCTGTGAGCGCCTGCTAGTGCTCCAGTCATTACTAAAGGTCCATTTCCTTGCTGAGATATCAGAGGCCTGGGCATGCCGCTGTGGTAGCGAGGCTGCAGGCTGAGAAGGGGTTGAGCGAGGCATATCCTGGGGGCCTCCGACCACATCATGAGCAAGCAGGGATTCTGATCGCTCGAGCGTGAAGTAGGAGCGGCCACACTTCATAAATCCTGCCCATCGCGGCACTGCACATAGTCGGGGATGCAAAGCCCGGGGGAACAAATTTGACTCATGCTCTATACTTGCTTGTCACCTTGTATTGTTCGTGTACAAAATGACAGCATATTCTCACTGTGATTCTGCCAGCAAAGTGTGTCCAACCTCTTGGACACAGTGCTAAATAATCCCAGGGTTCCATTATGCTCCAGTCATCCATCAATTTTTTTAAAGATTATTTTTTTGGGCATTTTAGGCCTTCATTTTTATAGGACAGCTGAAGACATGAAAGGGGAGAAAGAGAGAGGGGGAATGACATGCAGCGAAGGACCACAGGTCGGAGTCGAACCGGCGGCCGCTGTGTCGAGGAGCAAGCCTCTATATATGGGCGCGCGCACGCTCTACCAGGTGAGCTACCCAGGCACCGAATCTTTATTTAAAGCTGTGAAAGCGTGCATGTCCACCTTTACACTGCCTGGAAGAATAAGAACAAAATAGAGGAGAGTGAACTCACACAGACAACGAATCAAATCCAAAGCTGAGTGAGTGAGTGAATAAATTACAAGTGATTGTGCTTTGTAATGAAGGCAGCGGAGCATATTGTGCAAATGCTCTGCTTTTTAATGATTTAATTAGAGAACCTCGCTCAAACTGGAGCAGAAAATTTCAACATGGAGATGAGTGAGGAGCTCTGCCAGCAAACAGCACCGCGACTCAAGATCCTGTGTTAATTGCTGCAGCAGTCGACAGATGTGCCTCACGTTTCTGCCCATTTCCTGCTTTATTAAAATTAGTTGTACCCCAAAGAACGCCAAATGTTGTCTTCCTGAAGTAAATGATTTACGACCACTAAGCGGCATCATGTCATTCTAATTTCCGACATTCTCTAGTCAGATTAGAAAGGATGCTGTCCGTAGCCTAAGGCAGTGTGTTGAATCATTAACTACAGCTATCATCAACTACTGATTTGTCCCAAAATGACAGATGTAACATGTAAAACTTCCAACAACTAAACTTCTGAAGTTATAGTTATATATTTATCTATTTTGTTAAGCCTCAACGTAGAGCTGGGCAATATATCGATATTATATCAATATCGTGATATGAGACTAGATATCGTCTTAGATTTTGGATATCATAATATCGTAATATGGCATAAGTGGTGTCTTTTCCTGGTTGTAAAGGCTGCATTACAGTAAAGTTTGTAATTTTCTGAACTTGCCAGACTGTTCTAGCTGTTGTATTATTTGCCTTGACCCACTTTGTCATTATATCCACAAAACTGACGATTATTTATCAAAAATCTCATTGTGTAAATATTTTGTGAAAGCACCAATAGTCAACACTACAATATCGTTGCGGTATCGATATCGAGGTATTTGGTCAAACATATTGTGATATTTAATTTTCTCCATATCGCCCAGCCCCTGCTATTTTCACACCAACTGACTCCCCCTAGAGCTGGGCAATATATCGATATTATATCGATATCGTGATATGAGACTAGATATCGTCTTAGATTTTGGATATCGTAATATGGCTTAAGTGTTGTCTTTTCCTGGTTTTAAAGGCTGCATCACAGTAAAGTGATGTCATTTTCTGAACTTACCAGACTGTTGTAACTGTTCTGTTATTTGCCTTTACCCACTTAGTCATTATATCCACATCACTGATGATTATTTATCTAAAATCTCACTGTGTAAATATTTCGCAAAAGCACCAATAGTCAACACTACAGTATCGTTGCGGTATCGATATCGAGGTATTTGGTCAAAAATATTGTGATATTTGATTTTCTCCATATCGCCCAGCCCTAACTCCCCCATCGCACCAGAAAGTTTCATTTTTCAAGGCGGACTTCTCATTAATCAAAGTAAACCGCAAAAAAAGTTCAGTAAAGTCACCGAGCCATTTTGTCATGTGGACCAAAAGGGGACAGCATAATGTGCTGTGGTGCTGCCCCAGCCCGAAAGCGGTGTCCCTCCACTGACAGCAGCACGGGCATTAATCACCTATCTCATTAAAACAATCTGCACAAGTGCCCACAGCTCATAAACTCTGGAATAGACCAGAGTGACTGTTTTACCTCCTGAAGCATCTGCCTATTTACTTCTCAATACAGCCAGACTACCCATCCATTTCAGATGACACGGGGCTATGGCTGTTTATCTACGTCATCTTTATTCACTGTGATAGACATTGTTTTTCCTTCAGGTACAGATCTGTACACAATAAAAAGGAAATCTGCGTTTTCAATAACATTAGTGACCGAGAAATTACACTTGAAATTGCAAACAAGAAAATAAATTGATGCTTAACATTGATACACTTCTCTCAAGAATAACACTATTATAAAATAAGTAAAAATAAATGAGCAACATATCCTTCAAGAATGACCCTGATTCTGTTGCCAAGACTAGAGAGGATTGTTGGAGGTAAACTGAAGATAGTGTAGCCTTAATGCTTATCATTTCCATTACGTAAAATAGAAATATGTACAACACTTTGTTGGTACCGACTCCCAAATTGAAAAGACTTTTCTCATGTATCTCAGTGCTCCATCTCCAAGGTATAATGTGCATGTTTTTCAATGAAAGAATATTTAGCCTAATGGTCACATGAAAAGATGGTGGCTATGAAAAGATGTTCTGCTCAGACAGACAATCTGATGCTCTCCCGAGGCTCCATTGAAGGGTGCAATCTTTTGCCATGATTACTCATTCTGTTGACGATACCTCTGTTCGGTACACGCTCTTTGTAATAAGTCAGAGTGAGAAACTGCTAAGACTAAGTATCATCACAGAAGGTAACAAGGTTTCATGTAAAAGACCAAAAAGCCAGCTGGGGTTAAGCCCAAAGTTAATTTCCTAACCACTAAGGTTGTCACGATTTCGATTTTAATTCGAAATCGACCGAAAATTAAGTCACAATCTCAAACTTCGAATTAAAAACTGGAATCGTCGATGCTGCCGCGCCCTCATGACACTTCCGGTCGGCTTGCCAAGCGAGAAAAAAAAAAACACACGTTACAGCCAGTCAAAAGATAGCATGGCAACTGCATGGCAATATTATTCAAATAATGGCATAGAAACCTGTGCTTTAAAAAAATAAATGTAAAAACCGAGAATAGAATCGAACCGTGATCTTAGAATCGAAAATGTAATCGAATCGAGGATTTGGAGAATCGTGACACCCCTACTAACCACTGTCTCGTGGGACATAAACTAGAAACAGAGGTGACAAACACATAGAGAGAAACAGCTAATAGGTGAAAATGTGACAAAGATGGCTGAAGGAACATGACGGCTTAGTGGCAGAGGTGAAGCTAATCAAGCTCAGCGAGCAAGAAAGGACAGAAAAGTTTCATCGTGACAAAGTTGATCATGAGATGTTAAACCGGACATGTAAATAAAAGATGCTTTTCCACATGACAACAAAACTACTTGTGAAATATTTTGGAGGCAAGTAACTAAAACATCAATAAAGATCCCCTTTAAGCCCACCATGGCCCAGTGATGAGCCCAGGTTAAAAGGAATAGTTAGACATTTTGTGAAATAACATTCTTATTCACTTTCTTTCGGAAAGTTGGATGAGAAGACCGATACCACTCGTCCGTTAAATATAAGGCTACAGCCAGGAGTCAGTTAGCTTAGCTTAGCATAAAGACTGGCAACAGGAGGAAACAACGAGCCTGGCTCTGTCCAAACACCTCTGAAGCTCACTAACAAACACATTATATGTCATTTGTTTGATCTGTACAAAAACCAATGTGTAAAAAATGTCAAGTTGTGGTTTTATGGGGCCAGACTATTTGTCGGGTGGGTGCAGTAACTTCCTGGAGTCTCCACTGGTTACCTGACAACCTGACGTGTCAAGCTCTGCCTTTATTGGACACAAAGAGCCCATGTGGGTTCTTCGTATGATTGCACATGTGGGCTCTACTTGCAGCCCAGCTTGGGCTCATCAGCAGCCCACATGGGTAAAACACATATGGGACCTTTATGGCACCAGCAGACATTTCACGGCCCTCCCATGCCAACTCATCATTCACCCACGTGAGGCCCCACATGGGTATGTTGGGCAAGTGGAGGTCCATAATGGCTACAGGCCATAATCTGAGCACCTGGCAAATTAACTGTTGAGCCAGCATTTCTGATTAACAACTCTACAAAACTCCCAATGATATACACATTTGCGGCCATTCACAGACACGGGACAAATATTACAGCAGCTTTAAATCACAATTTATACTTAATCTGACTTGACAGGGGGCTGTAAATCCAAACCTGCAGTACGAAGGCTTACAAAGTCAGAGTGTGTGGTGCTGATTGTGGAAGGGCTAAGGTGTATGGTGTGTGTGTGTGTGTGTGTGTGTGTGTGTGTGTGTGTGTGTGTGTGTGTGTGTGTGTGTGTGTGTGTGTGTGTGTGTGTGTCAGTCATACCCAGGCCCTGCGCAATTTTTTTTACGGAGGCTGGGTTTCATCAGGTTTTGTATTTCAGACCTATTGATTATCTGCAGTGAGGGGCACTGTGACAAAACCTCAGCAGGAGTTCTCCATCTGTAATGAGCCATGTGCCAAACACAGGCTCTCTCCCTCTCACACACATATTTCGTCTGCTGTGTTATTGCTTCCCTGGTTATGAAAGAGAGTTACAGGAATATGCTCACTGATGAAAGCAGTAAAACGTATGCTGGTATTGGTTCGTTGATGGGATTAACCAATCTGCTGTGAACACAATCACAGATTTATTTTAACACACATGAAACATTTGAGGCTGGGTTTTTTTTTTATCTATTGTTCTACATGTTTCATTTGAAGGTTGCAATCGGTTAGCTGATTGATTCACCTCTTGCGAGTCCTCTCTTCCTAATCGATTCTTATCTCCCTAACCTTTGTGTCTCCTCCTGTAGACAACTGGGAGACATGAAGGTAAACATGAAGGAGAACAGCACGTAGCATCCTTCCGGCCAGCCTATGGGCACACAGATTATAAAGAGTCGAATTAATGTAATGTGTTTTATACTCTTAATTATTAATTTTGAGCCGCCGGGACGCAATCTTAGATTAAGATGAAAAGACTTTTACCTTCAGTTTGGGCAGTTTATATACTGTCTATGGCAGTAACCAGCAACGCCACCATGCAATATTTGGACGGAACGTGACCTCCATCTAGTGGCGGGAAGACGACAAACAGCTAGTTATGTACGTCACTGTCGTAAAGAAAGCACAGCGTGGCCGGATCGCTTTACGGTATTTGAAATTGTTTAGACATGGCATCCTCGTTGATTTGCAGCGAAACTCACAGCAGGTAAATAACTGTAGCTAAATGAATTAAGGTTACTCATTAAGACGTAGCCAATGGACCAAAATGTCGAGTTTAAACGGCTGTCTCTCGTTAGGTCTATACAAAACGACTCGTAGATGACACTACATGCTCTGCTGTATGTTAGCCAGGAGACGTTCAAACTAACAACTGGGATTCTGTCACTCTCATTTTAGGGTGAGTTCGGTGCTGAACAGAGATGTGAAGCAGTATGGAAAGAAATATTTGTTTGACCGCAATGAAGAGACGTGCTGGAACTCAGACCAGGTAAAACTGCAGCGGCCCCAGTATTATAAACATAGGCCTACTTGTTATAAACCGTATGTATTAAATACTAATTGCAGTGGTAACTTAGCCTATTTTTGCATTTAATATACATGAAACCGACATACTTAGACATAGTTGTATACTTGCAGGAAATGATAATACTCCAACTGTGACTTTAGAATGCCACCTAAACTCATACAGACTAGACTTAAACTTCTCTAGAAGTGTAAAAATGTTTTCTCCAAAAATGTATTAGTTCTGTCAAAGATACTCTTGTCTGTCTTCTTCTTCTTCTTCTTCTTTGGTTTTTTAACGGCGGATGCGGACTACTCTTGTCTGTCTCTGGTTCTGTTTAGTCTTCTGAGATGTCCCATCATCGCCATCCACATTTGTTTTAAGGCGAGACACTACAGGTGAATAGGGTACAAAATTTAAATAATAGATATCACCATGAAACTTCCTCAGTTGATTACTTACACAAGTATATAAAAAAAATGTATTACAAGTTTTTGAAATCTTTATGTTTAATTATGCAAATTTTACATTATGTCATTAAATATGCGCGATTTTGCATATATTTTCGGTAGATAGATCTGAACATATGATAAAGCCAGGTGCAAAATTCTTTTTTCATTTTGTTTACACACAAGATGCAAACAAAATTACAGAGGGGTTTCAGGATATCTGCTTTCATTACCTAGGAAATCAAAATATACTGTCCATAGCCTTAAAAAATCGATTTTCGCCATGTTTTTTTGATTAAAATGTCACATAAATCAGGCCAGGAATGATTTATTAACAAATCCCTCTGTAAATATCTTAAGAATACTGCCAGGTGTATAAATGGAAAGTTTGGTGTATATAGGTGCTACACAGGCTGAGAAGTATCTACCGGAGAATGACAAAAAACTCATTTTGAGAAAACGGCATTTAAAGATTTAAATAGGGGATTTTAATACATTTCTATTGGAAAAAAAATGCTAAAAAACAGAATTAATGCTCAGGCCCTTAGTAATAATACTATAGAATATTTCAAGCTCATGAAAATTGATTATTTAGTAACATGGCAGCAATATAAGGCCTACAACTGCAGTAACTCAATGAGTTAACGTTGGCGTATCATGCACAAAGTTGGGGACAAAACCCACGTTAGACAGTTATATGGACACGGTTCTCCTAGGTGGAGGGACAGCAGCTCCACTGGCAGCTAAATATGGATCTGCCTGCCACAGCCTGAGTACTCACAACCACTTTAGGATCCCAAAAAGTACACATTTGTTTAGTATTATATAGTAATTATACAAAAACTGTTGTGTAATGTAATTGTTTTGTAATATAGTGTGCTGTATCGCATTCAGTAAATATAGTATATAAGTGACACCTATATATTTAATATATGACATGTAGGCTGAATTTCTGTATATCTGCTTTGAGAGAGAGAGAGAGAGAGAGAGAGAGAGAGTGTCCATACCTGTTACTCTCCGTTGGTGTCTCTGATTTTAACAACGTTTTAACATGAAGGCCAGGATTCCCCAACACTTAGCTAGCTAGTAGTAATCTGCTACAGAACCCATGATTCTGCGGATCAATACTAACTTTAATCCCTGCGCAATTGTGACAAATTAAACCACTGATCAGTCCATTCAAACGCACTACATGAATTATCAGCCACTGCTCTGTGTGCTCTCATTACCTCTGCTGTCTGAAAACTCCTGTTTTCAGAACGACAGTTTACACATCGACGTACTATGTGAAGACATTTCATCATCTGCTGTTTTAGTTTGTAATCCACTGTGTCTTCTTGCTAATAACAACTGTTTTCATCTTCTCTAAGATGATTTTCGACGCATTGTTTTCATTCGCATCTACCGCGGAAACTGTTAGAGCACGTCACGTGACGATTCTGAACGAATCACGTTGTCAGAAATTGGCATCAGCCAATGAGATTGCGCATTTAGAGTTAAATCCGCCCTTTTATTTTCACGATTGGTTGCTGATAAAAAGGAAATGACCATATTTGGATCCGACAGCATTGTACAGCAGAGAGAGAGCTTTCCAACGGTATGTGACATGACAGGGTGCAGACAGCGATCGCGGAGCAGCGCGATGATTTAAAACGCCAACTTTTGTTGAATTTAGGCGAAATTTACCGACGCGAACACACAAAGTATAGTAAAATAAAGACCTAAATGTGTATTTCGGACTTTTATTCACCACAAGTCTGAAAGAATACATGTTATTGAAGACAAATAGCACAAAATCTCAAAATTGACCAGTGAAAAAAAAACGATGTTTTTGCCTGCCGTGTCTCGCCTTAAGCTTTTTTTTTTCCTGCATTGCATTGTGGGAGACTAGTGTACATCAACAGTTAAGTGCCTACTTAGTATGCATACTGGCTAATTAATGTTTAATTAGTCGATTGTCCATTGTAAAAAGACAGTATATTCAAAGCCCTACTTACAATTCCTATGTAGGATGTAATAGAGATATATAATATAAATAAATATACAATATATATACAAATCTACTCAAAGACTTCCCACAGACACCTGAATGTTCACGGGAGTCATCAGCATCATGTCTTTGACAGGGTGAATGTCAGTGGGTGTGTCTGGAGTTCCCCCAATCTGTCAGGGTGTCAGAGTTAAAGGTCCAGTTCCAGGGAGGCTTCTCAGCAAAAACATGCAGACTGGACGGTAAACCTCAGAGATCACATTTATCATCTGTAAACCTCGTCACTAATTGTTTCCTGATCCACTGCCTTCTCATTTTGTTGCGTTTCAAACTATTACAGACGAGGTGTCAGGTCAATTATTTTCCACTTGTGCTTCCCGCAGGTTGTCCAAAAGATGGAGCCTTTACAGAGATCAGCCGTTTTTATCCAGAGGACAACAACTCTCTTCAGATATCCTTCAGTCTTACCGTGCAGCATTTGACCGAGATTTGATTGATAACCCTGTAAAGGGTCAATGCTAAATGGTGGGGGGGGGGGGGGGGGGGGATTGTATTTTCTACAACACCTACTCATTTACCAGTAATCAAGGTAACTTTAAATGTTACATTTAACTCTTTACTCAACTGCATTAATCATAATTTTACAACCAATGATGTGTGCCGTGAACAATCATTGGGCTGACCCAAAACCACTCTATCAGACAAATATTGGTGTTCCATCATCAATATTTTGTAACCAGATAGTTAACGTAATACTAGGGCTGCAACTAACGATTATTTTCATAGTCGATTAATCTGTTGATTTTGTTTTTTTCTCGATTAGTTGTTTAGTCTGTAAAATGTCAGAAAATGGTGAAAAATGTGGATCAGTGTTTCCCAAAATCCCAAGATGACGTCCTCAAATGTCTTGTTTTGTCCACAACTCAAAGATATTCAGTTTACTGTCACAGAGGAGAGAAGAAACTAGAAAATATTCACATTTAAGAAGCTGGAATCAAAGAATTTTTACTTTTGTCTTCAAAAATTACTCAAACCGACTAATCGATTATCAAAATAGTTGCCGATTAATTTAAGAGTCGACAACTAATCGATTAATCTTTGCAGCTCTACGTAATACTAAATGCGATTCTGGCTTAAGCCGTTAAAATTTAGCCTGTGGGTCTACACCAGGGGTTTTTACCGCAGCTGAAGCTGTACCTGTCACTCTAGGAACACAGCGTGCTTCCTGTTACCGCCGTAGATGATTTCATAAGTATCAGACAATATTTTCCTGGACATGCTTTTCATTATTGCCATGCTTATCTTGTTCTTAACTCCACACCCACAGCTTTCCCATACAGGAGGCCCCTGCGGTGGACAAAGTAAAAATAATGTTTGAGAATAGTGCCGACTTTTTTGGGAGAATTATTGTTTATTCCTTGGATGTCCTGGGGGAAAAAGCCTCATGACCATTTTTTTTTTTCTTTTTTTTTTCATCGTCTCGTGAGAGAGGAAATGACTCCTGAGTAAAATGCAGGATGGTGTGGTGGCACTTGGGAAACATGTCATCTGTGCTGCCACCTCATGAACTGATGTGAATGTGGCCTTTTTTGGTATGGATGCTTTCGGGGATCTGTCCAGCCATCTCACTCTTCATTACTCAAACACAGAAGCCTTGGCATGGAGTCCAAAATCTGACTTTCAATTGCTGATTTAATGTGTTTCGTGTGATTATAAGAGCACTTGTGATGATGCTTTCTGAACTTATATTGTGCCTTTTAAGTTGAAGCGCCATTCCAGTGGAACACACATTATAAAAATAAATGTTTTATTAAAAATCGGTTCACAGTCCTTTTTTTGCTGTCCTTCAGCCAAACAAAATAATTCTGCTGTACAATGTTGCATTTTAGATTAAAAGTCTCTGCATATAAACTGATCTATTACAATGACTTGTTATTGTGACAGAAGTCTTGGTCATCTCACCATCGATGATAGCTGGTTGCAGATCTGAGATCAACTGTGTGAGCCCAGATTTCCAGTTATTGACTTTAACCAGTGTCATGTTGTTGGCTTGTAGAGTTTCAGAATATGGTCCTCCAACACTTTCTGAACTAGGAAACAATAAATGAAAATGTTAATTTAGCTAAACATTGGTTACAGTAACCTCATAAAAAGCAGATGTATTTCTTAGGTATACAAAGACAATACATACTCTTTTTCTGTCCAAGGGCAACAGCCAAGGCCATTGGACTGTACCCAGAGTCAGACTCAATGGTCATGTCAGCCCCTTTGGCTTAAAGAGAGTATAGTAATGGCAGTTAAAAATAAAAAATAAACAGAATTTGTCAGTTTATCATGACTTTACATCATAGACATGCAATGTACCCAAGAGTGCCTCTACACATTTGATGTGGTTCCCTCGTACAGCATAAAGAAGAGGAGTCCCACCGTTCTGAGAATAAAATACAAATCACATTGCAGTTGTATTTTGTTTACAATACTTTACATCTATCTTACGTCTTATCATGGCTTGCCATGACTAATACATCTTGTGAATTTGTGATGGCACGTCAGACATAAAGAAAGTCATTGTGTACCCAGTCATAAGTGTTAATGTCTACTCCGTGTCTGAGAAGAGACTCGACAATGTCCACATAACCCCCAGAGCTGGCCAGTGTCAGGGCACTCTCTCGCTCCCTCGCAATTGCTTTGGGGTCTGCGCCCTAAAACAAAAATCGCATAAACATTGTTAAGAAAGTGCATTTTACATGTACATGTCTTTCTGGACAGCAGTCTCTTACTTCTAACCTTTTCCAAGAGAAAATCCACCACTGCTATCTCTCCAAACGCTGCTGCCCACATGAGAGGCGTAAAGCCCCGTTCATCCTGTTTGCTCAGCAGTGAACTGTCTGCAAAATAAAGTAGGCCACCACGGCCCATCAGTGGAAATTTTGTACAATTAAATGCCAGACAAAATTTGCATTCTGTTATACTGCTTAGTGACATCCAAATTCCTCACCTTTACTCAGGTGTGCAGCCACTTGTGAAACCTCGCCTTGAGCTGCCAACTGGTGTATGGACAGAGCTGCATGGTGGAAATAACATCTGAATAACTTCATATGCTCAATACAATAATAAAAAAAAAAAAATACCATGATTGCTTGTCTAGCACACAATTTTGTCCTTTGCCAGTACTTACAGTCTAATGTTGCTGGGCGTACTGTAACCTCATTCCCACGCTGTTTGTTGGTCAGAGTGGTGGGGTGTATGAACAAACCCTCTTCATCCACATCCATGTTTTCTGGAGACACTGGCCCAAGCAGATCAACCACAGCCATGTCAGTGGAAGCAATATATTATCTGTTTAACTGATTATTTTAAGACTGCAAACATCGGGTTGACAACATACATAGAAATAGATAACGTGTCAAGTAAGTGATCACGGACAGGGAGCTTATATTAAAAGATCAAATATAAAAGGCATAGGTACCATTGGACCTCTCATCTCTGGACTCGGAAGGACAAACATTCGCGTTAGATGACCGAATATTTTGGCCATCTGCAACCTCTTCATCACCTCTGGCCTGCATCATCACTGCAATAAAAAAAAAAAAAAAAGACATGAACTAGCTAATAAATAAAGTGGCGCAGCCCTAAAAAGTAGCCACAATTAGTTCATAAAGCACAAGCAACGTTGTCCACTCACCACATCCAGCCCCACAGTCTAATTTGTGCTAACTTCCTTGTGGACAAACTGAAAGTAAATGATTTCGAGTCGCACGATGGGTCTTGCTGGAAGTGCACGAAATGTACCGAGATACATTACTTACCGAGATACGCTCAGTTGATTAGCTTTTTAATAAATCATTCATTTTAACAAAATAAACCAGGACACGTTGGATTCAACCGGTGTAACGCATCACTGCGTTACTCTTTGAAGGAAGAACTAATATTTCATAATCGTTATTTCTGTCCGGAATATTGTCCTGTGACACATGACAACAAAAATACGGAAGAGGCGAGAATCAGCTGACACATTTCGCGTACAACTGCAGTGTGTTGTTATCAGTTTCTGACACAACCAGCCTGCATTATGGAGGACCAGGAGATGCAACTAAAAGTTAGACGAGGTAAATATTAGTTGAATGTATCAGCATACAATTACCTCATTGTTACCTTGCAACGAAGCTAGTAGCTGTTAGCTTGCCTTAGCCGCTAAGCTAATGCTATGTTTACATCGCTGTTTGTTCACGTCCCATGCTGTTGGATGTTTCCCTCTGTTTTTCTTTCTTTCTCTAACACTGGTCGGGTATTCTCTGCATTTGTCTGTACTTCTTTGATTTTACAGTGACTGACAAATTCACGGAGAGCATGTACGTGCTAGCTAACGAGCCGTCAGTGGCTCTCTACAGACTGCAGGAACACGTCAGAAGGTCCCTGCCTGAACTGGTGCAACACAAGGTAATCACCCTGTGTCATATTGTTGGGGGGGGGGGGGGGGGGGACTACAACTAGCAGTTTAAAGGGATAACCAACCTTTTTTTTTTTTAAATCGTGTTATTACAATAACCTGAGAGAGTAATATGTGTATCAAGAAACAAACAAATACCACAATATGTGTTTCATGTGGACTAATAATGCACACTAGGGTGACCATATTTTGATTTCCAAAAAAGAGGACACCCGGCCTGGCCTCCAGACACAAATTCAGACAGGCTTCTCAGAGGTTAATGAACATACTTTATTATGCCTCAATGGTACAAAAATAACTTCTGTAATAAAATAAAATCTGTTATAAACTGTAACAAAATAATAGCTCTCTTTTCAAATAAATAAATAATATGAAGTAATGTTCTAAATATGACCTCTTCTGTGTCAGAAAATCCAGCTTCAAATAAATATCTCTTAATGCCTTTTCAATGTAATAAGATAAATAATAAAACAGTCTCACAAAGATACTAACTTAACAAACAAAAAGGATATATAGTCCTATAATACTTTTAATCTTTAGTTGTCTTCTTCATCCTGCCTTTCTTCTTCATCCTCCTTGTCTGCCCATCCATATTTTGCTGTATGTGCCAGCTTTGCACACGGTGCACTCCGCCTCTCAATTGTCCCGACCGGGACGGTACGTGGGAAACTTTTTTTGCAGTTCAACTGTGAAGCTGCACTTACGCTTCGGCATTTTGTGTGCAATGCTGCTCGCTGTCTGCTCTGCTCCCAGTGTATGTGCGCGTCGCAGAGCCGCCCACAAGGCAGCTTCTCGGGTTTACGTCACGCAACAAGGTACCGTAGTATTGTGTACAACGCGCCAGTCAATTTAAGTACACACTTTTGGTCCTATGAAAAACAGTGAAAACCGGACATTTTCATGAATTTATAAAAAAAAAAAAAACGGACGCCCCAGACAGTATGTAAAAAGTGGACATGTCCGGGCTAAAGAGGACGTTTGGTCACCCTAATGCACACAGTAAACAACACAACCCTCACAAGTCTGTAGATGACATCATCAGTCCTTCTGCTACTCAATTGATGTCATGCGTTTTTTTAGGCTACAACATCAAATATCACGATATTTTTGACCAAATACCTCGATATCGATACCGCAACGATACTGTAGTGTTGACAATTGGTGCTTTCACAAAATATTTACACAATGAGATTTTTGATAAATAATCATCAGTAATGTGGTAACAGTTACAACAGTCTGGTAAGTTCAGAAAATTACATCACTCTACTGTAATGCAGCCTTTAAAACCAGGAAAAGACAACGCTTATGATATTACGATATCCAAAATCTAAGACGATATCTAGTCTCATATCACAATATCGATATAATATCGATATATTGCCCAGCTCTACACTGAACACACTGTAAAAAAAAACGCGGTCTCTGTAGACAGCCCAGGCTTCACAAACGGCAACAAAAACAAACTGCGCCAACCTGCACCACAAAACATAAACAGTGTTCCAGCCAATAACCGACAAGAAGGATTTGGGGTTGGGGGGGGGGGGTTAGTGCGCGGAAGGGAGGGGGAGGGGACGGGATGAGGAGGAGGAGGGAGGCGCGAGCTTGTTTGGCAATACTTTGAACGTCAACAAGAAGTGACATCACCCAACATCGCTTAGAGCACCTTTAAAGACCAGTCATTTAAATCAAGTAGTTAAAACTGAGGTATGCAATAGTAAAGAAGTATCATGTATGAATTCTGATTTTGCCTGCATTTCCCCTCATTACTTTGCGACTTATTTTCAAGTCGCAAAAGCTTTTGTGTTTTGTTGTCAAAGTGATCATCCACTTTTAAATCAGAAGACAGCGTTAGCAATGGAGATCGTGTGTTTGGTGGTAAAATGTATGCTTTGATGTCAAATGCTCTGGGCAGCAACTAATAGTATAATGTAGTTTTACTCCTCCTTCTGAATATTTGATGGTAGTATTTTCTGTCATACCTCACACAGACTGACATGCAGAGCTGGGAGGAGCAGAGTCAAGGAGCCATCTACAGTGTAGAGTATGCATGCAGGTGAGCAGAAGCACAGACCTGCATGCAGTATTTGCAGAACCCAGGCGCTGTCATGTGATGACTTTTAACACTTTGATTGATCTTGATCTTGATTGATTTGTTTTTGCAGTGCCGTGAAGAGCATGACGAACAGCAGCTTGTATTTCAAAAACATTGACGGCCTCCTCCGTCAAGCCATCAGCATGAAGGAACAGATTAGCAACTCTCAAGGACGCAGGTAGGAGGCAGCAGTGAACATGCTGACTGAGCCACAGTGGTGTCTAAAGTGTGTGTGTGTGGGTGTGTGTGTGGGGTGGGGGGGGGGGGCTTCTGGTAAAAAGCCACAAAATGTGCAAATTTAGATGTACACCAACATTTGTCGAGTGGCAAAGTTAGTTCTTAGGGCTGTTATCTAACTCGACTTTGAAAGGTCAATTATGTGTAAAAGAAGTAATGGAACATATCTCTGCAAAACTGCAAAAAGTGTAATATAAGGGTGTTTCTCACTTTGCTACATCCGTGTGCCTGTATCACGGGTTGTTTCTTCAACCATTTGGACGAGGGACAGTCATCATTTGAGGTTTTCACACACTTTTATTACACTTACCAAACAAAAAAAATTGTCATTGACATAATTATTGCCGTTATTTAAATAAGCTAGATGATTATTATAGGCCGTTACCTTTTTGGCCATACTACCCACCCCTACAAAAGCGTCAAAGATCCACATGTGAGTCCTTGTACTTCACGTTTTCCTGAACCTCTGCATACTCGACTTACTTGAGAGTAAAATTAGAGACGTAAGTGACTCAGTGCCTGGAGTTTTATCCTATTTGCATTTATTCTTTGCACAGTGTCATACCTTTTTGTTCGTTGTTTTTGTTTTATTTAATCCATCATTATTAATTGTATGTCAGGTAATATTTTGGATCAGCTAGTATGTTTTTGTTTTTTTTGCCTTTCAGTTTTATCCCCCCCCCTCCCCCCCTCCCCAATAACTGCAAAATATTTATCAGGCCTGTTCTGATCTCTTTTGTAGTTAATGGCAGCTTCACATTTTCTGTTTTATTTGCCCTGTTTTTCCTTTGCACCTGCATGAAGCTTACGTGATGTGACCCCCTCACCCAGTCCCCTTGTCTCTGCTCCACACGCCCCTTCCACTTCCTCATTACCTCTGGACTGAGGTGTCCAAGGTTAGTATTACCTCCAGACATGACATAATCACATTCAGGCCTGTATTATGCATTCTTCTTTTTTTCAGAAAGGTTTTTACATGTGTATTTAAATGACATTTCATTAACAGGTTGTTGTGAACATTTTTGTAATCTCCTTTTCAGGGGTCAACAAACAATCCTACTTTTAAACTGAATTATATCTTCTAAAAACATGAATGAATGAATGTTTGCTTCATATGAAATCATTTTGAACAACACATAACAAAACACATCTGCACATTGTGCACAAATATTTGGCAAAAAGACACCATATACAGCGGAATAAAGTATTGCCATTATTACAATGAAAGCTATACATTTGCCAGGTTGATACTTGGGCAACACTGGGGAGATTTTTAAATCAAACTCATTCATACAACAACACTACAAATTATTCAGACGTTGTGCTCAATATGTTTGTCATCAAATAAAAAAAAAAATGCTTTAGAATCTGAACAGGAGAAATCAGTTGATAAAGGGGAAAATGTGGGTACGCCTTTCAATCTCTGTCCCGTGTGTGTGTGTGTGTGTGTGTGTGTGTGTGTGTGTGTGTGTGTGTGTGTGTGTGTGTGTGTGTGTGTGTGTGTGTGTGTGTGTGTGTAAAAAGGTACAAACTGACAGTTGTACATCAGTCTGAGATGACACTTGTGTTAGCAGTCCTCTAGTGATGCTTAAAAGGTCATCAGTTTCTTTAAACACAAGCTCAGCTTCCTTTGTCACACAAGAGTAGAGTCTTTTGCAGAAATCCCTGACTTGCGTGCAAGGACACTCCTCATCTCGTTGTTGACCCCATTCCAGGGTTTAGCCTGGGCCTGCAGTAAACCAGATTCAGTAGACAGGGTCCTGTGCATTCGTGGACCACTGCCAGCACTGCTGTAGCCGTCTTTATCACTAGTGTGGCCCTGGGAACCTTCAGCAGGGGAGTGCTGCTGCTGCTGCTGCTGGTGGTATTGTTGCTGCCTCGGGTTGCTACACTGAGGGTAGTGGATCTGATGCTGGAGGTGAGACTGGCTGCGCTGCATCCGCGGTTTGTCCACGCCGATTTTGAGCTCGCAGTGGCGGGAGACGGGCATGTTGCCGCTTCCGTGGTCATTCTGGAAGAGGGTGTCGAGGTGGTCGCTGTGATAGCGCTTGGCACTATAAGAAGCTTTGACCAGCGAGTGGATCACAACGACCAGTAGGATTAAGATCCCAGAGGAGAGTACGCAAGCACTTGCAATGCCTGTCTCCACCTCAAATATGAGGAGCATAAAGATGGACATAGCTGCCAAGGAAGAGAAGAGGGACATTTATATACACAGAAACACTAAATGACCAGCAAGCAATGTTCATGTTCACCCTGAAAGTTATTTTTTTTTTTACTTACATCTGGGTTTTCTGCTTTTTTTCCCCAATTTAAGCTTTATTTTTATTTTTACATTTGTTTCTCCTCATCACAGCAATTGGATGCTTTACAAGAAGAAAAAAAAAAGTGCATGTAATGTTGTTGTAATGTCATTTAAAGGCTAGCTGTTCTTAGCTGAGTTGTCCTATGTTTATCTCCAGGAAAAGGACCATGGACTCGGGCATGCTAAAGGAAGGGGGAGAAAAGCACAGCTCCGGGATGTGACGTGACTTCCTGAGTTGTTGGTGTTGCTTCTACAGTCCCTTGCTCTATTACCTCTTGATTGAGGCTGAAGTGGGGTCATAAGGGCAACACCCCACCCCCACCCCCCCCACCCCCAGTACAAGCCGCTCAGTGGAACAGAGCACCACAGCACTGCCAGGTTCAGCATTAAAAACACTTAAGTCATGGACGCTGCTCAAAGAATGCATTGTTCTCATGGACTCGCTGGACGGGTTAAAGAGAAAGCAGCCGTGCTGCTTTTGTCTCTGCCGTTGAAAATCCACTGCGCCGCCAATGTTTTGGACACTAGTTTTCAAGTCTTTGTGAATTTGTTGTTGAAGGCTAAAGACTAAAAGAGCACCCTGCATGCAAATTATAAAAGCTTAACACACTCACACAAGGAAAACATGCAAAAATGTGCAGTAACCGATGCCCAGTTCTACTTTATTTCAGGGTTAAATATATGACATGCCAGATTGGGCAACATGTTCTTACAGAGAAAATCCAGAATCTTAACAAAAAAAAAAATGAAAATCTGGTTTTTCATTCTTACCTGCCAAGTAGACAGAAACCCCCAGGCAAAACAGTCCGATAGCCACGTGTCGTACGGCTCTGCTGTCCAAAAGGAACCAGTCTGCTCTATTGAAACAGATGTCATATGGTTAACGTCAGACATGTTTACACTTTAACATTGTTTGTTTTTTCTCATCCGTGCATAAACGATGATTTTATGCAACAATTTCTGTGTTGACAATTTCCTTTTTTCTTTTTGTCTCAAGTGCACCTTCTTTGCTATGCAATCCAACTTTTCGTCATCTTTTTTTTATTATTTCTCCCCTGATAAGTTCGTATATCAGAACTGTAAATACTAAAACATTTGATTATTAATTTGCTGGGTATGTTTAAATGCTACATATTTTGTAAAGCTCATTATTATTCACATTTTCTTGGAATGTCCCCTCTGTCAGTAGGGGAGGTCCTGGGGTATGCTGTTGGATTTGAAAACCGACGTGGGAAAGGGCCAGCTAGAGGCTGTGTGCTGGGTGCATAATGAGAGAAAGGCCATTGTTTAGATGGATTCATAGGGTTTGGGAGGGGGGGTCGGCCAACAACTTTGCAACACGGGCCTCTGCACTCTGACACATAAGGAAGGCACTTTTATACTTATAAAACTGTGTTTTCTTTTAATGAAACTTAATGTAGTCAACCAGGGTCCGCTGTGGTTTACAGAGAACAATTCAAGAAGATTGTGTGGGCACAAGAACACTAACCACATACATTGTATAGTTTTTTTTTCCCTCCCACTTATAGCAACGGTGTTGTACGCTGACTGTGTGACCAGAAAATAGGAGCCTAGGATGCAATACAATACAGTTCCATAACCTTTTAAGAATTGATACCATTCTTAAAGCATTCTGTTTTTGGAAAGCATTGATTCAAATCTGGGGTTTTATTTAAGGCTGTACTTTGTGGTTATTTGTTTTGTTTTACATATACAGACAAAAAACATCAACAACTGTTGATTTTACAGGATTTATTACAAGGTTGTATTGGATTAGGCTACATTACATAACACAACAGGGGGGGTGGTATATATTTCCCTGGCCATTCATTGCACTTAAACAAGTAGGTAACGTGTAACGTTTGCTCAACAGTTGCCACTGTAGCCAAAAGTGACACTTACAGGATACTGTAATGCTAAAATGTAGTGCAACAGTAACACAAGAACGTTTGCCAACATTAGCTAGACCAGACCACATGAACGGAGCAAAGTTGGGTTTTATTGCTTATAAATGTAACTTTTTATGTGTTAGAGAAAGGTTGTGTTGTGTTATCATTGTAAAACGTATAGTGTCGTTTTAAAGGTATTAAAGCAAGACTACACGAGTGCTCATAATTGCCAATTTCCAGGTGCGTCATAGGCTACTGCAATTAGCTGTAAAGCGACCAGGTGCGTTTAGATCAAATCACCGGACTATAGTTCTGAGAAAAGTGGAGCAGCATCATGCGAGCGAGTGAAGCGACTGACTGGCCTGTCGCAGGTGTTTGTTTCTTTGAAACTTGCGGGAGAAGAGGTGCGTTACATGCAGGCTAAATACCTTTCAGTATCCTGCTCTCCTCTGCAGACCTCTGTTGAAAAGTAGCTGTGGAGTAGACACACCACCACAGAGCTTAAATGAAGGGTGAGAGATAGAGCAGAGAGCACAGTGGAGACGGGCAGCAGGACGGCCCAGATATGAGCGGGTATGAGCGAGGAGGTGGAAGGGGGAGACTCCTTCACTGCCGTCTGTTGAGACTGAAGCTGGAAAATCAAAATCACCGATAAAACAGACATGATAGCCGATAAAATCCCAAGTAAAGACAGAACTAGTAGAGACCGCTGGCTGTACTTGAGCGTCATCTTTTATCATAAATCTCAGGCCGGACCGGTTTCTCCTATACAAAGTTTCGCTTTTGCTGGTCGGACACGCTTTCCCGTCAATCCTAAAGTCCCAAAAAGTGCACTGGCATTGCGGTGTGAATACAATGTCTTCCTCGGTTCTTTCGGGATGAATAGTTTCCTCTCCAACATGGATTTTTGCAGTAGTTTGCTTGTTGTGGTACAGCGCCCCGCTGCTCAGTCCGAGCATGTGATGGGCTTTAAATCCCCAGCTTAAAAACTTCGCAACAACAATGGACTTTTTCTCTTGGATCCACAGAAACAATGCGTTGACGCGCCTGGGAGAGGCAGAGCTCACTGACTAAACACAGTGACAGAACAAAGGGCGTTAAAACGATGCAGTCCCACAACAAAGTTAATAAAACTTGTACGTAATTAAACGGCATTAAAACAAAAAAAAGTGTTGGCCTACATTGCACAAACTAGTCTGGAAGCATTAACTTCTAGGGCCTGCTCCAAAAGAAAAAACAGATCAGACCTGACATTACTTCAATATTTCCTTATGAATTGCCATATTTTATTTCCTGGGCTAATAGATTAGCCTACTTATTGTGATGTGATAGTCTTTATATCCGCATAAAGTGATTAAAGGATTATATAGCCCTTTTCAACAGGCCATTTGATTGTCTGCTACAAACACTATTAGAAAGAACTGACGTGCACTTCATATGACAAAGCAAAATCCAATGTGACTCCAAGTCCAGAAAGTACTAAAGTTGTTCCCGTGCAAGATGATACCATGGCAGGTGTGCATTACAGCAAACGTTTGAGGAATTTGCAGCAGCGTCCACCTTAGCTAACCCCTCTTCATTGTAGAATACCCCTTTTATTCTTCGCCCAGCTCCTCAGACTCTCTGAATCTAATTACCTTTTCACTAGTTGCCGTGGAAACATGCACAGTTTATTAGGGATGCACTTTTTCCCCCCCATTGCATCCATTTATTTTACAATAAACAACGGTGCCCTGTATTTTTATTTTTACATGCATATTGCAACCATATTATTGAAAAAGTGACTTGTCCGGTATCAGCCTGATTTATTAGAATTCATGTTTTAATATTAACTTTATATAGGCTACACTTCACATACTCCACTGCTGGACTGCAAACACCTTGACATACTTAAAGTCTGTGACTTGTTTTTACAGAGGCCTTATTGTTCTGTTAGAGGTTTGGGTTTTGGTGGAGGGGTGCGGGGGTAGTAAAGGTATAGCCTTCTATTCTGCTGAGATGTAGATAAGACTGTAGCTATAAAGGTACACAATGTGAACAATTGCTCTCACACATGTACACTGACCATGGAGGCTATTTCTGAATTCGACAGCCTCACCACATGCTCTAAAAGGACCGTGGCTGATCTTGTCGAAAGCAGAAGTGAGAAGTTTCAGGAAAATGAAGAAGAAAAAAAAAATGGACTTGATGCAGAAAGTTCTCAAAGGCACCTTTATCTCGCTACTTGCTGGCTCTTGCCTTATATTCATTAGTCATATTTAATAACTGTGATTGTAATTCAGTCTCCGGCTTGTTGGAGCTCTAACCGTGTTTAGAATAAATGTGTGAAGAACACACTTGCATACACAGTACTCAGGAGAAATGCAATTTCCCCTGCAGGTGATTAGCTTGCTGTATTTACAGAAGGGGGTTGGTGCTATTCTCTGTCGGATTGATGGCACCCACGCAGATGAATCCTGGAGGTAAAGGCTGTGGCAGTCCGCAGGGATGTTGCTAAGTATTACATCAGATGCACAGTTTAAGTTACCTCTTGGGGATCTTTTACTGTGTGTGTGTGTGTGTGTGTGTGTGTGGGGGGGGGGGGGGGTGGGTGGGTGTGTGTGTGTGTGTGTGTGTGTGTGTGAGAGAGAGAGAGTGTGAGAGAGTGTGTTTGTGTGTGTGAGAGAGAAACAGAGTTGTTGTCCACACTTCCAAAGATGATCTGCGCTAATAAATGCGTCGCTATATTATTTTTAGGAGTACATTGTGTCACATCCCAAAAATAGTCAATAATGCAGCTCATGCACTGATTCAGTTATTAGCTCTAAATATATCTATTAAGCTGACAGCATGTCTGTTTTCCATTAGTGTCTTTGCTTTTACCGTCACACCATTCACTTTCATTAGTGGTACTCAGGGATAGCAAATAAACTGAATAAACACATATTAACAGCAAATGGTCTATGCAGTACACATGGCACTCAAACAGAAATATTGTATATAACAGTTGTATTCATGTTTAATTTGTGTGTTTTTTTATTTGACATGCACAGTAGGTGAACAATAACTACAATATTATGCAATCTAATATGGCAGCCTTGCCACAGGTGCTTATTCCGGGGGGCTGTAACTTGTGGTGTTGTTGACATTAATCCTAGCCTAAGTGTTAGGTGTTCCTGTAATTGTGTCCGACCAATAGGCCTGTATGTAGAGAGGTGGACTAAATTGCAATCATAGTTTCAGTTCACAGCCTTCGTTAGGGTTCAGTTTAATAACCAATTAGAATGCATTTTGACTGATCAAATCAAAACAGCAGAATTTAACCATAATGTAGAGGAGACTAAATATATAGATATATGACACACAATTAATCTGTAGGGAATTAGTGACACTTCAGTAGAGTGAATGCCTGCCAAGTTACTTAAAGGGCAGTCTATTGACCCAGAAGGCCACTCTTATGTGCAGGCACCTTTAATACACAACACTGTATTTTATTTTTTTTATTTTTTATTAAGTCTTATCATACTTATTACAACAATACATTATTGATCCAGTGACCCATTACTGAAAAGCATATGATGTAAGATTAAAATGACTCAGACATTCATTTTCAGAACATGTCGATGTGAGATGAGATGAAGAAAATAGTTTTGTTACTTTGCTGCCATTAACTGCTTTAAAATCCCAATAATAGTCCCTGTGTAATTCCTCTAATTTCACACATCGAGTACAGCTTCAAACCCTCGCCCCTTTTCAGATCGTGAAAAAAAGATCTCACATCGATGCAAAATTCCATTCAAATCATAATACGAGATTGTGTCTTTAGGGCACAATCTCGTATTATGATTTGAATGGAATCTTTAGCCTACACAATCGTATGTGTATTGTTTTGATTACTATGTGCGGAATCACTTTACGTTGCCTATTTATGTATATTTATTTCTATTTCTCACTGTTAATCACCGGCGTCTGTACAGCATCAACAGGGGGTCGACATTGTTGTTTATGTGTGTGTGACGTCAAAACTGTAACTGGGAGTACTACGATCTGGTACGAGTTCACGAGTAGTAAGTTACGGGTTTGACTGCCGTTCTAGGGCACTTTCACGGGTAGAAAGTTGTGAAAACACGAGTTACGAGTTGCCTGGAACGCAACATTACTTTCAAGGTAGGAAATTACATATATTTTTTGGGCTTTTGTTCTCATCTTAACAGTCTAAAAAGGAAAATCAATCTAAAATATAACTCACGCAACCGGTTGGGTTGCAAGTAGATATTACTTTATATTAAGGGCTCACTGGAATGCCATTTAGTCACCATTGAAATAAACATGCCTTTGAAATATATAAATAGCCTATGCTTATGAAATAAATCCTGAAATAAATAAATAAGGGTAATAAATATATGAATCACTTTATATTCCAAACATATAAATGAGTCAATGAAGTTCAATAGTTCTTAAAGGTATAGTGGAGAATTTTCTTTTTCCGGGTGGATCATCAAGACTATTGGTCCTCCTAGTTGTCAATCATTCTGGGATATGTTTACGTTAAGGCCGTACGTGCCGTGACAGGTCAGTGAGCAGACGGCCACGGCATCCGACCATAGACAGTATATAAAAGCCTCCGACCGCTGCCAGTGCCTCCCCGCTCTCGGCAATAGCTTGTTTGTTGGCCTGTAGCATGCTAAAGTTAGCTATAGATGCTTGTCGTAAATAGATTTCCACTTACCGGTGGCGAGTCTGACAAAGTGGAAAAAGTGCAAATCTTCTTTTGGAAAGGAGGCTTGTAGAGCCATGCCGACAGCAACTTGTAAACAGAGCGTGCACGAGGAGAACTAGGCTCGTGCATGCTCTCTCGTGCACACGTTTAATAGGGCGTTCCCTCTCGGGAGCATTTTTTCAAAAAGTGGAGAGGGCGGTTCTTTTCTAAAATTTGGGAAAATCCTCCATTATACCATTATATACTCTATATACCTTTAATAAGTAAATATTTTTTAATATTAATTTATATAAATTATTATATAAAAAAGGATGTTTTCCAAAAGACTATTTCTATTTATTTTAGGGGACTTTTATTTTCTGATGCCATATTTATTTCCCAGCTCTTTACATTTCCATAGGTTATATTTAAATGAATGGGGTTATATTCAAATATATGGGGCGTGGTTATCTCACAGATTCAGACCAAAGCAACAGCACAAGAATTAGCTAGCTCGCCCACCCAGTGGTCCCTCCGCCTCTCTCCCCGCCGGTAGCAGACTACTTCGCCGGCAAGTTAACCGATCTGGTGGGGAGTCGGTGCGGTCCGGTACTGACCCCCGGTGCTGGGGATTGCACCAGTTGAATTTGAGTTGCTACAGCCACTAACTAAAGGTTCATCTCCGGATCTGCCATTCACGCTCCTCCCAGCGAAGTAGTGTCCTAGTGGCGGGGAGTGAGGCGGGGTCCGCGGGATGCGCTAGCTAATTCTTATCTCATTTGTGGTCTGACATACAGTAAATTCATCAAATTCAGTGCCCCATATTGCTATTTTCCAATGGTAGCTGTTAAATATTTTGCAGAGATGGACCTTCAGGATTTATTTCAAATTGTTATGATCATACCCCCTGGATTCATGGTCTCTTTCATTTTTCCAAAACACCATACAGCCTCATTTCATAGGCTATCATTAAATCATCACCACCCTTTAAGAAGCTGAAGAGACACAACTGCCCTATTTATATTGCTCTTGAATTAGAGAAGATTGTTGCATTACTCACAAGTGGTAATAATCTCAAAGAAGAAACTGTAACAAGAGTATAAATTATAGTCTCACCACAATCTGATCTTGATTTTATTATCTTGATATTTATTATTTTATTTGTCTTGATAATCCAGATTTTATTTAAGAACCGTTTAAGCTTCATTAGGAGATCCCCAATGATGCCAGTCTGGTGTGGTGGTTTCCAAAACGTGGTCCTGGAATCTCCAGTAGGCCAGGATAGGAGCACCTGGTGGTGCTCATTAAAATGAATAATGGTTCAATCTTCAGTCATAACAACTATCAGCCAGTCATATTTTCTTTGCACATTTACATTTTTTTTCTCTAATGTAATGTGATTGTGTGGATGCAAATCACTCATCACAAAACAGGACTTTCCACTGCCAATTGTCCCCTCACCAACTCTTGAGTAATGAAATTCTCCACAAAATTAAAACTACTTAAAAAAAAAAAAAAAAAAATACAATCTTACCAAATGGTTGGTGTCTGCTCTGTAATACGGATCATTTTTAGTAGCCCTACCTATGAGCCCTACACATTGACAGTGAAGTGTAGTGTAATTTCTGCTGCGAACTCGGTGCCAGCCTTGAGTGACTGGTGCGTTTGAAGGCGGATGGGAGGGGGCACGGGGGGTTGTCCAATGGCGCGGCTGAGGGGGCGGGGCATGATGACAGAGAGAGGGGGGCAGCAGCAGCCAGCTGTTGGAAAGCAGCGCTCCTGAACCATCCGCTACCACTGACCAGGTGAATATCTCACATCAGCCCGAGACCAGAACACAAGACTTCATTAAGACATCTTTGTTTTATTTTTTTGTATTTGCGACTTTTCCTGTTGGTTTGGTTACGACCCAGCGGGTGAAACTCCGAGAGAAGGAGACCGAGAGCAGGTGAGATGGGATGTTTTATTTTGCTTTTTGAAGCTTGCGCATTTAGTTTTTTTTAGTATCTCTGTTGTTGAGGCTTCCTGCGTGGACATATTTATGGCGTATAGCCGTTAGTGAAGTACCTGTTGCTGGGTCATTGAACGCAGCTTATAGATGAGGCTATATTAGACGAGGGATGCTTGGCAACTCGGGGACAGACAGGCTATTCTTAAACGGGTCTATTTTGAATGACGTCAGCAATTTATCAGGCCTAATTATCCGCTAACATTTCTTTAAGCAATTTATTTTTACTGTTTTTATTTTTAGCGTCGAATAGCGTGCCGTGCAGAATAAATCCTTTGGATATAGCCTAGACACATCCCATGACTCCTCCATCTTTCTCATCCCTTCAACCTGTTGATTTTTTTTTTTTTTTTTTCAATCATTTCACTGCGTCTCGTTCAAAATGTGCATTGTTGGCTCTCATATTTTAGGGAGTATAATATTATTCTTCAAGATGTCACTTTTTGAAACAAATGTAGCCGTCTGCCAGAAATTTCCTTTTGTCAGTTGTCATTAAGGTGTCTCTCATCTTCAGTTACTCATACTTCAGTCACAGTGTATCAACTCTATAAAGTCATGAAACATTTGATCATTCATGGAAATGTTCCGCTCATGCCTGCGTGTACTATTACTATTCTGGCTATATTAAGGCAATTCAATTATCTCCTGTTAAAATTAGACAAATATTTCCTCACCATCACTCTGCAAAGGCCGGGCGAGTCCATGGACTGTCCGACCCTGAAGATCACACACACACACACACACACACACACACACACACACACACACACACACACACACACACACACACACACACACACACACACACACACACACACACACACACATTTATTCTGATATTGATGCTTTGATATTAAAATGATATTATTTAGCTTTGAACACAAAAGAAGAGTTGGGGGGGGCTTTCTCTTCTTAAAATAATGTAGGTTTCCGTTTTGATTTGATCTTTGGCAATCACCCTTGTGAACTTTTGTGATTTCTGTCTTGGTTCACGCAAAATTTGGTTTCAGTTTTGGACCTGGTTTCCCATTATACCATCTTATCTCGGGACTTTGATGTGACTAACACCGGAGTGACTGAAATGACTTAAACAGCAAAACCAAGGCTGCTCACCAGAGCTCGGTTAGGTGTCGTCCACACAGCTGCAGTCCTGCTCTGCACTTAGAGTTCACTAGATCAGTGGGGTGCAGCTGTCATACAGCTTCTCTTTTGATTGCTTTCATTGTACAATCAATACATGTATGAAAAATATTATTTCACGGCGGCAGCAGCAAGACAGTGGTGCAGCAGAAGCATGCTCTAGCGCGCTAACTAAATGGATTATTGCATTTCACTTTTTCTTTTCAACACAAACTTTGGCCTTTGACTTGGCTGTTATTAATCTGCTTTTCCATCATAGAGGAGAGCTTCTTTTAACTAATATGCTTGCACGTGTTTAGCATGTTGTTGACACATTATCAAGCCATCATGCTCTAAATGACTCATGGAAAGAAAACCATCGTAGCAGAACCCCCAATACTCTACAAATGCCCTACTTATTTCCCTTCTCATTCATGCATGCAGTTCACTGCAGCAAGAAAAACCACCAGTGCAAAATACATTCATTTGAATCTATTTTATACAGTCTATCGTTTGAACTGATTGAACCAATTGAAATGATCTTGTCTGTTGATGCACAAGCTTTTAGTTTGCATGTGCATTGTTGTCCCAGTGATGCCCCCAGTGTTTAGCCAGAAGCTCCCAGGGTATGCCAGAGAGCATGCTGAGTGCTGCTGTGTGTCTGTGCTCAGTTCTTTCCACTGTCTTGCCTCTGGGAAGGCGTCTGACAAAGGTGTCCTCTTTCCCTATAGAAGCCTGAGACCCAGGGGCAAGTGCGCATGTGTGTGATCACTGCACCATTACAGGACACTATTTTTTTTTTTTACATTCATGTCATTCATATGCTTTTAAAACTAGCTGAGAGGTTAAAAAAAAATCTTCTATTTCGTTTCGTTTCCACGTTCGGGGGTTCAGGAGTTGACCATCGAGATGAATCGTCACAGGCAGTAGATGTGTTCTGGTGCAATCACAGACCTCAAACCGCAGTTGTCGTGCAGGAAAGCATCCAGAATTAGCTGATGATGAACAGCCGGGCCTTTCCTGCCTGTCTGGGCCTTTAGGCCTTCGACAAACTAAACCAAATAGAGTTCTATAGCTAACTCCACCAGTTCGGCTGGAGGTGTAGCTATATATACCCAGCTAGTCGCGTGTTTTAACAGAGCGGCTGTGATAGTCCTCGTTTGGTTATATCTGAGAGGAGAGGAACATTCTGTAAAGCCCCTGAGATAAAGATCTTTCTGCCTTGTTTAGAACATGTCCCACTTCCCTCTCTTCTCGCCATTAGCACGCCTTGATATGAGGATAAATGGTCTCACTTCTGAGAGACAGCGCAGCTTGACGTAGTGTCAGTTCAGTTCTTTGTGGTGTGGCTGGAGGTGTTATTTAAACAGACCAGTACTGGTTTTGCGGTCCCTGTACTTGTAAGCGTAGGCTGTTCGTCAGCAATGTGTCCCGTTTTACAACGACAATGACGGGTTCATCTGTAGCTGTCACTGTTGAGGTGAGGTTGAGGTATATCTGCAGCATATTCAGTGCAGTGGATATCACAGGACTTTATAAGGTAATAATAAGGGCAAAAAAAGAGGTGGATTCCTCCATAAATGCCCCAGATGCCTTTGTGCCAAGCTTACGTTGAGGGAACTTTAGGGGTCGTGGGAACACAGGCACCATATCCGCTCAGGAGGGACAGGGGACTAAATATAGAAAAGTCCAATACATGTCCAGTATAAAGGGGAAAAACCAGTGAAAACTGCTCCGGGCTTTGGAGAAGCACTGTATGGTCAGGTCAGAGGAGTCAAACCACCACTAGTTGTACGCTTATAGAGGTGTGTAAAATGGAAATAACATACTGTATGTGTTTGATTTAGTGTTTTATGAGTTTGCATCAAAGTCACTTCATGGCTGTCACCCATAATGCCAAGAATGCCAGTAAAAACAATCGCGTGATTTCACATTTCTCTAGTGTCCAGCTCCATAAGGGACAGAAGCAGGTCTTTTCTGGACCAAGAAAAAAACAAAAAACAGCTTGTGTGTATCACAAAAAATGGACCAAGCCAACCACAATCCATCCATGTCTTTGCCTTCTGCTTGCTTTTTTCCCCCCCTGACCTGGCTGTGCATGAGAGAGGAGTGGGTGGCTTTTAGCTTCAGCCATCTTTCAAAAACACACCGTTTTCCTTTTACTGTTTGGTTTTAGCTATTGCCTGCTGAACCTTTAAAAGGAGCTATCGACTGTATTTTTAACCCTGTCTCTTGGGGCCGTGCGGTGCAGTCGAGCACTGAACTGTTGGCCTGGGGGTAACCCAGACTGTGGGGGTGTCAGACTGTGTGGACTGCTGGCCCGGCAAGGGCCGCTCTAACTTTAGACCGCATCGCCTCATGGTTTTAAAAATAAAAACCCTGCCCTTGCCAAAGGGAAAGGGACTTGAGTCACTTAAACCAAACATTTTCCCACCAGAATTATATGAGCGTGAAGAGAAGTATTATTGAATATTTGTGCTGTTGTTATTGTGAAATGTAGACGCATATACACAATAATATACCATTAGTTCAGTGGCCACTGCGTACAAATGTTACAAAAAAGAAATATTTTTAACATACGTTTTTTCTTTCTTTTTTTAAATATAGAAGAAAAGTGTTTAATATCACATTTATTTGTTGATGCTCACTGCAGCAGTATGAATGCCAATAACTCAAACATATTGTGTTGCACTGTAACATTGTTATATATTATTTTTATAGAGTGTCAGACGGCAGAAAAAATGGGACGAAAGAAAATACAAATTTCTCGTATTCTGGACCAGAGGAACAGACAGGTGGGCAATATTTCATTTATTTACTCTAACCTTTTTTTTTTAATACAGTAGGTTTGCTTCAGTGATTTTTGCACAGGTTCATTTTAAGGCCTGGTCGGACATGCTGTAAATACATACACATTAGTACCTCATGTTTAGTGCAAAGAGAGTGCAGGAGATGCAGCAAAACATGGTCTAAAATTGTCATACTATATAGACAAGGATGAGAGTTCAGGAATTGGACGCACACAACACCCACAATGTGATAGTTGTACTGATTTGTACATATAAATGTGTTTTATGCATTGGGCAGCAAGGACATACAGTAGCATCAGGGGCTAATGTGTGTAGGAATAATTTCTTAATACTGAATGATAAGAGACAGTAGTCGGATCATAATTACATTTTACAATAGTTGCAGTATGCATGCTTCATTTTGTCACTTGAATATCGAAGGCCAAATTCGAGCCAAATAGGTGTAAATAAGCGAGGTAGAGAAAATTGAGAGTTAAAGCTGAAAGGTTTGCCGTAAATTTAAGAAAATCTGAAAGATCTAACCATGAAGATTAGATTTTGTTCAGTGCGAAAAGGTTAGTAACAGCACTTATGCTCTTTCACACTGAACAAAATGGACCGAGCACTCTAACAGAGCGACATGGCAGGAGGACATATGGTTTGAAGCCTAAAAAGAAGATTTATTTGAAAGTACAGTAGAGAAAGATTTTTGTTGTTGTTGTTGTTAATCAGTTTGATGGAAGATGAATCTGACAGTGTGACTTTGACTTCAAATTACAGCCAGAAGTTACAAACATTTTCACCACAGACTGAGATAATGCCAGTGCGATACTGCAATGTGACAGAGATGTTCACATCATGCTTGTAACCTATTAATATGTTAATCAGTACGTATGAAAAAAAATAACACACACATCAAACACACACAAGGAATCGGTGGAGGCAAGAAGAAAAACGTATTAAACTGTGCTCCGAGTGCTGCCGATTTGTTTCTCAATCTTCTCTGATCTTCAGGATTGCATGTTTTTTGGTGATAAGGTTTGTTTTTTGGGACTTTTTCCTTATCTGAATCGAGTGTGTCAGGAGGATAGACAGTGTTGTATGTAGAGATTGTAAAGTCTTCCTAGACAAACTTGTGATTTTAGGCTTTATATATATAAAAAAAAACATACCTGACTGTCAACACCGTAAGTATTTGCAAGCGATCAGTTTGGATTTTCCATTTTAAAAAGTAATATTTTTTTTAGCAGTATTATTTTTAAACAGCAATAATCATGAATCTGATAACACAAAAATGTTTGGATTTTACGCTGATTATATGACAACTAATCCAAACTGGCCCAAAAAAAATTATGTTTTTTTTTTCTGCGTCAACAAACTTTGGCTATATTTATTCCAATTATTCATTTCTGCAGAAATATTTGAGTTCACACCGAAACATTTTCACATATTTGACTTTTAGATTGATATAAATACTATGATGTATATATTCTTCTCACTCTTCAGTTAACTGGCTTGTAGTTAAAGGCAAGATGACACAAACCTCTGCGTGCGCTTTTAGGTGACTTTCACCAAGCGTAAGTTTGGTCTGATGAAGAAGGCGTATGAGCTGAGCGTGCTGTGTGACTGTGAGATCGCCCTCATCATCTTCAACAGCACCAACCGTCTGTTCCAGTACGCCAGCACAGACATGGACAAAGTGTTGCTCAAGTACACAGAGTACAGCGAGCCACACGAGAGTCGCACCAACACGGACATACTGGAGGTACGGTCCAAGCTTGCTATGGAAGGAAATGACAGTGAAGCGTGATTTAATATGAACAAAATAGTCAATTGTTTCAGGAAGCATTAACATGAAATTCAGGGTTGCAAACTTTAACAAAAAATAATGCAGAGAGTTGTATTTTGGATGAAATCCCTTCATATGTTGCTTTTCCAAATCTTCATGCTATGCATTGTGGGTTCATTTTCAACGTGCGCCTTCTGTTCTGTATCAGACTCTGCGTAGGAAAGGCCTCAATCTCGACGGCTCTGAGCTGGACAGTGAGGAGAGCATGCAGGTGGCTGCAGACAAATATCCTCTCAGCGAGGGCATGGATCTCTCTGTGGCTCGCCAACGCTTCTATGTCAGTCCACACACACTTCTGCTATTGCACATTCACCACACACACACACACACACCTATGCCGGGCTGTGTTTTAATGTGGATTCTCCTAATTCATCATCATTTTAATGAATTGAAATGATATGATATTGACACTTTCTGACTGTTTCTAAACTGTAATTCGTATGCTGTTATTATACATGGATTGTTATTCTTCAGGCTCCATCGCTCCTCTCACCGGAGACCCAGTTCCTGGTGTCTGCAGGCTGTGAGAACGGCTTCCCCAACTCCTCCGGATCCAACATGGCGTCCCACAGACCTCCAGGCTTTAAATCTCTGAGCTCCAGACCTGGCTCTGCCAGCCCCGCTGCACAACACGCACACACTGCGTTCATGTCTCCACACTCAGGTGAGCAGAAGTGGCTCCTATACTGTATGAAACATTACCCGAATCATTTTATTTACAAAGTGAAAGATTTGCAGGACATTTCACACGTCAGTTCAAGACCAGCAGATGACAAAAGGACAGAACATACTATATATGCATGCTATTGAGAGTAACCTATACATATCGTTGGAATGTATATGTGTGTATTACTGTATACTATATGCCATAATTGCAGCCAGAAATGGCCCTTATTATGAGAAAGGGCAGTTCACTTTAATAGTGAACCAAACTATCACATTACCTCAATGTGTTTATTTTACTTTATACTCATTTGCAGTACCATAATTTGACTTCTACATGACTGCGCCAAAAAAAAGAGTTTCATTACAAAATGAAATGTGCATAATTTGAGAAATGTGACTCTCACTATGAGAAAATGATTGCTGGCATTAAACCTTCCACTAAAAATGATAACCGTTTTCAAATATAATGGCATCAAAGACATTAGCAGTTCACAATATGTCTTTTTAGAAATCGACTGTTTGACAGGAACTTACCATTTCTTACCATACTGAGCAATGCATGCTGTTCTCCCTTAAAATAGACTGAGCAAGATTAAATTATTTTAACACTTAGTCTTGCTAAATGCTTGCTCTAAAATGCATGTGTACTATCAACCTTCTGTGCAGCTGGCTGTGAACTCACAGGAAGTGTGTGTGTACGTGCATGTGTGCGCGCATTAATCCACACATGCAGTTGGTGTGTTTTGTGAAACTGGCCCTCTACCAGTGTAACAGCAGGTGTAAGTAGTTCTGTGGTTTCTGTGCAGAATGTATCACACCTGCCAGTCATGTCGGCCTCTTTTCTTTTTTTTTTACACTCTTTAACTATTTGGGTGCACTATGATGTCATTAATAGACACCGTTCACTGACAGCCGTAGTGTTTTCGATGTAAAGTTCATCGTTTTCTAATAAATGACCCGGATATGTGCGACTAGTTCAAAATGGATTCCCTCAGGTCATCAATACACTTATAATATATTACAAATTTGAACTTGAGCTGCACAAAGATCAGACACCAATTCAAAAGTCAAACTAAAAGAAGAAGTTCATTTTTATCACACTTGTGGCAGAAACAGAGCGAGCAGAAGAATGTATCACAGAGAATAAATGATCCCTCTGTGAGTGAAACAAGCTCACACCTCTTTTCACTTCCTGCTCCTTTCTTTCGCTGTGTAGGTATCGGCTACTCCGTGTTCTCCCACGGCAACCTGAATCGAGCTCTGGAGATGAAAAGCCCTCCTCCTCTGAACCTGGGCAGTGAGAACCTGCGGGGAGAGGCCACTAACCAGGGCATGGGGGCCACACGTGCTAACCACAACTCTGCTGTAAGTTACTATTCAGTACGAGCTGCACTTAAATGTGTCAGAGAGTCACACTTCTCACACATTTGATTAGGGCTGCAACTAACGATAATAATAATAATAATAATAATAATCGATTAATCTGTTGATTATTTTTTCGATTAATCGATGAATCGGATAAAAAAACAAAAGCATTAATTTACATCAACTCAATACATACATACTTGTTGTTTTAGTTGCTAGTTGTGTAAAGGTAAGTAGCCTAACCCAAAGAGCACACACACACACACACACACACACACACACACACACACACACACACACACACACACACACACACACACACACACACACACACACACACACACACACACACACACACACTTGAAGCTTATTCATTAAATGATTACCATCATTGTAGTAAGTGCAAGTTAAGTTCATTTATACACCACAATTAAACACAGCTTAAGATGATTGGTCATCTTAAGCTGTGTTTAAATGTGCTGTAAAAGAACTTTAAAATAAAATTAAAAAGTACAACTCACACAAATATATTTGTCAACAATAACTGATATGGGACAAAGCACAGAATATATACATGGCAACAGATTGAAAACTTAATGGGCCAAAAAAGGCGAGTGGAAAAGTCTTGCAACTATACCTCTGCTTTACTACTGTTATTAACGAGCTAACGCTAACTTAGCTAGCTGGATAACGAGTAAACAGCAGCAGCAGAAGAGCTACTGGAGGGACGTTACGTTCCTCACTTCAAAACGGAACAAAAGTAGGATTGTGTAGTGACTTTACCCTGCTGTTGAACTCCCTTCCTCCTCATCAAGGACTCCAACATGTTGACGGTGCTGAATCATCACCGTGGTGCTCCCGTGCCATGCCATGTCGCTGCTCAACCCGTACAGCGGGCGGGGTCTGTTAAATTGCCCGGTAGATTTTTTAGTCCTACTGTACTCCGCCGCTGCCTTGGATGAGGTTGTAGCCTACTGATTTCTCTGCCTCCGCCATGAGTTCAGAACGTTACAGCTCTCTCTGATGGTATTTCCTCTACCTCCGCTCTGCTCTTTTTCTTTTTCTTTTTTATACTCAAACATCTCCGCGACTTATTGATTGGCGTATTAATCGCGCGACACAACGCATCGATAATGAAATTCGTTGACAACACTTTTAATAATCGATTTTTATCGATTTTATCGATTCGTTGTTGCAGCCCTACATTTGATATACATATTTTATGCATGCAATGATGTCACTCTATATCACTACAACTACAACTAGGGCTGGGTACCGAATTTGATTACGAACTTTTTAGGCACTGACTGAAAAATGCCTCATCATTCAATACCAAAGTTCACTCCCTAAGGAGTAAATCTCATCAGTATTGAAGTCACGGTATTGGTATTGGTATTGGTATCGGTATTGGTATCGGTACCAGAAATGCTTGAACAATACCCAGCCCTAACTACAACGGTTTGACTGATTTCGCCTTCCCTGTTCCTCAGAGGGGCGTCTTGTACCAGGGCCTGCACAGCAGCAGCTCCATGGTAGCCATGGGCAAGGCAGGGCTGCTGGGTCACAGTTTGGGAGGCTACGGCCTGCCCTCTCCTGGAGCCTCAGGTACATCTGCCATGTTTCATCTATTCAACGGTGGCTGCTTTCTTGCTGAGAGTTAGATGAGAGGATTGATTCCGCTCTCATGTCTGTCTGTTAAAAGTCAAGCTACAAAGACTGTAAACAGCACAAAAACGACAAGTTGTGGTTTTTCAGAGGGGGTTTTGTGCTGCGCTATTTTTGGGCCGCTGTGACCTCGACTGGTTGCCTGACAACGTCACAGTGATGTCAACTTTTCGGGAAGTTACTACACACGTCCAAATAAAATAAAATAAATAGTCCTGCACATAACTCCCTATCGTATGGATTAAACAAATAAGATGTAACTTAAGTGAGATTTAGAGCCAGGCTAGCTGTTCCCCCCTGGTTCCAGTCTTTATGCTAAGCTATAAGCTAAGCTAACCGGCTGCTGGCTGTAGCTTCATGCTTACAGTACAGACATGAGAGTAGTATCGATCTTCTCATCTAACTCCTAAAATGTCGAACTATCCTCTTATTGTGAAGGGAATCTACCACTCATTAATTCTGGTTTAATAAAATCCATCTATGTGTCCTCTTTTTTCATCTTTTAATTTACATGTTTCTTTCCAGAGTACAGCCCACCTGGTTTTTATCACTCTGTTAGTCTACAACGAGGGGCAATGAACCCCTGGCAGCCAGCACATCTGCCTCAGGAGCCCCATGGGCCTCATATAAGCCCAGGGTAAGGATATTTATTGTGTAATATGGTAGCTCTGTGAGGATAAAGTATGGAATAATTGCACACTGTTCTTGGCTCTGGCAAGGATTTATTTATTCACTCTTGAATAATCCATTTGATTACATTACATGTCATTTAGCTGACGCTTTTTATCCAAAGCGACTTACAATTGCTATATATCAGAGGTTCTCCCGGATCTCCCACACCAAAGGCATGTGTCATATCCACTGCGCCATTACCACCCACATTTGATCAATCAGATCTTCATCAGGAGCAAAACAGCACTAACAAACATCACGTTTTACATACATATCTCAATATGATGGTAATCTTCAGCATGTGGCTTTAGAACACAATAAAGTACTCACTGACAACAGCTGTCAGCATCTGGAACGCAAAATAATATGATAAACCGTAAGACAGAGCAAGGGAACGAAAAAAAAAAGAAAATATGGAGAAAAAAAATATTTAATCAAAAGAAATAAAGTGAAAAATAAATAGATACAAAATAATAAGAAAATACAGTAAAATAAGAAAATAAAAACAATGAAAAAATATTATTTTGAAACTAACGCTAAAATATGATGAAATAAATTACAAAGAAACAAAACAAAAGTTAATGGAATATAAAGTAAAAACAAAGAAAATGAGAGAAAGAAATTATTATTAATATTAATAATAAAATAAAATAAATAGCTAAATACAAAAACTAAAAGATATACATAAAAGGATTAAGTGTGGAAAGATTGTGTTTAGTTGGAAACTGCCACTTGACGTTTTGAGCTATTATTTTCATAAAATATGGAATCACAATGTGTTCTTGGGTTACAGCTGGTTCCTCTACTGGATTTTACTTAATGTTGTTTATATGGAAGAAAGTGTTGTGACTGCTTAATCCATAATGCCACATTTGCACATGTGTATTTTCATTGATTTTAACTACATCAAACTGTCATCAGGCTGCACCTGATACACCTAAGACATAACTGGAGAACTGAGGTTCTTCAATGTCCGACGTTTCTTCTGTCTTGTTGTTTCCAGGATGTCCAGTGGAGGGTGCTCCTTCCCCTCTCAGTCTTGCTCCTCAGCCTCTCCACATCTGCCCTCCCTCAACCTCAGCATCAAATTGGAGCGTAACTCTCCTGAGCACATGTCCTCGCCCACCTCCCCTCCTCTACACCACCTCCGGCAGCACTCTCCAATGAGCAACCCTGATGTGGCTCGCCGGACTCCTCCAGAAGCCCGTCCAGCCAATGAGACAAAGGAGTTTCCCAAAGCCGGCTACCCACAAGACGAAGAGGGAGGAGGGCAGCCGCTCAGGCAGTTAGAGATAAGTGATGGGTGGCAGAGATAGCTGGCTGCTGCAGTCTAACACCATATCCCATTCAATCAGCTATCTATCTTCCATCAAAACCAGTCCTCTCTGACACACACACACACACACACACACACACACACACACACACACACACACACACACACACACACACACACACACACACACACACACACACACAGAAGATAGTGAGATAGTGAGATGGGGTCGATTTGTCCCCATCATCTCAGAGAGGAATGCCTCTCTTTGTCTCCTCACACGGAGCTGGTCTCTCCTGGGCGATGGAGAATGTTCTCTGCATCACTTGATTGATCCCTTGAGGAGACAGATGCACACAGACATTTGATTTTTGTTTGGTTAGTTAGGTTAAGGTTTCTGTGTGGAGCTAATGTGAGTCAGTTTTTTTTATTTTATTTTCTGTGACTTTGTTGATGTTAGCTACAGCAGTACATCGGGACCAGCTGAATTTCTCCAAAGCTGTAAAACCGTCCAAGTACAAACAGTCTTCAATGTTTTGACTGAGGTTTGGTGTGAAAATTGGAAAATAGCTGTAATAGCTGGTAAAAAAATGTTACAGTGAAAAGCAGATGGAAAATGACTCATCACACCAGCCAGAATAAACCACTTAGTCTCTGTGTACAGTAAACCTTTACGCCTTATGTCCCTCCTGTTATATAAGCTTTAACGTTTTAGCCTTTATTTAGCGCAAAATCACTGACACGGTCTTCCCACATAAAACCGGTTCACCCGTCACTGGAACTTTGGCCTTTTTTTTTAAATACACTGAGACATTTTAAAGGATGAATTCACATTTCTTTCAAATCTGTCTTAAAACAATTCTTACATGCCCATAATGCACACTGAAATAGTTTTAGTTTACAGAAATTGCTCCTACTGTCCATACCGGCAGTGAAAAGATACTTCCATAATGATGTTCTTATAAAAGAAATGTCTAACTAGCTGTGTCAATTTACCATGCAGCGATCTGAGAAGCAGTAAATAATAGTCCTCATTAATCCACCGAATTTAAAATTCCATCACAAAGAAAGCGGAAGGAAACGGAAAAATACATGCATCCGGCGGAATTTCCTGATGCACGGGAGCAATCCCGGAAGTTTGACGTCAAGGATATGGACTAAAAATTCAGCTAATAGGAGGCTTCAGTAGACTGAATAAGACAAAACAAGTTATCTTACAAAATCCCTTCTTTGTGTTTGTCGCACAGTGTTTCATTGCGTTGGTGGAGGGACAGTCAAGTCCAGTTTATTTGTAGAGCACAATGTCATACAGAAGCAAGTCAAAGTTACAGAGTAACACAGAGAGGGAGTGTTGTACTAAAAATACTGTAACTTTGCAAGATGTCCACTTGATTTGTCTCAGATTGCTGAAGCCCCACAAAAGCTCCAGATTCAGTTAAGAATGCATATTTTACACAGGAGGAGGACTGTGAAGTGTGTCCCTCGTCTCTTACTGTACATTCAAATTACATTAGGGACTTCTGTTTAAATGTACATATGGACATTCAATTCAATTCAATTCAATTTTGTTTATAGTATCAAATCATAACAGGAGTTATCTCAAGACACTTTACAGATAGAGTAGGTCTAGACCACACTCTATAATTTTCAAAAAAAACCAACAAATTCCCCAAGAGCAAGCATTCAGTGCGACAGTGGCGAGGAAAAACTCCCTTTTAGGAAGAAACCTCGGACAGACCCAGGCTCTTGGTAGGCGGTGTCTGACGTCTGACGCCGGTTGGGGGTGTGACGAACAGTGGCAATAACAGTCACAGTAAAGATAATGAAACTGTGACTAGAAATAGTGGTTGTAGTAGCGTAGCAGGGAGCAGCACGGCATAGCAGGGGATTGCAGCAGAACCACGGCAACAGCTGGAACCATGATTTTGGTGCCATCCTAATCCCGGGATTTCATCCTGGGTGAAAAAGAAACAGAAAGACTCCGGGGAGCAAGCTCCCCAGAGGTAGGGTAGTAACAAGCATTTCTGGGACAGAGAAGCAGGTGGGCCGGGCTAGGCAGATGCTGCAACTCCTCACTCCCTAACTATGAGCTTTATCAAAGAGGAGAGTCTTAAGTTTACTCTTAAATGTGGTGACAGTATCTGCCCCACGGACCCAGACTGGGAGCTGGTTCCACAGGAGTGGAGCCTGATAGCTAAAGGCTCTGGCTCCCATTCTACTTTTAGAGACTCTAGGAACCACAAGTAACTCGGCATTCTGGGAGCGCAGTGCTCTAGTGGGACAGTAAGGTACTATGAGCTCTTCAAGATATGATGGTGCTTGACCGTTTAGAGCTTTGTAGGTCAGGAGGAGGATTTTAAATTCAAACCTGGATTTTACAGGGTTCCATAACCAAAAATTGATGCTTTAAAAGAAAACCTATGAAATCCTTGTGGCATGTGGGTATTGTTTTTAAGACAGATTTAAAAAATAAAATATAAACCTATCCTGTATAATTCTGGGCGTCAGTGTCTCTCAGGGACTTGGATAATGTTTTCTTTGGGAAGTTTGTAAAAATGGCTTATTTCTATATTTGTTTGTAAGACTGTAGCTGTGGATACGCTGAGCTTTAGTTGTATTATTCCTCCAAAAATTGCTGGTTTCATATTTTTACTTTACCCCATCAACACTTATGGCATTCTACTTTAACTAAAGACCAAAGTGTATAAATATTGTCCCTATGCATTGCAATCAAAAGCTGCAACAACCAAAGACAGTATATGTTTGTCTATATTGGGTCTAATTTGATTTAAGTAATATAAAAATGGTTTCCATATTCTTTTTTTAATGAAGGGCTTAAATTAGTAACTGCATATTGCAGATATTATTGAGCTTTACTGCCATCATTGTCTTATGATATTTAGAAATATATAAAACACTGTGTAATGAATGAGTCTAAATATTCATAAGATAGGCTAAAAAGAAAACACACACACATTAATTTATTATTGAGGAATGTTTGGTTTTCATTATATCTGTAAATGTACTTTTCACTGTATTTCTGTGCACTGGATTTATGTGTGTTTTAATTTTGCATATTCAATTTTTGTTTGTTGTTGTATACTCGGAATTTGGGCTTGGATGAATTTCCACGTGTTGTCCACAAGGGGTCATCTTATGTCACAAAATTTGGATTTGAATGAGAGAGTGCAGCACAGCACAGGGAAGCCCAGGCTGAAATAAAATATTGGTGATTAATTATCTGATGAATTTGACAATACACGGGTTCAGCGGTTCACCCCTGAAGACATGCAACAAATGCATGCGTGACGAGCCCCGCAAAGATTCTTGGTGCAGGTCTTCAAGTCAGGTGCTGCTGTGGAATTAGCTCTTTTTAATTTTTGTATGCGGTTATGTGGATTATTGTAATATCAGCATGAAGAACCAAACGATCAGTATTCTGATGTTTTTGGGTTGAGTTTTTACATGTTTGCTGAAAGCTTTACTAACAGAACAAAGACAGATTTGTTGTGATTCCTTTTAAATAAAAACGGTTTGATTTGTACCTTTGCCTTGCCCTGCTGTTTTGTTTTTCTACAAAGGGCTATTTACTTCATCATCTGTCTCAACAAAAAAAAAAACGTGACCACAGTTTTTTCATGTACGTTGAATCTGAAGACAGATAAAATGCTGTCAGCTGTGGCTATCAAGCTTTCGTGTGTGTATTGATTTAGTCTTATTCACCTCTGTTCCATCTTTTGAACACACACACACACACACACACACACACACACACACACACACACACACACACACACACACACACACACACACACACACACACACACACACACACACACACACACACACACACACACACACACACACACACACACTCCCTCATTATCATGTCTGGCCCCTGTCAGGCAGCTCACCATGCGGCCACCAAACGAGAGGAACAAGAACGGACCACTTTAAAGGCCTGGAAACCTTTATGTCTTCAAATAAAATACATCTGGCACAAAAAGGTTCATTTCCACAGCTGGTTGTCTCACAGCAACTCTGCCACAACGTTTTCTTATGCTAGCGCTGTGAGTCCACCTCTGTCATCTCTCCTCCCTAAATGAAAAGAGGCTCTCACTGGGGTCATGTCTGGTCTGCTCCCCTGAGACTAGACTGGCCCAATCTGTAGGGCATGTCTGGGTCCTGCACACACACACATATCCTGGTTTCTATAGCAACCACAGCCAGCCATGACTGCGTGACTTGGCCCGCTGCAGTCCACGGCTCAGACTGAGGGGGGCCCGAGGCCTCCAGCACAGATGCACATAATGAATGTGATTATATAGATATGTCAACCTTGTCACCTTCCAGTTCATAAGGCCTCTCACAGACCTGTCACAGCCTCAGAGAGGCACAGAGCTCCACATAAACTTACAAAGGCCAAATTGTTCACCACGATTAAAGGTTTCTAACAATGAAAGAGCTATTTTCCATGAAATTGTTCTTTTAAAAAATGTAATACCATTGATACAGAACATCCCAATGCTAAATCTTAAAACAGCCATAATATATGGGATGTCAGATTGGTAACTGGTACCCTCCCAAATTTCTTCACTTGCCTCCAGTCAAGTATGTCCCAGTGCACATCAAAAGACAGCAAGGTGGCCGTCTCTCCCTAAATAAGAGAACCTCTGTGGCTTTTGATTGGACATGGAGTTTGGTCAAATGATATCAGCAATCAAGCCGGGTTGGTCAGTGTGTAGAGCAGGCGCACATGTACTTGGAGGTTTATGCCTCGACGCAGAGGTCAAGGGTTCGAGGTCCAACCTGTGACGATATTTCCTGCATGTCTTCCCCCTTTTTCCCCTAGCTGTTCTATCAAAAAAATGTGGAAACGCCCAAAGAATAATCTTAAAAAATGTTTTTTATATCAGCAATAAATGATGATAACTTTCAAGACAAAGAGCCTTTCCAGCCTCGCTCTGTTGAAAGGTTACGTTCCTTAACTGTTGTTACACAACTGGCATGAAGGTTTTGATAATGTCATAAAGCTTACAAATCTAGTTTAGGCTACGCTGACAAATGGAGAGGATTTGGAAGATGTTCAGATAAATCCCAGTTCTCGTGGCCGAGTTGTGCATCCACAAACAATATTTCTTCCCCCGACTCTTGAGGGGCATCAGGTTCATAACAATTATCAGTGATTAAAGAATGATCTTCTCAGGAGGTTGGGGGTCAGAGATCAGGACCCAGCACAGCGGAGAGACACTCCATTGTCATGCATGATGGCTTTTGTCAATTGGAGCCCCGACTTTTAAAAGGAAATGTTTTATCGGCAGTATCTCCCACGCTCCGAGGGAAAGCAGCATTAAGTGGAAACATCAAACTGACATGAGACTTAAAATAATAAATGTTTTATTGAGCCCCACAAACAAAAAATGTCAGATTACAGCCAAAAGTTTGCACACCATGCATTCAGAAGAAAAGTAACACTTTCCATATAAAGTTCACAGTACAATTTCAGAGCATTCAATTCAAATATACCATCTAAAAACACACTAAAAATCAGAAACTGCCACAAACAGAATTACATCATCTCTATCATTTTGAAAATAACCAACGTTAATTGAGTCAATGTATCATAAATAAATAAATAAAATCCACACACAAAAGTAGGCTTTGATAAATCTGACATGTACATGACTGATTGGCAACAAAAACAGCTAAATAAACTGATGTGAGCGAATTAAGATACTGCAACTAAAAATGCTGCCAGTGAGTAGTGTTGGAAAATAAAAGCGAAAACGTATGGCATTCTAAATACGGCATGATTAGGGAGAAAGGACATTTTAAAATGGAATCCCTGAGCTCCCAGGCACTTCGGAATAGAAACTCCTTAGATAAAAGCTAAATCTCTCCAGTTCTTGGCCGATACACAGCCACAAACACAGTTAGGATTCACGTTCGTCGGCATTTAATTTAATAGGATGGATCAGAAGCTTTACTACACATTTTCAGTCAAAACCTCTCAGCAGAAAAAAAAAAGATAACAAAAAAAAAACATTTAGCACTCTTGAATCGGTTCTTTAAGGGGCACAAAGAGTCCCTCACAAAAAATATAACGTCTTATCTACACAGGCAGTAAGTACTAATACCTACCTTGGTACCATTTAATAATGTTCTATTAAGAACAATTCAGGTAACACTGGCATAGAAACATCTGAAAAGTTGCAGGACAATGTTCCAGTGAAACAGCTGGATGATGACCAGGGAAGGGGGGGCTGGGGGCTGTATCATAAAGCAAGATAAGTATCTTTGGGCTCAAGTCGTTTTCCGGTATCACAAAGCTGGCTCACTTTCAGCCAAGGTAGACCACCATGGTAATCTATGCTGCACAGCTAACCTGCTCCTGTTCAATTGCAATAAAACGGTTAGAAAGTAAACAGAGAAATTACATCGTGATGCAGATTTTGTAAAAAGTCTGAATTCATGCTTTGTCAGGTCTGTCCGCAAGAAGTTGTGCAAGACAGCAGCGTGAACACAGCATTACGCTTATATACAGCCATACTTAACTACGTCCTCTTATTTCTAAAGCTTTTTATCCGATTCTACTTTTAATTATACTGAATATCACCTTTAACTAACACAATAACCTACTTTCCCTGTGGGGGTTTTCTGTGTCATATTCAGTAATCCTCTCATGGTTCTTTTGATGTTGCATGCAATTAAAAGCTCTGCCTCTTTCACATTACGTTAACACGCCCGTAGCTGGATCAGTTAACCCAGAGTTAACTGAGCCAGGTGAAAACCAGCTTTGTGGTACTGGTTATCAAAAGGCCGCCAATGTCGAGACTCAGTGAAGCCAGGTAACCCAAAGGGAGCCAGACTAAGTTAAACTTGCTTTGTAAAACAGACCCCAGTTCTCTCTGCATTTGTGTTGTTGATAACAGTAGCCCGCTGGTCACAAAAAGCCCAAAGGGCAACAAGCCAATATTGCAACAGACCGTGTCCATCACCTGTCTCCTCTCAACACACCTTGACCAAAACTTCTGTTTTGGCCACAAACAAGGTGCATTCTGTCTGTATAGTGTGTGTTTTTAACAAAATGTCCCCTTTATCTGTTGTTATGCTGTTGCAAAGAATAGAACCGTGTGGCACTCCTGTTTCCCCGTTTTCCCTCAGTTCTGCATTAGGTACTGGTGGAAGTAGATTCCAAACAGAGAGCTGATGACCTGGCAGGCAGCCACCCACCACGTCAGGAAGGCGAAGAAACCTCGGAAGAAAAGTGGAGTGAGGACGGACCGCAGCGCCGTGAAGGCCTCTGTTAGGTGTGCTACTGTGGCCTGGATGTCCTCCTCCATATCCTCCATCCCCTCGTCATCTTCGTCGAGACCCCCGGGCAGCACAGGCGCTGCTGTGGGCATCACCAGCGCTGGTGTTACCCCGGGGGTCTGCTCTGCACCGGGCACCCAGGAAAAGTCCCCTATAGGATCGGTAGAGATCAGTCAAGAGTTTTGATTTTACCACTCAACTTGGGAGGAAAAAGTAGGTAAGTAGGCTCTCAAAAGAAACCATGACTTGCCATGTTTGACGGAGACAAAATCTTGATATTACTTGACTTACTATGGATGTTTCTAACATGGAACTCCGCTGTAGCTGCAAATGTCTCAATGTGCTATTACAGGAATGGTTCCACATCTTGGGAAATATGCTTTACCACTCTAATATTTGTCTTGTTAATATGTGACCACAGCCAGCAGCTAGTTAGCTATCCAAACAGATAGTCTGGCTCTGTGCGTCGGTAACAAACTCGACTAGAACCTCTAAAGCTCACTTATTCACATGTTGTTATCTTGTTCGTTTAATCTGAAGTGTAATTAACAGGGGGTTAATGTGCTGGGACTATTTTTGGCTGGCAGCAGTAGCCGTTTCCCCATTTCCAGACTGTACGGTAAGCTAAGCTAGCCGGCTCCTGGCTGTAGCGTCGTATTTAACAAACAGATGTGCGAGTGGTATCGATCTTCTCATCTAACTCTCCACAAGAGAATAAACACGTTTCCCAAAATGTCAAACTATTCCCGTAAATCTACATTTGAATCACTGGGGGGGGAAAAAAAAAAAAGTACAAACACACAAAGATCAAGTGTGGCTTCTTCCTCACATGCAGTGTTCATGATGGTGTTTTACTTACCTAGTGCCTTGAGTGCCAGTGTGGAGAACAGGATGAGAAAAACAGGAACCAGATACTGGAGAGTAATGACAGTCAGGTAGCAGAAGATACGTGTGACCTGAAAAACAGCACATTTGTTGTCAGTTTACACTTCACATGCAGTTTACTTTTCCACTGGCCAGTAAACCTTCACTTTGCGTAAAAACTACTGAATTCAAAAAGTTAAACCGTCACTGTTCAAATATCTGACCTTCCTCTGAATGTCAATAGCAGCGATACGTCCCGCCTCCTTCTTCATCTGCTCCACCCACTTCTGAGCCAGATTGAGGTAGGCCTGCAGGTGGTAACGAGTCAGTGCTAGCCGCAGCGCGCACAACGCCACGACGATCCACAGGCGCATGCTGTCAAACGTTTCACTGGAAACTCTGCAAGCGGGAGATTGGGAGAGGATCAGAAAAAGTCAAATGTGCTATTTGGAGGACATCTTAGGTGCACCCACATTTTTCCTTAACGCCACAATTTCAAGGTGTGAGAACTGCTGGGAAGGCAGAGGAAGGCAACCCCACAGCCACGTGGGTTAACTCGGGAGGGTACAGTGGCTAGGGAAGCAAACCCCAAAGACAACCCTGCACCTGGGGACCGGCACAGGCGGAGTCCAACTGACTGAACCACTGGCAGCGACTCCTGCCAGACAAAGGTCGTCATGGGTTCCCTCATGCTACTGCTACTACTACTACTAGAGGTCCATCTGATAGGAGTGAAGATGGTGGGAATGAGGTCTGCGCACCCACACCTTAATCCTCACCTATGCACAAACTTCTTGAGAAAAGTGAAACTAGTCCTCACAACTATATAATAACTAATGCATACACACAAACACTACCTAATCGACAGAATCAGACAAAATCACTCGACAGGTTCACTTCCCTAACCCTGAGTTATCACCTTTAAAATGTTTAATCTCTTCATGGTTCATAACATAACATCCAGTAAGACAGCTATGGGGAGCAGCACTGAGTGGGAGGGTTTGAGCCAAATGACATGCAGCTGGCTCATTCTGGGTCAAATCAGACTAAATCAGTTGCTGCACCCTCTTAGACTTTGCTCAACGATTATGCTACCCTTAATGTCAGTCTTTTCACACTTATTTTTTTTCCAAATCTAGGGCATGCCGTACAAATTTGTAATGGTTCAGTCATATTGACATGTCTGTCTTCCACCCTACAAAGTTTGGGCTGCCTATGAATAATACATTATATTAATGTCCAAATACTGCTTTCCAGTATCCCATGTGATTTTCAGGCTGTAAAACTGAAGTAATTTCAAGGGATAAAAATATGAAGTGGTGCTCATAAGTTTATGAACCCATGCTGAAGTTGACTAAAAAGAGGAATAAATATTATTCCTATTCCTAATATTATCGTAAATAAATAAATGTTATTCCTTAAAATACAGGGGGCCTGGTGAAGGGTATGTGATGATGTGGCGCTATTTTAATTCCAAAGGCCAAGGGAACTTCATCAGGATGCATAGTATCCTGGATCCGTGAAATAACTGACCTTTCAAAATAAAAATCCACCTGCCTCTATGGGAATTTAACATAGGGGTATGTACACGTATGCCCCCTGTATTTTAAGGAAGAACATTTATTTATTTATATACATAATTCATTCACAAAGAAAATTGGTGTCCTTAAAGGTTGGATTTTTCCCTCATTTTGTTAATTAAGGCATTGGATCAATTTCCAAAAGATGATTTTTTTTTTATTGCTCTTTTTAAGTCAACTTTAGTATTGGTTCATAAACTTATGAGCACCACTGTAGGATTTGAATATATTTTACAGGCCTTGGTTTTGGGACACATTCTTGATAGACAAGGTTTGAACAAAATCTGAGACAACAGCAACAACCTGTGATTCCATTTTAACCCAGAAGACAGTGCACATGCACCTGCCTGATAAATAGCCTATATTAATTGAAAAAAAAATGTATTTCATTGCCAAGACATATACATGTATCTACTGGAATAGAGCAGTGTAACTGTTGCATAAGGCCAACCTCAACCGTATTGTTTTATGACACTCCATCTGACACGATTTCTGATCAGCAATCAACGACTGTTGTTATGCACTGGGCTAACGTTTGCAGGTTTTAATTTGCGGGTAGTTAACGTTACAGTTACTGTGATGTAACTTTGGCTATGTTCACTGCATATTCCACAAATGAACGTGCCATAACGGACATGCAATACTAACATTACATTATCACACCAAGTACTCTCAGTCACTTAGCCTGCGAATTCCTAGCTAGCAGTTATTAGCATAAACAAACTGTACAGTCGGCTACTTCAGTTGGCTTAATTGAAACTTACTTCACGCGACTCGAGAGTGCAGACTCGCCCGTTGTGAAAAGCTGCACGTCTTTTTTGCAGACTTTACAAGAGGCAACTCGTGGGGTTTGTCCCTGTTTAATCCAGAATTTGTATTTTTCATCTTTCAGCCACGTTCATTGAAACGACAGCCTGCCGGCAGCAGGTATTATGAATCCCACTATGGCCACGCCAACACCCGCCCTTCAATAGTATTTATTGGCCAGGCGTCCAAGGTGAAATGCCTAACCCCAACCAAATCAAGCTGCTTCGTAGGGCGGGACTTGGCGTGGTGGCAGATCGCAGTCACACATGCACAAGCGAGCAGGTTTCATTTTAGGCTTTCCGACATTTTATTTCTTTTCATTTAATAAAACGGACTATTCAGTAAGTTAGGTATTTGTTGTGAAATAAATACAGTTACAATTTCAAGCATTTTATCCAAAATTCAAGCACTTTTCAAACCTTGAAAAGACATCAAAATTCAAGCATTTTCAAGGATTTCAAGTAGGGCTGAAACGATTCATCGAGTTACTCGAGTAACTCGATTCGAAAAAAATGCTCGAGGAAAAAACTCTGCCTCGAGGCCTCGTTAAATTCCTATGAAGCGCACCGTACGCGCAGGGATCTGATTGTTCCACACGGACCGTTGTTCAGGATGCACACCACTAGCGCGTGAATTTAGCTGGCGCGATGGCGGAGAGTACAGTTACCCATAAACGGCAGCGTATGTCTAAAGTTTGGGATCATTACGTTCTAAAAAAGGAAGAGAAGAAGGTGCAATGTGTCTACTGCAAGAAATACCTGGCATACAACAGCAGTACAACTTCAATGATTCAGCACCTGAACCGCAAACATCCACTCCACTCTGCTTCCCACTCTGCTTCACCGAGCGTCGCTGAAACAAGGTAACGTACGTAGCCTAAGCCTATACATTGATGTTCGCTGATTTTAATCACATAATGTATTTGTAGCGATGTCGTGATGCGGTTTGACTAGATATGATGTTTAGCTTTGATGTTTTTAACTAGTAAACTTATTCACGTTCAATTGCAAGAGAGTATAGCCTAAAAAAAAAAACCTTCACACACACACACGCACCCTCGTATCTCACTCTTCCTCATGCACGGCACGCCTGCACACACACACACACACACTTACTCTCTCTACCTCATCTAGGAACATTTTGTTTGTTTTGAGATTAAAGCTGAAAAAGTCTGATTCTTATTTATAATTGTTTTATTTACATTTATTTTTTGTATAAATTGTATACATTGTGTACCTGTTTGGCTTGATATTTTATATCCTTTTTTTGTTCTCAGGTGGGTAATTTGCAGAAGGTGCAATCCTTTTTTGTAATGTATTAAGAAGACAAAACTAAGGCCAAATGGTGTTTACTATTTAAGTTTGTATTCATAGTTTTACATGTTATACATGTTTTACAGTAAGTTGACTTAATTGTATTGTTATACAATTGTTGGCACATGGCACTGGCACTTATAAATTGCAATAAATGGGCCTAGTTTTGGAGCCAAATGTTGGAGTTGCAATAATAAATAAAGTTTTTTTGAGAAATAAAAGCCAAATGCTTGATCATTTTACAGCCACATCATTTTCGTTATGCGTTATTTGTTTTGGTTGTTTAAAAACGCAAAAAAAAAAAATCCGATTAATCGATAAATCGATCGATTAATTTCGATATTAACCGATTACAAAAAGAATCGTTAGCTGCAGCCCTAATTTCAAGCACCCGTACGAACCCTGATGTGTGCAATAGACATTACGCTTCGTGAGAAAAAAAAAATCGTGGCAGAGAATCGTGATATCAATTCTAAGCTAAAGAAATCGTGATTCATATTTTTCCCCCGAATCGTGCAGGCATATTGGAATGGACAAAATAAGCAAATGTGTGTGTGCACTCACATTGTGACGGAGTTCTTCCCCATAGGTGCATTGGCCAGGAAGTCCCTTGCAATGGGTTTCACCCATAGAACCAACACAATGACTGGAGACAGGAAACTCAGTTGAAGCAGAATCCTGCAGGAAACAATAAAGAGAGAGTGAAATACTGCTAATATAGGTGTTTAATAAGACGATGGGAGTGCATTGCTTGTTGCGGTAGTTAATGCATCAGTTCTTACTGGATGAGTGGTCGGTCTGAGTTCATCTGTACAGCATCTAGATGAGTCTGAGCCATTCGCAGGCCGGGGAAGGCCAGGAGAGCCCCAATGTAAGAACAGATGGCAGCCAGAACGAGCTTCACTGTCAGCTTGGTCACTGGGATGCTGAAGGGAGTCAAAACAACAACAACCAAATGTAGCTGCGTCGAGCACAGATATTATGTCAAGTAAAGCCTGTTACTGCCTCGTGCATAGTACCTAACCAAGGTGGTGTCGTAGTCATAAGTTGTCTTTGCAGGAACAGAATACTTACGACCAGTCAGCGTAGCCATGCTGCTTGGCAAAGACTTCCAAGTTGTCAAAGAGGTTGGAAAAGCCTGACTCCAGGCCGAACTCCAGGTAGTCCTCTCTGACCACCAGCACCAGCATGGCCACGAGCAGAGACAGGAAGCCAAAGGCAAGGCACACCGAGCGCTCGCCGCCCTCTTCAGAGCGGAAGTAGTGGCTCATCAGAGTGTGAAGGGTCTTTCTGGGGGTTGTGGGTTAAGGAAAAAGTTACCATCCGGTCCAATCCCCATATATTAGGCCACTTTATCTTTAGTTTATTAACTGGTTTTAAAAAATCCAAAGACTTTTTTAATATAAAGTTTTACCACTAGCACACATCCTAATAATAAGATGTAGACTTGATGCTACATCGTGTTTGTTAATCGTTCATGCAAAACATTAGAGACTGCAGCTCTAGAACGAGTTCACTGTGTTTTGTAGTATCAATCCGTAATGATGTTTACAGACTTATCCGTCATGACAGAGTGACTTTACAGTTGAAGGATACAGGCTGAAGAGAACAGTCAAGACACACCAGATGGCTCCGATATTGACCTCTTTGCTGGCATCCACAACACTGTAGTAACACTCAGTGAACAGGAAGACACCTGTTGCATAGACTGCAAAATCTATCAGCCACTGGTACTCCAGGAAAAAACGCAGCACTGAAAGTAGAAACAAGACCGAAAAAAAACATTTGTAGGCTCAGAAGATTATTTTGTGCTCTACCTGTTAATCAAAACCGGGATCCATACATTGTTTTTAAGGCAAGGACTATAAAAGATGTGTAAATGCTGTATATGCATCGTGAGTCAATACCTGAGCTTGAGCAGTGTTTGTACTTGCATAATGTCACCGCGATAAAGATAAAAAGGAGTGTTTATTTTACCAAGAGCGTCAATGGCGTTGACTGGAGCTTTGTCCAGGTGAAGGTCGATGTCTTTGGGCACAGTGAGAGGCTTGCTCTCCCCATTCTGTCTCCTAGAAATCAAACAAAGAAGACACAAAATCTGCTGTTATTGAGAAGGAAAAAAAAAAAGAGAGACAAAGGCCAGCTTGTCTGAATAATACTTTTTTTTTTGCTCAGAAGTGAAGTACAGCACTGGCAACAAAATTCTATATATAATATATATTATATTTGTCAAGGCAATTTCTTCCTGCAGACTACATTACTTTGCTGTGTCTCGTTTCTGAATCATCAGACCCTCCCCCAACTCCCACCTGTCTCTCCTGGTCTGTTTAGGCATCTGCTTCCCAGCCAATGCACACAGCTCTCCTTCTGACGGGTGTTTGAACCGGAACAAACTGAAAAAAAAACCGACATGCACGTGTATGTATACAGTGCCGAGCACAGTGTGTGTATAATGTACAACCTGATTGTAAGGGTGATAAAGTATAATACCTGCCATTGCAGATTAGCCAGCGTGCAAATGAGCAGTGTGGAGCCATCCTCTGCATAATGCTGGCAGCCAGCAAGCTGACCACCAGCTGAATTCCCATCAGCGCCTGCAAGAGCAAACACACATTTTTAAGTATGAGAGCCAGCTATAAAACACATCTTTTGACACGAAAACATGTAACGTTATGTGTCAGTAGGTAAATGCGCCAGAGACGGTCAGAGAGTATGTGTGCCTTCTCCACAACTGTGACAGTCAGTCAAGACAGTATTTCATTTTGACTCGGCTTACAAGACCCAAGAAAGTTTCAAGAATGGGTAACGTTAGTTTGAGCTCATTTACACGAAAGGTAAGTGTGTCCACATATCACAGGCTGAAGAAGCTAGCTAAGTCTAACGTTAAATGCTAAAAAGCTAACAGTAACAACTAGCTAAGTCCAACAACCTTAAACACAGAACGTGTTGAAAGCTCCTGCAAAATGAATGAAAGTTAGCAAATGGCTATCGTGCTAAATTTAGCTAAACTTCACCACCTGTCTGCTGCTGCAAACGTTAGCTAGCTAGCTAGCATTAGCACACTAGCTCTTATAGGCACCATACAAGTAAAATTAGCTCGCTAGCGAATTTACCAGCAGGCTGATAACCACCTGCCAGTGTACTGGTGTGTGAATTAACTTACCATCTCTTTTCTCGAAAGAAAGACGTGATCAAAACCAGAATAGATTCCCGGAGCTTCTTCACATGCAGGAAAGTCTTGACAGCTGAACCAACTGACTGACATGTGAAACTGCTGAATGTCCCGGATGTGGTAGTGGAGTCGCGCTGCCTTCAGTTGCTCCTCGAAAGCTTTGTAACTTGGAAGACTTTTGATTTCTACCAGCACAACAACTGCTGCTCAGAGATGGGAAGTAAAGTAGCCTACAGTAGCCGTTCTCTCATTACATACATTACATTAGCATGACCGAAGTACTGTCATTCTTTTTTTTATTACCGCGAGACGTGTTCATTGGACTACTGCAGTGACTTTTCGAAATGATTTAGGCCTATTTAAAATCAAAAACACAAGTTAAGATAAAATTGTAAACTACGCAATAGCCAGTGACGCAGTCAGATTTAGGAGCAACCCCATCTAGGCCTGCTACTGTCAGGTTAACAATGATAATAGTTAATAATTTCACTTTTTGATTTCGTGCTACGTTTGAAAGTTATTGCTGTTCCAGTTATTGCTTCCATGTGTCAATAGTAACTAATAGTAGGGCCTACTTTTTATGAGAGAAAAGAACATTGAATCTACATTTTTGTTTATAGTCAATGTTCTCTCAAAATAATGAAATCTATTTGATTATTTAAAACATATTCAGTAAAAGACAGTAGTAGTCTATCCTTGTGCCGTCTGTCCTAAATATGCACAATATTCATCTTATGTAATGAAAACCAAATGTGATTTAAATTGGCATTAGTGTATTAATAGGCTACTACTGCAATCATTTCTAATTTTTGGAAAGCCCCATAACCTGTTTAATAATAATGTTTATTTGCAAGATTGATATAAATATAAATGAAGGAAAAGCATCCATCTGTGAAACCAAACCTACGCCCTTGAGTTTTAACCACTTTATTGAAATTGTTTAAACGTCCAACAAATGAACACAACCAACAGGGGCATCTAAAAGCTCACTGCTCTCAGCAGCTACTCCCAGCGTCAATATTATTTTATTTCCAGTGTTCATGGAGGCAATATAGTAGCCACAGAGGAACAGGGATTTCATTGGCTCGTAGTGACACTGACTAAATTATATTTAAAATATTATTTAAAAAATGTTTCCCCACAATATTACTGTTGTACATACCAAGTTTTATCTGAAAAATATTAAGCAGACAAATGTACAAGTTAAGACATATTCCCAAATAAAAAAAAATAAGTATATGTAGCCTTTTAATGTAGCCAGCAGAGCAGTTTTAATTAAACCACCATGCTTACACTCCCTCCTCATCTCTAATTAAAATGTAAAATGTTATCTGTCTTAGTTCCTTGTTCTACATCAATACCCCTCAACACCTCTGTAAGATCCTCCTAATGATAATCTCCATGTTTCATGCTTCCACCAACATGGATCTTAACATTTCATTGAATTAAAAAACAAACATTATGCAAATGGTGAAGCTTAAAGTCTCAGATATGCTCCTCTTACTCTCTGGCATTAAAACCACACAGAAGGCAGCAAGGGTGAGAGAGGACGCAGTGTGAGTTGATGTAAAATCATGAAATTAAGTTTTTTATTTTTCCATTTAGATGAATAAAAATAAGGAAGTACGATTGTTTTCTTCAAACCTGTAGTCAATGTTTATATGTTTGTAATGTGTTGCTTTGCTATGTTGTATGTATGGTCTCTGAGCCTTGTTATAAACCACGAGGTGTTTGGGGAATAGTGTGCTACAAGGACGACAGCTCTGGGTGCACTGATGCATCCTCCGTGTGTGGTATGCTTGGTCACTCAGGATGAGAATGATTGTCCCCACACACACACACACACACACACACACACACACACACACACACACACACACACACACACACACACACACACACACACACACACACACACACTAGCCTGTACATGCATTGTAATGACAGCTCATCCTCTGAAATAGGAGGCCCGTGTGCCTCCAACAGTGCGGTGTGTTTCCAGCCGCACGCCCTCCAAAAGATCTTTTACCAAAAACCATTCACCACATTCAAATCTGTGTTTAGCATGTGCGTTCATGTTATTTGGGTGGTCTACAGAAGTTGATTGAATTCCCACTTCTTGCTAATTGGGGACACCCCTTCTGCTGAAGGTGTGTGTGATCCTTTGCCCCGTGAATTTGCGCACAAGAGCGTGACATTTCGATGAGAGCTGTGCATTTTGATCAAATGGAGCTTTGTGCGATGAAGCAACAGCATCTCTGGTGGGCATGTATGCACCAGTGGGCAGGCATCTGTAAACATACATCACATCAAATTAGTTGTTCAACTCAACATCAAACTCTGAGTGGTTGTTTGATCCTTATGAGACTTGCTGATCTAACTGCAGTCTATACCCAAAGGCCATTAGTTTGTGACATTCTGAGCGAGGGGAAATGGAGCGATCACATTTTAATTAGGATCTTATTTTGTCCACATTATCTTTAAAGACACAAAGGTGCTTGTTTCTCCATCTCTTGCTGCTGCTGAAGATAAAATGTACACCGTATGTACGGACTGATGTGGCAAACCAGAGCATTTGAGAACTTTATGACCTCTTTACATGCGGATAGTGCAACATCAAGAGAGATGTTTCATTCATTGCCATACCATCATCCAACATGTACTTTTTTAATCATAAGCAGCAAAAAAATATACTGAAACAGGTTCAATATTCTGTACCCCGTGTCCAACATCTCCGTCATTAAACTGTCAGTCACACTGTGAGAAGAAATGTCTCTGTCTGGGTGGAAAAACACTTCCATAATCATCATCTTTGACACAAATGCTAATCCCCCTGCCATGTTAGCCATCTGTGGCTGAAGTGGCGGAGCAGAAATTACTGAGGTAAATGGACACAAATAAAATGCTAATTCACCACGGGCTACAAGTGGCTCCCCTCCCTCTGCTCAGCTCGGGGGGCCTCTCGGTTCCCACACCACTTCCCTGTGTCTCTCCCAGGGTGCTGCTGGGATCCCGGCGGCTGCTTCGGAGCCCGCAGCAGGGATGCAGCCCTCCCATTGGCTCGTCTTTGTTTTCCCCCATGCATGGTATTCATTGGCTGATCTGAATATATGCAAATGATGCAATGGTGCCCCGTCAAAGGAAACTCCCACCACCACCACCGTGTCTTATCCCCTCCTCCTGTCTCCTTTCATTTTACCCGCTCTTTTGCTTTTTGTCTCTTTCCTAACTGCTGCAGTGTGTGTGTGTGTGTGGGGGGGGGGGGGGGGGGGGAGAATAACTGTGGGAACCAGCTATGGAGGGACAGATCTGCTTTGTCACAGGGATTTATTTAGTAGTGAGAACCATGACTGTTAATTACATAGACACAGACTTACTGCATAAGGAACAGAGGGAAAGAGTCTGTAAAGGTGATACACCGTCCTTCAACCTGATCACGTTTATGATTCGAACCAAACCAAATATCAGGGTCGCAAGTGTCAGATATGATGGGGCCAAACAGATGCATGTCTTTCTAATCAAACATTCAGCATGTGTCATGTCTTGCTGATTACAGTAATAATAAGAACTTTAGTGTATACTGTTGGTTTCTACTGTAAAAGAAAAAGACAAGAACCTCAGTGTTGAAGTCTCACGTTTTTAAAATAAGAAGATGTTGCTTATAGTTTCATACAGGCCTTTTTTTTTACAGCAGATATTTAGACTCCATAACATTAACAATGACTCCAGGACTCTTCATCTGAAGCAACCAATTGGAATTCAGCCATTATTCATTTGATCAATTATACATGTGCTTTTTCTAAGGTGACATGCTGAAATGTCTTCAGTGACAAGGGCCTGTTTAAACTATAACTTATTCCACAACAGTACCATTTAAAAAATTATTAAAGTTATTCACCTAAAGCCATTTTTGTAGTGTCGCAGCTGCAGATACGGTCCTTCCTCTGAAATGGCCTACATTACAGTATAACTGCAGGCTGTGGATTTAAAAATATGAAAACATACATACATTTGAAGCCTATCTGTATACAGGCTTCATATCTGCATATTCACTCACTGCATGGCTCGTCTAATTTCTGGGTACGGATTCAAACAGAAGGGAATTAGCTCTGCCTGACTCTGCTGTGATGTGTTAAGCCGTTACTTTGGCTCGTCCTCACACAGACTCTGGATTTGGACGACATGAATCGTTGCACACTTACACCGTACTTACGCAAATGTATGCTGCTTATTTTATTTCATTAAGTGTTATGGCATATAGATGATGCCATGGATGATCCAGCATGCACAGATGGATGATGTACATGCACACACACAAATACATACACTTGTGCCATTTGGCACTTAAAGAATTAGGCAATAGGCTTTTTACACTATTTTCTGTTACCTTTCTGTGTCAAATCAAAATATGTTTACACAAATGATCATTAACACTAAATGAACCAAATATTATACATCTTTCCATCACTGAATTGCAGCCCCTTTACACAAAGTCTTACTGATTTGTGTTTAAAATCTCTAACTCATCCATTTTTTTCCTTCCTCATCTAGCCTACATATCCTCCTCTGTGATTGATGGGTGTATATATTTATTTATTTAAAGGAAATATATGAAATAATGGCTTTTACCTGACTCGACTCATCTGCTCATCTGCCTGTGAAAAGAAGAAGCTCCTCATGTTTTGACAGTGCAGTGCATACCCAGGAGAGGATTTCTGAGAGCAGGCCGCACCAAAGTGTCCATCTATAAAAAAGCTGTTCACTGAATTTTCAAAAGCACCTTTTCAAGAAAAGTAAAAAGCCCCCAGCATAGAAATGATTGTATGGTTTTCCATTTGTCAAGTTCTAAAAACGCATATAAGCATGCCTACATTCATTCATTTATTAACGGTCCAAACTGTTTTATTGCTCCAGATATTGTAAAGTGAAACCCTAAAATGTTGTCATTTTGTCTTGTAAAATTGTTTGAATTTAAAAAACAAACAAAAAAATAAAAATAAAAACACCACCTTCTTTGTGAACTCTTCTTCTTGAGAATTGATAAACCGATTATAATTGATAAGCTATGTGTAAATGTGTTTGCAGGCCTACAGTGAGTGGAACCGGGCCTCCCACCTCCCCCAATGAATTGGCTCCGTGCATTCACGTGTTTTGAATGACAATCAGTGCGCACTGACGCTGCGCTTGAACTTGACCGGCGGAATTGCCTGGGAAAAGAGGCGCGACTTTGGCCCTTTGCTCCTCTCCTTTATGGAGTGGAGGCTGTTAAGACTGATGTCAGCGCTCATTAGCATAAACTTCAGCCTGTTCCCAATTAAACCAGGAAAGCAGTAAGAACACCAGTCTGTTTTCACATGGCGGAGAATGAACCAACATCTCTCTCTCTCTCTCTCTCTCTCTCTCTCTGAGCATCAGAAGAAGATGCTGCAATGTAAGTTGTCGTCAAATTGCTTTGAATGTATTTTTTTAAAGTTTATTTGTTTGTGATAGAAAATGGCCGCTGTTAATCTACGTGCAAAACTCAAAGTTTGTCCATTTTTGCAAATTCCTTGTATTTATCAGTTTTGCTTTCTGTTCGTGAATGTGAGCCTTGTTGTTGGTGTGGGAATGATGATGACACGTGCAGTTTGTCTCTTGCTTCCGCTCTTGCTGCTGAGTGTATCTACAGTACTACAGTATACTTGTTGTGTGTGGCCATGATGTCAGCCTATAATGCAGGAGGCTGTTAGGTGCTGACACGGTTATGGCAAAGCTGACAGTACGAGATTCTCCTTGCTCACCTGTTTGAGAGTCCAACTGTCTCCTTCATTAGCTTTTGTGGGAATTGGATTTGCAATAGCCAAATGACTATTGAAGATATCATCTGAAAACAATACATTTGTTGTCATATTTGTTGCCATTTTTATGAAATTGCCTTGCATAAGAAAGACATTTTTATTCTCAAGGGAAAATGCTCCCATCATGCTGCTATATGCTCTTTAACTAGAAAACCAATATGGCTTTACATTCTTATATCAACATATCTGTATCGTGTTGCTCCACTAGCATACATACCAAGGCATTCAGAGTAGATTTAAGAGAGCTGTGAGAGTTGAGACACCTTGCTGTTGCTTATCTTGATATGCTGTTCAAATCATGGGCGGTAATTTCCTCCAGACGTGTTATAAGACACTACTGTAGCTGAGTAATACACATCTTGTGGGTTTTGTCTAATAGCTCACATTTGTTAGAGTTTATTTGTCGTGCATTTGAGTATTTAAAATAATTTGTAATACCACCACCACTACAAGCAACCTCCATCATCACAACATAATAACTTGTTACAATTAACTGCTGCTAATTTGGGGGCATGGCAAATAGTTGCTCCCTGCATGGTCTTCATGAGTGACCTCTGACATCTTTATGTCCCCTTAGCAGGTCAAGCCTCTTTGAAGAGCGGCCATTACAATTCCCAGAAGTGGCCACTTGAATTCGGTCAGTTATTAACAAGCGGAGCCCAACAGGGCTCGGTGTGGTCACGCGTGACAACATAACAGTCATACAAATTTGAAAGAAATGAATGAATTTAAGGTGGAAGCATGTTTGAACTGGGAGATTTAGGAATTCGAAATGTTCTGCCTGAGTGGGGCGTGTGTGTGTGTGTGTGTGTGTGTGTGTGTGTGTGTGTGTGTGTGTGTGTGTGTGTGTGTGTGTGTGTGTGTGTGTGTGTGTGTGTGCGTGTGTAGGGTGTCGTGTTACAGTGGCACCTTATTTGTTTAAATACACATGAAAAGATGTAAACGATGTGTGAGAAAGGAAATAGAAAATGATTGAAAGTAGTAGCCTATCTGTTCAAATCAAAACAATAAAAACATTCTTTTAGAAATATTTTGTCACATCAATGAAAATGCTCATAAATACACACCAAACATAATTCCTGTAAGTGGGACTTAATAAGTTACTGAATGAAAAAAAATAAACGCATTGATTTATTGAATAAAATAGATATGCTATAAACAGTTGCGTTGTTTTGAAAACCTCAAACGTCTTACCTCAGCTTTCTACAAACGACAGCAAAAATCCAACAAAACAATAATAATAATAATACAGTAATTCAGAAGGTAATGAGTCTCAATGTTCTTTATTCAGTCAAAGTCCAGTTGCGCTGAATTAGCTCTAATCGTTTGGTCGGGACCGTGTGTTTCGCTGATCTCTGCGTTTTATGCCTTTAAACACCAAAATATAGTCTAATACTTACAATTATTATTATTGTAATGTATTTTATATAGAACAATGCATTCCTAGTGCATTCTTTATAACTGTAGCAGGCTATAATTTCGGATGATAACCGCAGTTTCTGTTGCTCCTAAAATTATTTTAATCAATTCAATCATTCGGCTATACTTAATCCACAACACAACTACGCAACCCAGTATCTATGTATGTATTAACTCCAGAAATGTACTTTTATATATTAATAGGCTAAATAAATCCGAATTATAATATGATAAGAATGCACCTTTCTTTCAGTAACTCGAGAATCAAACTGCAGGATGTATTTAGCTTTACTAAAAATCTAAAATCATGTCGACGTGATTTCTGTTTTAACACAATCTTTGTGAACATCAGTGGTTAGAGTCTTTGTTTAGGGTCTACTCCTGTATTCCTCTGCCATTACTTTTATAAACAGAAACGCTCTCCTGCTGAAGCCATACAAACACAAGCAAATAAAAGACACAGCTCCTCCTCTATGTTATTAAATCTAAAACACCCCATAATATTATTAGCCTACACGTTCTATGATTCTACAGCTCTGAGAGCGACTACCTCTGATCGTATCCTGATGTTTTAACAATATGTTGATGACTAGATGACACTGCGTACTGCCTATACTCACAGACTTCTTCATGTCCGTCGTTATTTCAAGGTGAATCACATTTATTTCTCCAGCAAAGTTGTACAATTAGAATGATTTCTTTTATTCTGCATCTTGGGCCTATAACGGGTTATTTTTTCGATAATATCTACTTATGTAGGGACCTAGATTACGATAAAATGTTAATCTTTATACCCCTCACTGTCATTAGGCTATACACTCATTATCGTTTGAGATGTTTTTAATTCATCAGCATGTCTTTTAGTTTGAAAAGGCCTGTCACTTCCTGCATCAGATAACCGAAGACTTTATCTGCAACGTTGGAGAGTTTTAATATATCCAACTGCATCAATGTAGATGCTGTGTTTCTATGATATTGTTGTTATGATGTTTGATGCCGTTTAATGGAGCTGTGTTGTTGTGGATTTAGGCCAGTCAGACCTACACAGGCCTGAGCCTCAGTGCTGCCTTTCAGCCAATAGGTGTCGCTGTTACTCGATGTTTACGCAGGCATTCTTGCCTTAGCTTTCTGCGATGTGGAGTTTCTAGAGGACACTGAATAATTTGCCGTTACTTCCCATAATATGCTTTGTGTGTTGATTCAGAAAAGTTTTGTCAGCTCAGCTCATCCTACTTCCCAGAGCTGTTTGAATGTGCACGGCAATATAGAACCTTATTTATTAAATTAATGTGTGAGACTGGATTCTACACCAACTAATCGTGAAGACAGTAGGCCTAATATTGTTGTATTGTACCGGTAAAATAATAATAATAATAATAATAATAATAATAATATAATAAGGTTTTCTTAGCTTTAAAACGTTGAATTAAAGAAAGTAGAATAAAGACAAACTGTGTGTACATTTAATATTGGATGGTCCGTTAGGTTTCATTTTTACAATCATTATTTGCACCAAAAAAATCTTTTCTGACTTCGAAGTGATGAAAAATAATGTTCCTTACATAAATAGTATCATGGTCTAGTTTTCACTAAATTCTGACTTCTGCTAAATTGACATCTGGTGACACACGCACACACACACACACACACACACACACACACACACACACACACACACACACACACACACACACACACACACACACACACACACACACACACACACACACACACACACACACATTTATATGATTTATTTATTTGGAATTTCAAAAGATTTATTTGTATTTGTATTTCTTTAAAAAATGCAACAATGCAACAACATAATCTGCCGACAAATGCAGCAGTGTCAGCGCTAGTGAAGTAGACTAATGTTGAGAGCCCACGAACGAGCGAGCCTGTACCGTGGATCCCACACACAGGCGCATTGGATAACATATTTGGAATAACCAATCCCGGCGCCTGACGTCAGCACGTAAACAATTACGCTCCTTTCGAGGGCTTGTTTTGTTGCACGCAGCGGCGACTCTCCTCTGTGTGCACGTGCAATCTGTAGTTCTGATTTTACTGACTTAATTCAGTAGTTTCCACTCTGTTCGTGGTTATACATTTGGCACATGAATGTCCACCGTGCGCTCCGTTACGCACAGAAAGGAAGCAGACGTCGCACCACGTACAAGCAACGTGACCTGCAGGAGCTCCGGGGAAGCATCTGCTTCTCCTGGCGCTGCTGAGGCTGCGGCAACAGCATCGCTCTCCGCTGCTGCGTGCTGCGCTTCGATCGTCCCCGTCTCTCACAAATCGTTTCTATTTTACGCCCCCCCGCCCCCCCCATACCCTCCCCCCTCCCTGCAGCCTGCTTAGAAACGTAAGGACACTACAATATTTAAATCTACAGTCGTTTCGGCTGGTTATAGGCTCGTTGTGGCTCGGTCGTCCTGCAAGCTGTTGGCTCAGGTGCTTCAGTCTAGCAAGGGGCAGGTTTGGAGATCACTGCTCAGTCGAGGTCTCTCTCCTGCCGGCTTCACTGCCCCAAAACTGACTCTCTGCCCGGTGCCGTCGGGACCTCAGTGTGCAGCTGACAGGGGGGGAGGATGGAGTGTGCTGGGGATGAGGAGTGTAGGTATCTTCTATGGCACATTTCTGACCAACACCCTCTGCCACTCTGATGTGCTTTTTTGTTTTTTACATTCCGTGGCGTCGAGCTAAAGCTTTTTTTGTTCATGCCTTCTTCCCCTCCACCCGAAAGATCCCAGCATTTTGGGTCTGCTGGATCTGTCTCCTAGAGGTCCTCGGTGGTGCCTTTCCTGCACCCTTTCCTGCACCGACGTGCAGCCACAGAGGCTGCAGCCGTGAGCTGCACGTCGCTCACCACGTCTATCAAATGCTGCCAAAAACGATGCTGGACGCAACTATAAAGAGGGGAGACGCGTCCTTCAAACCGAACAATGGACACCAGTGCATAAGCGGTGCGAAATGTGTTTTCGTTTCTGTACACGTCGTCCATAGCAGCCGGTGTGTGTAGTGTGTGTGTGTGTGTGTGTGTCTGTGTGTGTGTGTGAGAGAGAGAGAGAGAGAGAGAGAGAGAGGGGGGGGCAGAGAGAGAGGAGGGGACCAGCGACACGACGCAGCAGCTCCGCGCGCACACTGTCATCCGAGGAGATGTTGGGATGCAGGAGTAGATGCTGGCAGCAGTGCCGCCTCGGCCTCGGGTTGCCTCTGGTCACTGAAGCAAAAGTAATGCCAGTTTTTATTATTTATTTTTTTAAAACAACCACTTCTGTGGGTTGGATCAACTCATTGTGCAGGTTTAATCTCAGTCAGTGAAGGCGTGCACCGTTTGGGTTCCTCCCTGGACTTGAGAGACGCTGGTACAAACTCGCGTCAAAATACTGAATGGACTCGAACCGGAGGTGCGGGATTTATTCAAAGCTCATGGCTTGTAAGTATGACTTTTGAATGTTTAATTTGCGGATTTATGATTTGAACGTTTAGGCTAGTAGAAAGGTGGATGCTGGGCTATTTGCTATAGGCCTATACTAATGATATTATTATTAATCATATAAAGTAGTAGGCAAATAAGTCACGAGACATTACAAAAATAATGTCAAATGAATACTATAACATTCCATTAGCAATGTGGTTAAAGTGAAACAAAAATTGTCACTTTCTTATAAAGGGAAGCCTGAAGTAATGAGTGGCAGCAGGCTGTTCCATCCCATATTAGCGGGAGCATGCATTGAGCGGTGATGAGGCGGGCTGAGTGGCCCCAGAGCTGGCGTTTATAAAGCAAACAGTTGTGTGATTGTTAGCAGAGCCTGGGAAAATGTCCCCTTGGCTGGGAGGTGGAGGGACTTGACGCCAGAGCCTCTTGTTAAGAAGACTTGTGAGCTCCCAGACAGCATTGTGATGCTAATGAGCACCAGCACGTTGTTGAACTTGATGTTGACTTTTTTTCTTTCTTTCTTCGGGCGATTTTATTTTCTTTTTCTTTTTCTTTCTTATTTTTTTTTTTTTTTTTTTGGTCACTTGTTTGTGGGACAATCTTCTCCGGAGCTACAGTGTGAAATTAGTGAATCAGGCCCTTGCGGTTTACTACAATAGAGAACCATCAAATTCTTTGAAACACACAAAGTCACTTTTATTCGCCGTTTGGTGTTAACGTTTTTATTTCAACCCTGTTCTAACGGGAGATATAAGATACTCATGGGAATGTTTCTGCTTGAGTTACATTTCCATATCTTTTTCAAAATGAATAGTGAGCCTACGTCAAATGATTGCATATTTAGGCCTGAATACCTGATATTTTGTATTGTATATTTAACGGTAATATTTTAATGGAGAAATATGTTGTCATTATAATAGTTTAATTTAATTGAAAAGCAAAATAAATGGAGCAGATTTTTTTAAAGAAAGGATTAAAAGATACAAATTCTTTCTTTCTGTCTGTCTTTCTTTCTTTCTTTCTTTCTTTCTTTCTTTTTTTCTTTCTTTCTTTCTATAGTGCAACAGGTGTAGGCCTACTCTAAACTGAATTACCAGCACTGGACTATTAGCCTCCTGTTTCATTTCCACTTAAAATACTTTCTCATTGCCACATAAAATCAGATATACAACAGCGGCTCCATATTCATTCTAAGGTGACTTAGCTTTTTCAGGAGATTCAACTTAAATGAACTTGAGTCCACACAGTTTCGCTATAAACATAATAACTTAAATCAACGTATCAACTAATATCATCAGATGTGAAATTCTACTGATATACATCTGCTATTTAGATATAATGTTATTAGAGTTAAATCGTGTTTATTCTTCTGATCATATTATCCTGACCATAGACTGTGTACCACCGAGGAAAAGAAAAACAATATCGCAATCAATGTTTTTGCTTCTTGAAGTCTGTTGAGATCTGTTGAGATCATCATTCTCAGTCTCATTTATTTCATTCTTTCATAAAAACATTTTTTTTTTTTGGTTGAGGTGTGACTCCGATCAGAATATGAAAAAATATCTATTCACGTTTGATACGGTTACTCAGTTTTAATTTAAAAAAAAAAAATGTATATCATTACATTTGAATAGATCCTACTAGTTTTTTTTTTTTTAAATCTCTGCTTAAAAATCCTTTTTCGATTTCAAAACAGAGCCGTGACTCATTTTCATTGGTTTCAGCACCATGGACAGTGGCTGTAATTTTCATTTGAGGTGCTGAACTCGAGTCTCTACAGTTTTCTTTAATACAGTACACAGTTTTTCATACATTTAAAACCGAGCATGTTTTCCAATTATGCTTTAGTCACTGCTCGTGCATCTTTTGCTCTTTTCAGATTTTGTTTTGAAGTTTTGCCATGACAGAAAGAAAGAATCCTTTCTTGTCCGACGTGAATCACGCGTTTGACAAACAGCATAAACAAAAGAATATGGCAGGTGAGTTAATTATTGGGTATCTGACGTTTGATTTCGATTTTTCGAGATTGCTAAGACAAATAGGAGCAAGGAAGAAGACCGTGAACGCGATATGCACAGACTGTAATAGAATAGAGAATAGAATAGAAAACTCTATTCTAAAAAAAAAAAACTAAGTCAGTATGTTCAGCTCGCGCACACCTTAGTGTACTGGATGTCTGTCAGGACGTGACGTAGCCAGGGGGCGTGTTCAGAAGAATTCACGTGGGGCTGATGAAAGGCAGAGCTGAGAGTCAATCGGGTTTAATGTAGATACAGTACACACACACACACACACACACACACACGCACACACACACACACACACACACACACACACACACACACACACACACACACACACACACACACACACACACACACACACACCTTAAAAAATCTACTTATTTTTCTACTTAATTTCAGCACATTTGAACTGCTTTAGCTAGTCAGTTATTATACAGTCGCAGGCTATGGCATGCAGTAGAAGTTGAGATCATTTGAAAAAGTGAGATTTCTGTCCTATAGCCTATTTTTAGACTCTCAAACAAGGGTGGACTGCAGGTAGCCTTAGTAATTATGACATTATTGAGGATGGGGTTCTTATTTTGAAAAGATGAAAAATATTTCCTGCTTCTGCTATCAAGAAAGCCTATGAATTTTTTTTTTTTTATCCTGAAATATTTCCTTCGCATAGGAAGCAGCTTTATTCGAAGGCCGCCAGAAAACTGGCTGATTAAAATTCAAATAGAAACAGGAGACACACGCACACACACATTACATGTACAGCTAAAGGCGGTACGCTAACACAGCATAGGCTTCTAATACAGTAATGTCGCTGTGAGGTCCAAATGAGAGTACAGTCATGCTTCAGTCAGTCTTTGCATTGTTTCCATTAGACTCTCTGAAGTTGCTAATAAAAACATAAATGTGGCTCAAATGTTTTTAGACTCGTTTTATAGCCAATAAGGAAAAATACAGAAATACACAAAATAATGAATACAAATATTCATTTTTTTCTTGTAAAAGAAAATTAAGATGATTTAGAGTTTTAATAAAAAAGTGTACATTATATTACGAACCCTAAGCATTGTAGTGCTCTGTGCTGTAACCTTTAAGTTGCTATAGGCCTCCGTTGCTCAGCACTTTGCTTGCTCAGTGTTTCTTTATGGGAACAAACTTTCTGTCCTTATTTACACAGACAGGTTGGGGCCGAAAGACGGATGTTCATTGTCGACAAATCCTTAAACATGGCCAGTTGGGTGATGCATTGCCCAAGGCCTATCCATTCAGGGGACATGTGCACACTGTTGCACTCCGTACCTCTATTTAGGACACCGCTATTATGGTCATACCTGATTTGAATGTTGTTAAATCGTGTAGGCTACTGTACACTTTTGGTGGTGATTGAAACATGGTGCATGCTGCATTCTAAGTGGATGTTTTCTAGCGGATCATAGAAATAAGAAATTATTCCTCATTTTGTTTGAGGAGCTCTGGATACCCCCCCCCCCCCCCCCCCCCCCACCCTCGGTGCATTTTTAGAAGACTCCTAGGACCTCATATTGAGATCCAGCGACCATTTTTGCTGCTTATGATAGTGGATAGGTTTGATAGCATTTAGAAACTTGTATCATGATGGCAACTCATCTGTCTGAATCTCCCAGTGTCTATGCAGTTTTTAGCTTGTGTTTCTCTCCGTCTGTCTGTTACGTCCACCCCATTTCTCTGGTGCTCACCCATGTGTGTGCCAATGAGCATGCCTAATTCCGTGCGTCTCCCCATGGCAGTCTGACCCCGAGGCCCCCCGGGCGGCCCTCCGCCTCCTGCGCCCCACATCTGACACTCTGATAGCCGAGGCGCTTTCTCCTCACTCTCATTTTCGCTTCTTCGGCCCCTGCTGCAGTGTTTTTGACAGCCCGGAATAGACGTTATTCCTCGACTATTACTCTAAGCATTCACATGCATACACCGATGGTGGGGCGCTGTGCGTAAAATGGGCTTTGTCTTCGCATATGTGCCGGCATCCCACATGGTCGAAGACAGGGAGCATCACCGGAGCATCATCATCAGAGAGCCGGGGAGAGAGGCTCCCATCCCGGATTGAGTCCGGATTGAGTCTAGAAGAATATCTCGGCCGCAGCAAGGCGCTGTGGATTTTAATAATTTTGTCTTATTTATTAAGAAGCACACATAACTGTCCGATTATGGAAACTGCCGTTTCAAATGGACTGAATATGTAAGTATTCTGTATGTTTATTCTCAATTTCAAGGGCTTGTTTCGCCGAGGACAGGCTATTTAATATGAAATGCATCTTCAGCCACATTTAAGAACAATTTAGCCTATTGAAGGAAGAATACAGTGTGGTTTAAATGACCTGCTTTAATTTTGCTTTATCTTCTCTATAATATAATGTGAGTGACTTGTGCCAGCAGATATTAGACATGTTTAGGAAGATGTCAAATGAGAGTATTTTATCCTGACGTTTGTCCTGATGCGTATCTGTGCTCTGCATTTTTTTCTGCAGTGAAATTTAGATTGAAACGCTTAGCATTAGAGCTGTCTCGACGATTCATATTTATTGAGCACAATAATAACCATGTTTTGTGATTACAAAGGATTACATAGGATAGTTTGCCACTTTACCTGTCATCATGTCATTAACTAATCCAAAGTACACAGTGACAGCCAGTGAGGCTGGACTTGTTCCACTAGATCATGCTGTTGACATTTAGCTGGAAGCCCTCGGACTGTGCGCTATATAGGCCTTTTGGTAGTTTGTCATGCTTTCAAACAATTCATGGATTAATTCGCTCAACACGGAAACTATGCTCTGTGCTCTGAAATGGGTCGATGTGAGCTGGCATTTAAAACAACAATAAGATGGTTGTTTGTGAGGGCCTGTAGTGTGATCTTTTAGCGAGACAGTGGTAGTACCACTGTTTCTTAAATCAGCATGGTGTGTTATCGCCAGCAGCTTACACTGGGCATTATATGGTATAGTTAGTGGGTAAATGTACGCTATGTTAAGGTTATTTACAGTGACATGGAGCCTTCCTGTTACGCATGTTCGTGGATGACAGGTGAATGTGTCATCCTCCTCCTGCAGCTGGATGACTTCACCCTGCAGATGCTCGTGAGGACTCAGGAGGAAGTTCACCGCTGCTTTTAAAGAGCAGAAATGAGGGCATGGAATCATCTCACATTGTTGTAATTAGCCTATAGAAAGGGTTGTTGAAAACGATACACACGTTGTAGCCTATTGATGATCATCTCATGGTGATGGAGGTCATGCTTTACATCATCGCCCATCAGCTCTGAGCTATTCCAAAGCAGTCTTAGGACATACCGCTTTTTATGAAATTACGCATTATGCGTAAAGACAATAATAAAACAGGGCATTACCTATAACCGGCTTTGTGCATGCGCGCAGTTATGTGTGTAGGCTATGCGAGCTAGACAGAGAGGACAGAGAAAGCAGAATAAGAGAGAGAGAGAGAGAGAGAGAGAGAGAGAGAGAGAGAGAGAGAGAGAGAGAGAGAGAGAGAGAGAGAGAGAGAGAGAGAGAGAGAGAGAGAGAGAGAGAGAGGCGTACGCATGCATGCAGGCGGAATGCAATGGCTCCATGTGACCACAACACAAGCAGCTCCGGCGGCGGCGGGCCCTTTAAGAGACGTGGGTTAGTTTTTCTCTTTGGTTATCTAGCTGTATGAGTTTATGCAATATCATAAAGCTAGAGAACCGAATGTATAAACTAATTCTGCAGTCGTCACGGCGGAACCGGGGACCGATGGTGGAGGAGAGGTGCTGCCGGAGCGGATGGATGGATGCAGCCTGCACGGAGGAGGACTGGAAGCCCGCGGCAGCGTCCGTGCATCGCACCGAGAAACGCCTCCTGCTTCCCTTTGGACATATACCGGTGCAGAGGAGAACGCCGACCCCCTGAAACACGGATTGATAGCGTTAGATTCCTTTCACGGGGGATGCGTGGAGTGACAGTAGGCTACTGTAGTTAGCAACCAGAGACAGGCTCCATTCATAGAGTGATGATGATGATGAGGAGGAGGAGGAGGAGGAGGAGGGCGACTCGGCAGTGGTGCTTCTGCTGTTTCTCTTAACGGAACATACCTGCCTTTTAGTCACAAGATAGCAGCTTAAAAGCAGCATGTTTTGGATGTCTTTCTATTGATTGTGTAGTTAGTTGGATGCTGATAGCCAGGAGGTGAGATGAACACGGCTTGTAGCTGGAAAAGCACCTGATTGGACGACTCCTAGGAGTCACGTGTTCCACCAGTAGCCCCTATATCCCCATGCTGCTGGCCTACAGTATACCGTCTCTATAATGGACAGGAGTTTTCCCAATCCAAGCTAATGCACTTGTTTGTGTTGTGCCTCTGCTAATGCATGCTGCTGTATTTTGGTGTCTAAAAAGTTGATGGTGGTAGCTTTATACTGTGCCATGCCAGAGAGGCTCGATGCATACTGTAGTGAGAAATAAGCCCACTATCAGGTGCATCTTCAGGGCTGAGTACTGTATGTATGCCTGGTACAGCAAATATCAGGAGAATGTGTAGTAGGTTATCAAAGTAATGTGTCACAGGTTATGAGGTAGAGAAGAAGACAATATTGTGATTGAGTAAGTGTTTGTCAAAGGGATCCTTTTACAGTAATCCCTGGATTTAGCTTGATTGATGCGCTTATTAACAGCAGCTCCAGGCATCATGCACAAAGAGGACAGAACAAATAATGTCTCACTGCTGAGGAAAAGGCCTGCGGCACGTCAGGGGAACATCATGTGCACCTTGTGTACATCATGTGTATGATTTTTTTTTAAACAAATGCATTGCAATAGCTATGTTTGCTAAGTAGCAGGTTACCAATATGATGATACCAATAAGCCCATGTTTCCATAGGCGATGTACAGCAGCAGGCCAAGCAGAGATTTTGGAAGCAGTAGGGGAGGGCAGGGTCAGCTGGTTAGTCTGATTTTTTGTTTTATAATGCTGTTTGGGCTGCACATCGTCTTCTTCTTCCTTCTCTTTATCCGAGTCAGAGAGGAGCTGCTCCTGTCTGGTTCCAGCACTGCCTGAGTGATAGGTTGCACTCTGAAGTGGAGCCTGTTGAATTTCAAACAAGCCAATTATGTGTTAGCTGCTAAATCTGGATCTGCTGCTCTGCGTGGTGGCTCTGCCCTGCACGGTGGAGAGTGTGTGAGTGTGTAGCAGCACATAGCCTGGCGCTACTGTCAGTAGGCCCCGGTTTACTGCGTCACAGAGCAGGGCAGGTGGAGAAGGAGCTAGCACGAGCCGAGCAAGGAAACGCTTGGCAACATGCTGCTATACTGTATTTGTTAATACATACTGTGAATATATGCCAATGTCATGTGTGATGTGTAACAGTAGGCTATACACCTCAGTTGTCTGCTGTTGTAATTATGACATGAATGGTAATTTCAGTATGAGCTGTGCAGGTATGCTTTTGATAGTTTAATAGAGCGTGGGGCAAAATAATGTTTTCATCAAGGAAACACTGCAGGAGTGTCAGGATACCCATGTCTCCATTTCAGTGTAACAGGAGCCAGTAAATGTTCCATTGAGGCTTTTTTTTTTTTTTTTTTTTAATACACAGAATTAAAGCTTGTATTGTTTCAGCTGGAATATTCCTTACGGTTTTCATAGTGGCAGTAATTTTGGTACAGGTACAATGATTTCATAAAAGCTGATTCCTGATTTCAGGACTATCTGTGTTCAAAATGTGCCCAATATTTTTTACAAATGCACGCCCCTTCTGTCCTTTTAAGTGATAATTGTGATATTAAGCTAAAACATTAATAATACAGCACGGTTCCATCTGATTTGACAATGGCGTTTTGTGCTATGACTTACACCAACCGCCACACCAACAGCACCACCCTCCCAGCTTTCGCCCGGTAGCAGTAGAAATTAATGCATTGCTGAAGGGTAATAAATGGAGGATATGGGGAGAGCCCTTTGATATTGAAATGCAGTCTGAGAGGCAGACTAGACGTCGGTTTTTCCCACATTAATATGTGTCTGTCTGGGCCCTCTTCACCATCAGGATGAGGCCCTCAACACCAGATGGAGCCCAGTCTGGTCTACGTCTAGTCTACCAACACCTGCCATAAGGCTGCGTTACACTTTCCATTGTCTTGCACAGTTTTGTTTCACCAGCTGGGGGTTTATTTGCGTGCTGTTGTCATAGAGTAATTAACAAACAAATAAAAAATAAAAAAAATGGCGAGAGAGGGAATAAATGATGTAGAAGGAATTCGAAGATAAGGAATTGGGAGAGATGTGTTCATGCACTCATGCCGTGCATTTCTAACCAACCTGTCACATCTGTAGCCTTTCCTGCTGAAGCGTAGATATGTCAGGATGTCCCCCCCCCCCGTCCCTCTCTCTTCCTTCACCCCTCTTTCTCTGCACTGTATTGATAACGTTGAATATTTCCATGTTAGGGTTGTTGCATAGGTGCAAATGTTGTTTGTTGACAAAGATGTTGGAGCAAAGCAGCCATCATGTACACAGCAGAGCCATTGTTTTAGGTCTACAGCCCTGCTGCATTTCCAAGCTACCATCCTGTAGATGTTAACGTGTAGATTGCTGAGCTGTTTGTCTATGAGTGTGTGTAAGTGTGTGTGTGTGTGTGTGTGTGTGTGTGTGTGTGTGTGTGTGCACATGTTCTTTTACAGTTGTACATATGCTGCTCTGCATTTGTTTACGTGTGCTGCTACATGTTGTCAGTGATTAGTTTTTTTGTCACTACAGAGCACAATGAGCATCACAGCATACTGTCAATTACAGAATTTTACTTTTTTTTTACAATGTGGAATTAGGCTGCACTTTTTTTTTTTTTACTCAAATGCAAAACTGTGCTCGAGATCGGGATGTGGGACTTGTATTTTATTGTTTATGTAGAAAAATACAGCATTTGATTTTGAGTTCTTCCTGGAATGCTTTCTCTCATGGGTTTCTTCATTTTATAATTTTTTATAAAAGTGTTGAGTGTGATTTAATTTTTTTATTTACGCTATATAGACTTGCCTGTTATTATTATTATAATTTTTTATTATAATTACTATTGTTATTATTATTATTATTATTATTATTATTGTTATCGCTATTATTACACTTTGATTCAGATCTGAAACTATTTCTGGCTCATGGTCTATTTGATTCCATATCACCAAAGTCCATATTCCAGTGTTATCAATTTTCTATTATCATTTTACCTTGGATTGCAATGGCCTATATAAACCTTTTCTCTGAACTTATGAATTCTGGGTTTTGGTAGCCTAGCAACAGCAACCCATGCAATGGAAAGAGAAAAAAAAATTGAAAGCCTGACGTGCAGGCTTTAAACCCGTAAAGGACATCAGGTTTCAGCGGATGTAATCTTTGAGTATTTTGTGTAATCGCTTGTGAAGTATGTGTGTATGTGTGTGTGTGTGTGTGTGTGTGTGTGTGTCTGTGTGTGTGTGTGTGTGTGTGTGTGTGTGTGTTGAAGAGATTGGTTATTGTCATGCATTCACCACTGACAGTTCTAAGATAGAAATATGAGAAACTTTCCACACATTAAGTCTAACAATATAACACTGGTGCATTTTTTTATTTTCCAATATAACAATATGCACTCTCTTCATTGAACACATTCAATTAGTTTCTTTTTTACTACATTATATGTGCAAATGAAATTCATCGTCATTAATTACAGTAGATTTATCTGTTTGACGTTTACTGTTTTCCACTTTAACTTATACATTTTCATTTTGTTATGTAGTATAGAAGCCCAGATAATATAAGGAAGTTGCTACCAAAGTATCTACTTTTGCCTTTCTATTTGACAGACAATAAGCTAAAACTTGAATTTGACACGTTTAATTTATGATTTCATAATTTATCTTTAAGTCAAAATAGTAATGTCTTGTTTGCAGAATGCCAGTTCTGTTATTAATAAATGAAAGATATAAGTTGATTTTTAAATCAACACCTACCTCTGTGGTTTCCAATAGAAGATTTCAAGTGTGGCCGGAATGTTTATGACAGCCATTTCTGCTCAAAGCACTGTGTAAGAAAAAAATGAAGGTGAATCAGACACTTGACCTGCTGCAGGAATGGACCCTCTCTCTAAACTTAATGCTTTATTTATTTTTTTGTGCAGGAATCTGTGGAGTGCAGACACACAGAAATACACATCTGCAGGACATCAGGTCAAAGGAGACACGCACCACCTCCTGCTCTAAGGGTCAGAGGTCACAGAGTGGTTCAAAACAGACTTCATCACTCCAAAGTTACAGGTGAGACTTCCTCTTCCTCGGTGGGCTATCTCACACTCGCACCAAAAACACACTTGAACTTGAACTATTTATACAGTACTTTCAAATAATTTCACTCAAACTGTTTCGAGGCCTAAACAGTCACACGGTGTTATTACAAGTGTGCATTAAGAAGTCCGGATCTCATCATAATTGATCTCTTCAAAAAAAAGAGCGTGCCTCTCATTCTTTACATGCACACTTTCTCCTTTGCTTTCCTCACTCTTTCACTCGCCGGCCTCTCGCCCCCTGCTTTATAACATCTGATCCAATTTGTTAGATTCTACGGTTTTGGCAGATAAGACGCAGGGTGGCCACTTGTGTAATCTATATTTGAATTCCTTTGTCCATGCTTTTTATCCCTTTAAGGATACATGGGTTTTTTTTTTTGGGGGGGGGGGGGGGGGCTTGGCTTGGTGTGTGCACAAGGTGTGCTCATGTGGAAAGACTGCCAGGGTGGCTAAGTCCCTCGCTCCTCTAATTCCCTCCCTCTGAACTCCCCCCCCAACTACTTACTTTCCTGTCCTCTGCTCTCTGCCACACATACTCCGAGAGAAACATCTCTGTTTTTGGTTTCTCTCTCTGCATTTTAAGTTTCGCGATGCACCATCATACCTAATTTCGCTGCAGTTCTCCGGGAATACTTAACACAGATAAAAAAAGAAAGAAAAACAGTTCCTTTTTAGGCTCCTTTTTAGACTACTTAGGCCAGTGGCCTAAGTAGCAGTAAGTGAAGTAGATATATTATAATTTTCACCAAATTTCCTGCCTGATTATTCTGAAGGCCAGGTGCTGTTTTATTGTTGGAAAGCAGCATATCTTTGACTCTTTGCAGTATTACATATTTACCAACTTATCACAGTATATTTTTTGTTATAAACTAGTATCCCCAGAGACCTTTGGCCCCAGCTGTCATCAGGGGTGGAATGTAACTAAGTACATTTAGTCAAGCACTGTACTTAAGTACAAATTTGAGGTACCTGTGCTTTACTTGGGTCTTTTCTTTTCATGCCACATTCTACTTCTACTCCACTACATTTCAGAGAGAAATATTGTACTTTTTTACTCCACTACATTAATCTGACAGCTTTAGTTACTTTACAAATTAAGATGTTTGCAGACAAAACACACGTAGTTTATTAAATATGATGTTTTGTTATAAATTAAACTACCCAACAATATAACGGCCTACAAGTCCAGCTGAAATGATTAGACCATTAAACACTTAGTTGATGGACAGAACTGTTTGGATCGTTTCCAGTTTCTAAAATGTGAGGATTTTTCTGCATTGATTACATTTACTTTTAATACTTTAAGTACATTTTCCTGATGATACTTATATACTTTTACCTAAGTAACATTTTCAATGCAGGACTTTTACTTGTATTTACTTGAGTATTTTTACAGTGTAGTATCAGCACTTTTACTTAAGTAAAGGATATGAATACTTCTTCCACCACAGCCTGTCATAGTTACTCTGCTAACGACAGTACTTGTCAAAACCTTGTAAGCTGTGGGTTTTTATAACCACACATAATGTTGAAAATGATGGGCGGGCTGAAGCTACTGTAGAATTAGGTAGGTGACTCACTCACTTCCCTCTTAGCTTCCCTCTCAGCGTTGAGTGACACAACTAAAGATTACCTTCGCTATCCTAACAGCTGCTGTAGCGGGCCATCACGGCCGAGAATGCTGCTCAGCTCGCGCATGTTCAACCTCCAGCGGAGAACAAAGTAGACGGAGTGATGGAGGGAGCGTTGGCAAGGCGAGGAGAGGGAGATGAAGGCCCATCCGCAGAGATTGAGGTCCGTCACTGGGGAGAAACAGAAAAAGTGATTTATTTTTTATTTTTATTTCCCTCCAGGGTTAGATGAGCGTTCTGTGACATTGGCCTATTTCTATATCAGCATGCCCCCCCAGAGAAAGAGTTGCATTTGAGAATCAGACAAGGGAAGATCAGAGGAGATTTCACAGCCTGTGGCTATCCTCCTTCATAGTGTTCGACCACCTCTTAAACCTCCTTCGCTTTGCCTCAACTCGATAAGGGCTGCCGGTCTACTTAGTCAATATCATATCCACAAACTAGATAAATCGATGCAAACAAGCTTCGGTTGGACATGGGCTTTAGAAGTGGAGGCATAGCTACAGGCTAAATTTGACGCAGAGACACATCAATCCAGAAATGACACTCCTCACATTCTCTTTGTATTCATAACAGCAATTAAGAGCTAGCACGCATGGGTCTGCATTCACGCCTCGTTTTACCCACGTACAATATGTGCATTTGTTAAAATTTACGTATAGGAAGTGCGGGCCGGAGGATGTGTGATTTCACACATAGCAGTGTTGCTTCACAGCCGAGCACTCTCATGTATATGGAAAGACTTGAAGAGAGGGAAGTGGTAATCCGCTCATTTATAGTACCTCAGATCCGGTCTGCCATCCCTCTCTCTCTTTCTTACTCTCTCATACTCTCTCTCTCTCAAACACACAAACACACAGACACACATACCTCAGTGTACCGTATCTCGTCCCCCGACAGCCCCCCACCCCTTTCCATCCCCATTCGGGCTCATCTTGCCATCACCTCTCCAGCTCCGCCACCCCACAGAAACCAATTCAGACTTCTGCTCCACACCGTCATGGCATGTTGGCCAAGGGAGATGGAGTCCTTTCAGGTTCTCAGCTACAACCTCCCTCCCTCCTCCCCCGTCGCTGCCCCCTCGCCGCTTCTCAACATTTCCTCAACGCGCCTGGCGTATCAGCAGGACTGCTCCGGAGAATCTGTTGGAGTTATTCTGCACATTATGTGACCTTTTAAAGTTTCTCTAAAATTGCATGTTTGTGTGTGTATTTCATGACTCCACGCTGAGCCTGCCTTTGTATGGTAAGACTGTCAGATTAGTAAGAGTATCTGAAACAAAAGAAGCCTTGCATTATGTGTTTAAACAGGCTGATTGTGAGATTTGTCAGTAATAGGTTATCTTTAATGCCCAAACCAAACACCCACCGCCCACCCATGGTTTTCTTAAAGTTGCCAATCTGCGTTACACCAGCTGTTTGCTGGGAATTGTTTTTACTTAGCTTTTTCGATTTGTATACATAAACTGCGCTGCTTGGCTGTTCGTTAAAGTTGATTTGAATTATACCCTCTGCATTATACAGCTTGATAGGAAATAAATCTCTTCAAATGAATACACTGGATGGAGGGAGGTGGTGAATGTGTGTGTGTGTGTGTGTGTGTGTGTGTGTGTGTGTGTGTGGGGGGGGGGGGGGGGTAGGCACTGAGTGTAGAGTTGTGGCGTATGTTAACATAAATTCAAATATCTGCAGAGGGCCTCGGGGAAGGAAAGAGAGAAAAGAATGTGTGAGTGAGAAAATAGAACTGGAGTTGAAGAACAAAAAAGAGAGTTTAAATAAGTAGAAGGATCTCATGAGGTTAAGAAGAAGTGTGGGAAATAAGACAGGGGGGGGTCTGATTTTAGCGTTTATGCTAAGTTGTGGTATGTCGGTACAAACATGCCTAGGCAAATTAGGTATGTTAGTCACTTAGTTTGCATTGGCATTAGTTGCTTTATTTCATTAGTCACTTAGCTGCGTTGTTTTTCTGTACCTCCTTAAAGCTCAGAGGCCTCTGGTATCTCAGTGCACACTGGCTGAATGGGGAGGTGGCTGTATTAAAGGTTGGTGGTGGCCGTGATGGTGGGGTGCAGCAGGGTGACGAACAGAGCGCAGGAGGGAGGGACGGGGGTCCGCTGAAAGGCAGCAGGCTGCAGAGTGAATAGGAAAGGGGGAGCAAGGGAGAGAGGGAGGGGGGGGGGGGGGCATTAGCGGCGGAGGCAGGTTGGGGGTGGTGGTGGTGGTGGTGGTGGTGGGGGCCTCCATTGGTTCAATGCAACGGCCGGAGCAGCTGTGAAAAGAGGTCTCCCCTTTTTCCCACGCCCAGTACGACGCAGAAACCCTGCTTCAGCCTGCCAGGGTCAAGTCACATTTCTAATATATACACTGGGCCTGTGGACTCGCACAATGCACACGCACATCTCATTTATTTTATGTATGCACACAGACACTTGTATGCACGCAGCGAGAAGACAGTCTCTCAGACAGAGACAGAGGTGGGGGCCGCTGCAGAGAGAGAAGGAGAGAGAGAGAGAGAGAGAGAGAGAGAGAGAGAGAGAGAGAGAGAGAGAGAGAGAGTATTATGACACTGATTTCTATCCCGTTGCCACCATTGTTTTGGATCCTGCAAATTAACAAGCTGCAAGTGACCACACACACACACACACACACACACACACACACACACACACACACACACACACACACACACACACACACACACACACACACACACACACACACACACACACACACACACACACACACACACACACACACACGCAGATCAACACTACACCTGCTACTTTGAACAGTTTCAATTTCAGTTTTTGGAAAAACAAAGTCTATGAAAACAGCAGGAAAATTCTAAATGTACATGCAGATTTGGCAGTTTTGTTTAATTTCTAGGTTTTCCATGAAGACATAAGAAAATCAGAAAACCCTCTTCATTTGCTTGGACTACTAATATCTGTTGGTGCCCATTACTGTATCATCCACCCACCTTCCTGCCGACCCATCTCAGCCCCTTTCTTCTCCTCACACGTTTACGTCTTACAAACTATAATCATATTCCAGGGAGGGGGATGTAAACGCTTTGTCCTGACAGACCCCCACCCAGTACCCCACCACCACCCCAGTGCCAGATGCCCTGCTGTATTGTGTGGGTGCTGGGGGCAGACAGGCAGGCAGCCCCCTGCCTCTGTCTCTCTCTCCCTCTGCACCATGATGTCACCCTACTTGTCTGTCTGTCTGTCTGTCTGTCTGTCTGTCTGTCTGTCTGTCAGGGCCTTGACAGGAACTTGAGTGTGGGAAGGAAAAGCGTTCAGGATGGGAAGGGGGAGTTAGTGGTGGCAGAGGTTCAAGGAGGGGTTGAGGGTTGAGAGGGGATTTTTGAGGGGGAGAGTTTGGGAGTTTGGGAAGAGTGTCTGGGCGAGAGGTCAGCGAGTGGACTTGAGCATGGAGCGAGTGTGTGTCTGTGTGTGCGTGTTTTGGAGGTGGGGGGGCTCTCCTAGCAACTCTAAAGAGAAGTGGAATTTAGATGAGTCTGTTGGTCTATGCCATCCAATAATTCAGTCGTTCAAACTCCTCGGTCAGCCACACAAAAAGGTCTAAGCATATAAAGAAGAAGGGGAAACAAAAGCACCTGTTCTCTCTATTTGTTCATTATGGTTTCCATCAAGTTTTTCCACAATTGTGTGTAGTGAAGTCATGACAGTTTGAAGCTTATATAGCTTATAACTATTGCAACAGACAGCGTAATGCATTTGGGTGATATTAGGAAATATCCAGGATATTACACATAAGAGTGGAATTGATTGCTCTCCTTCAGCAAATTCACGTCTTTGTGAAGTTATGTGGTAGAGCAATGTTTCAAAGTGAAATGATTAATATTTCCTTTATATTCTTTTTTATTTAAGACGTGGGAGGCGAGGGCAATTTTAGTTCGAACACCGAAGCTCACTCCTGGACCCGTTCCAAACTTCCTGTTTGGGTTTCATTATAGGAATGATTGTTATTCAGATTCATATTGTAGTCAAACTGTACTGTAATAGTTCTTTTTTTTTTTTTTTTTATAGAATGAGCAAGACCAGTAAAGCTAGATTTAGCTTTATTTCTTGAATTAGGAAGACTAAATGAACATAAAGGAAATACGTGACATCACACAATAATATATATAAAAACACTTTGCTCTGTACGTTAAATAGTGGACCGTGATTGGCTTCCGAACTAGGTGTGATATCTTAAAATTGTGCTCGTATGTGCACATGCTCAACTCAGATATAAAATAGGTGCAGAGAACCTTCTATTTTCAAACTCTGTACATACATTTTGTAATTTCCCCACTGGGGTTCAATAAAAAGTATAAATTATTATCATTAGTATTATGTATTATTATGAATGTGAAACTGTATGTTATCTTGTACGCTTACGCCTTTCTTGGCCAGGTCGCCGTTGCAAATGAGAACCTGTTCTCAACGGCCTACCTGGTTAAATAAAGGTTACATAAAATTCTACATCATTCTGTAAAGTGAAGGTCAAACATTCAAGTGACTTAACAAAAAACACATTCACCCTAAAACTCTATGTCATTGTCGTCAGCCAAATAACTCATGAGTCATGACACTCCAGTTTTGGTTATTTTAATGCGTTGGCCTCGTGTTGTCAATGCATTGCTGTCAGTCTAATACTGAGATGTTTTTTTCCCTCCTGATTCCTGAAATGACTTTATTGAGAAGGAAGATTTTTTTTGTCTGACAAAAAAAAAAAATGCGCTGTTTACAGCTCACCGGCACACAGACAACAGGCACCTTTTTCAACAGGTAAACATTTACTAGGACACAGACACATGCCTTTGTCATTCATCCTTTCTCTATTTGGACCCCTGCCTTTGTATTCCTTCCACCCCTTTGCTCTTTCCATCTCTTGCTGTGGCTTTCTCTCTCTCTCTCTCTCTCTCTCTCTGTGAAGAGGTGATAGTATTGGGAGACAATGGGAAAGACTCACTTAATTAGCTGGACGAGAAGATGCATTGTGGCAATTACAGAGCACAAAGGGAGGGGAAGGTATGGCTCTGTAATGTGCTGCTGCGTGTATTTGCCTGGCTGTTGTAGCCTGGAGTGCAGGCAGGCCTTTATAGGGGAGAGTGAAAGCAGTAACAATGGAAAACAGGATGTACTCCACATGTAGAGCCATTTCCAGTCCTTTTACAAACTGGAACAATAGCCGCTACAGTCTCTTAGAGACTGGAAATGCAGAAACTGTATTCCCTCTACAGATGAATAATTGGAGCTTAAAATGTACAGGTCCTGTGGCTTTGTGCAAACTAACTTTCCAGATCTTTGCATATGGTAGTTTTGTTATGGTAGTTTTTTGGAACCACTTTCTAATCAGGTGCCCTTTATAGAGATGGTTGACATTATCAAGCATTATCAGGTTTACGCATAAGTAAAAAGATCTAGGGCTGAAACTACTGATTAATAATAAGATTTAATATTTTTGACGTCTTCACAAACTCCTCCCTCAAACAGCGATTGTCCAATCATAGCTTAGCAACTAGCTAGGTACAGCTAGGCTGTCATGCCTTGGACTTGTCCACCTGTAGAAGCCGTCGGCAAGGGGCCGTAATACTTTGATGGAGTGAACAAACGTGTAAGGAATGGATTAAATAGTGTGTAACTGGGTTCTTGTTTCTAAACGAATCGGCTGGAAACTTTAAAAAGTCAGCCGGTCACGGCGTTTGACCAAGTCGTGGAGCTAACGTTAGCTTTATTAGCTAACTAGCTAATGCTAGTTAGGTAGCTAATTCAGCTTTTGGCTATCTGTGTCTGCAGTCAAGGACACATTGTTTTAAAATGTAATAAGAATTCCGATTGGTAAATCTGCCACTATTATCATTGTTAACTGCATACCTGGCGACGTGCCAGATTGGAAAGCTTAATAGCATAGCAATGGTATCTCAATTAAAGGGGATGGGGCTAAGCGAGTAAATTAGTCACTTTATTGTCATACTTAGAAAACCAACACATATTCATGCATTTATACTTTAAAATGTAAATGATTAATTAACTGATTTTTTTGTCAATTTATTAGTCAGATGACTAATCAATTAATCGACTAATTGTTTCAGCTCTGAAAACAACATTTGTGTTGCCAGGTTGTGAAAAATCACTCTTGTGTTGTTCCTCCTCCAGGATGAAAAACTGCCGCTCTATCCAAACGCACCACTCAACCACTAGCTACCTTCTGAAAGAGAGAATGCAGTGCACCTGACAACCCAAAAGTTGATCTTTTTAGTGGCTTATGACTGATATAAACTCTAAATTGTGCCTTCTAAAAAAGTAGCGCTGTAATGCTCATTTTCTAATTTCCTCTTCCCTTGTCCATTCATCCCTCCTCTTTCTTTCTATTTCTGATTGTCCTGTTGCTGTGTACCAACATTATGGACATGCTACTTTCTATTTCTGACTGGCTATGAGTGGGCCGCTGCTTGGTGCCACTGTGTGTTGTGTGTGTGTGTGTGTGTCTGTATAGAGTTGGGTCTGGCAAAGAGCATCCTTCTCTAGTGGAGTGGCCTAAAGGGATTTCTTTCATGAAGTCAGATAACATCCAGGCGACCCCTTCTTCCCTTTTTTATAAGAGTTCTTTAACCTTGATAAATGAAGTAGAGGCGGGGAGGGAGGGAGGGAGGAAGGGGGGAAGAAAAAGTTGTGGGTTGTGGTGGGGGATGAGGGTGTGATGGAGGGAGGAGAGAGAGGGAGAGAGGGAGAGACACCAACTCCCTGGCCGGCTTGCTCTCAGGATCAATAACGTTCGGAGAGCTGCTGAGCACTCCTGTCTGGCAGCTCTACCATAGGGGATGGAAGGAGCGGAGGGAGGCCGGGGGGAGGATGGGAGGGAGGGAAAGCAAGAAAAGGAGTGTTGAGAAAACCTCTCTATCTCCTTTTTGTCACCCTTTTTTGTGAAGAGAGGGAATAGAGGCAGACAGCGAAGTAAAGATGGAAGGATGAAGGGATGGAGTGGAGCATAGATGGAGGGGAGTTTAGAACTGTGCTACCCACCTGCCTGCCTGCCAGGAAAACACACACGCACACGCACGCACGCACACACACACACACACACACACACACACACACACACACACACACACACACACACACACACTCTGAGGTCTCCTTTTACGGAGCCACAAGGTTACAGAGTGTCGATACAAATGCGCGCAGTCCTCCAACAAATGGGATTTGGCATGTTCATTCAACAGTGCTGCCAAATCCCTGTTGTTAAGTATTGCAGAGCCATATCTGTCTGCAGTGGGTCTGAGCTATGCTACCTGGGCCCGCTAACTGTCCCCTAAATATCCTCTATTAAAGTCCTCTGTAATAGAATTATCTGCTGTATTTCTCATTGGATTTGAACAGGTGTGTGTGCTGTGGCATAAATAAGGAACAGAGAGGGAGTTTTCACGTTGTGCACCTGTTACAATGAATGCTCAAGGTCATAGACACCTGAGCTCTCCTCTTCCTCGCCGTGCTACTTGATTTCCTTACTTTGAGTTTAAATCGCTGGCCTCCCTCCTCTGGCCGTCTAACCCGGCCTTTTTCCTGTCCTCCGTTGGACCTGATCCTTTCATCTTCCCTCCCCTAATCCTGTGCTCGAGAAGCCTTCTGTTCGCCCCTCCGCCGCTTCCCATTGCTCTCTTTTTAACTCCATGCCTCTTCTTATTTTAGCGTGTCCATGTGCACCTTGCATCGCTTTCTTTCCCTCTCACTTTCTTTTCTTTATCCCCCCTTTTATCACCACTGCCTCTACTTCTTCTGATCCTCTCTCTCTGTCTCCTGCATCACCCATGCCTCCTCCTCTCTTACTTTCCTCGGTCCTTAATTAAGTTAGTGATCAGTTGACTGCCCCTATCATTGGTAGAGAGCAGGTTGGTCCTCCCATCCCAGGAGGGGGGTACATTGTCTGTGCTGGTTGACCAGTGTAATCCCCCCACCAGGGACAAAGGGCAGTACCCTACCTACCTCAGCCACCCCTGAAGGGCATTAGCCCCCTGACGAGAGCCGTGCCCCTGGCTGCCTAACACCCCAGCATCACACCACTGGTTCTTTCCTTCTCTAAGAAGGGCAGTTTGACTCCAGACTGCTGAAAGGGAATGCAGATGACTAGGAATAGGGGAGCATGTGTGAATGCTGTGGGTGAAAGTTGAGCTTTTTGCTTTTAGCCAGACTCGTCCAACGTTCATCAGAGATTGAGGTCTGGGATACATTAAGAGGATCCCTTGATTAACCACCCCAACGCGCACACACACACACACACACACACACACACACACACACACACACACACACACACACACACACACACACACACACACACACACACACACACACACACACACACACACACACACATACATCTGTTGTATTAGTCCTGCTGTAAACCTCCACACAACTCCACATATCTCTCCCTCTTTTTCTCTTTCTCTTTCTCTTTCACACACACACACACACAAACACACACACACACACACACACACACACACACACACACACACACACATTCACGCACGGAACGAGTAGGTAAGGTTGCTATGGGAACGGTTGGTCAGAGTTTACCAGAGGGGAAACAAACAAAGTACTGTTCATGAAAGCAGGTGGTTCTGTGCAGAAGGAGCAGTGATACTCTGTGTGTGTGTGTGTGTGTGTGTGTGTGTGTGTGTGTGTGTGTGTGTGTGTGTGTGTGTGTGTGTGTGTGTGTGTGTGTGTGTGTGTTTTTGCAAATGTGGGTTGTGTGTCATGTCTAGTGAGTAAAGTGATTAGATACATGCAGACTGCATCCTTTTATACTTCTGTCCTTTTCATCCATACCTTACAGCTGCTATAGATCTGCTGTTTTATAAGTCCTCAGTGGGAGGTAAACGTTCAGTGACTGCAGATTCCAAGGGAATTTGATGAGATGTCATATGGCAACATAGTGTTGCCTTTTATATGTGACATGTCATGACACACTTGCATAACAAAGTTGAGAATGCTTTCATCCTTTCCATGATCATTTTCATTGCAAATTCTGGTGGTCTCGGTTAATTATATAAACATTTAGTCTAAACGCACATTCATTTGCATTTTATTTTGCGGATGTTCTGTGAATTCAGTTACAATTTGTGCTACATTTAGTTGGAAACCTGACGTATATCGAGTCACAGCCTGAATTCCCCTATGCATATACTGTGCTGGTTCAACTCTCTGTTTCTTCTCCCTTGCAATTATATGCTGTCTCTCCTCTCCTCTGGAAAAGTAGGTCTTGTGGTAGTTGGCTGTCACCTCATCCGAGTCGCGAACAGCAGCAACCTCCACAGTTCTCATTTTTTGTCATTCCCTTTTCTCCACTCTTCTCCGCTCTCCCTCTTTTTTAGGCGTATGAACAAAATGCATCTAAACTCTAAAGCAGCATACAAAACCGCAACGTTTTTTTCCTCCATAAAAATGCCACCATTCCTTCCTCGCTCCGTCTGTGTCCCCACCCCCTTTAATGCCTCTTTAGCCCTGCACTCGGCTGCTTGAGTAATATTTATTGCACAGTCTCTTTTAGTCTCAGTTTCTCCTTTTTATTTCCCTCCTGAAACAAACAAGTCCAATGCCATGGGGCAAAACACCCCCAACACCACCGCCTCCGCCGCCCCTCCCCACCTTCTCCGCCCTCTGTTCCCTCTGCCCCTCGCTCCTTGAGCACTGACAGATAGACAAACATACTGTTCTCTCTTTCTTTGCCTTTCACCTCTCAAACCTCCCTCCATCCATCCTGCCGGATGGGTACAATGCAGGCGCTCTATCCTGCGGCAGGGAGAATGCAGCCCTGAACTAACAATATCACCAAGGCTGCCTGAATGCCGCCGAGTCCCATTGTGCTCTGTCAGAGGGGAGTTAACACCCATGTCTGAGCCCAATGAATAGTATTATTGTGTCTGAGACATGCACCGCACCCCCAGTCCCCATCCATGTCCCTCTAACTCAACTCGCCCCCCCCCGCCCGCCCCCACCCTCCCAAACTTGGTTCTCTTGTCCCAACTGTGTAACCCCCCACGCCCCTCTCGCACCCCCTTCACTCCTTCCTTAACAGACAGCTCTAACTCCCAAAGCCTTGCCGGCCCACCGACTCTAAAACCTCCGCGTTTTACTTCTCTATTCCCCTGGCAGTTGGCCCGTGGGTTTTAGTCTCTTTTTCAAGCCTGCAGAGGGGTGAAGAGAGGTGGACAGAAGGGCTGTCACAGCTCCGTGGTGGCTGTGGCGAGCGTGTTTAAGAGATTGTGTGGCTGGCGCAGTGTGGGGGTGGTGGGGGTTGAATTTGGCCATGGCTCTTTCTCTGTTAAGCAACACAATGGGACCATGAATCCTCAAAGAAATGTCCCCCTAACTGCTATTATCATAAGAAGAGCGCTGCTGAACCCATTTGAATAATTCTTGATGATACAAAAGCTGAGATGTTTTCTTTGACAAAGTTTCTATAGAGCACCACTGGTCTGGCCAAAACATTTCCATTCCTTCACACTCACTATGGCGCAAAGAGAGAGGGGTGAGGGAAGGGTAGTTTGAAATATCCTCTGTTTTAAATGTTGCTTTTGTTATTTATAACCATTAATGGCAAATAAATATACAACTCAGTGGGCTTGTGTGGCTCAGGGGGAGCAAAAAAGATTGGTTGTTGAAGAGAAACATTTCCTGTAATTTTTTTCTAATGTATTCTATTGATGCAGTGCGGATTTTTATAATGGGCCCACTCTTGCCATATTTTGCTATCTGCAGCACATCCGAATGTAATAGCTGGGACTACCTTTGGCAGACAGTATCTCTCTGCCTGACACACTTAACTCTCAAGCCTTCAATCCCTGCAGTTTCTGCTCTCTAAGGTTAGCAGGTCCACATTAACGGCTGAGAAAATGATGCCAGAATCTTCACCCGCGACTTTTTGTTGATCAAAGAGCAGGGTTGACATTTAGGGTGGGTAAAATGCTGAAAGTTAAGATTAACTTGTTTTTTTTTTCTCTGTCTCTGGTTGTTAGTGTACAGCAGGAAGAGGAGGAGGAGGCAGTGGAGGAGGAAAAAGAGAAGCAGAGTGGGTGGAAGGATGGAAGGAGAGAAGGATAGATGCAGTTCGAGGAGGTGGTTCGAAGCGGGTGAACCCAGAGCAGGTGAACACAGCTGTGGATCGCCATGGGCTCTCTGGCTGCCCTCCTTCTGTGGCCTCGGCGCTGCATACAGGGGTCCCGGGGAGCCGGCAGGGGCCAGCCAAAGCTGCGGCAGAGTGGGCAGGCTAGGCCAGCCAAGCCAGGAGAGAGGCAGGTGAGGCGGGTGAGCCAAGCTCTCATCCCCGCCGGCTAGGAGCCTCCGCGGCAGAGCGGAGCAGCGCGGAGCAGCAGAAATCAATACAGAGGAGAGAGGCTAGCAGAGGTTGCCCAGCACCGCCTGCAGGCCACGGAGCCCAGGGACCAACCACCACCACTGCTCCCAGCTCCTCTCTCCATCTCTCTTTCTGTCTTTCTCCAACAGTCCCAGCACCAGCCAGGGCCAGGGCCCTAACCGCCCCACACGCAGTGTGTGTGTCAGTAGGTGCACGTGTGTGTGTGTGTGTGTGTGTGGAAAATAGAGAGAAAAAGTGAGAGGGAAGAGACAGAGAGAGAGAGAGAGATAGAGAGAGAGAGAGAGAGAGAGAGAGAGAGAGAGAGTCTTTGTGTGTGGTTCAGCCGGAGGGGTTTTTGCTGCGTCCAACACCACTTGATAAAACTTTGTCAGAGAGACACAGAGACAGCGAGGGAGGGAGAGAAACGAAGAAGAAGAATAAGACAGGACGTCGAAGGTCGCTTTTCTTCCAGCTCCCTCCCTCTTATTACTCATTCCACCTTAACTGTTTGATAAGGATCCATCGGAGACGGTACGCAGGACGTTTCTGCTCAGTCCCACTTCCAAGCACGTAGCGCACAATATTCCTAAGATCTCATGAGCCGGGATGAAAGGACAATTTGAACTTTGAACAGACACAGCCTGTCTTTTTGCCTTAGATTTTCTTACCCTCACTACAGCAGCTCCCATCAGAGGATATGGCAGTGCAGTATTGATCTATAAGGTGGAAGAGAGGAAGGCGGGCCCAGGCTTTTCATACCTCTCTCTCTCTCTCTGTGTGTGGAAATAGCACCTGAAGTCCACTTACTGCTGTGCAGCAGGGATCCCATGGCAGCACAAGCGAATGGCTGCTAATTGAATGAGAGATGAAAAGGACAGTAGTTGTACCTGCTCAGTGCCCCCCCCCACCCCCACCCCACCCCCTCTCCTGTCTAATACTACTAGGTTTTTCATCTGACTTTTTTCTCCTCCACGTTTACAAAAGTCCTTCTCCACACAAAGAGACTCGCTCTTCAGATGTTTTAGCAGAATTGGTGGTGACTAAAGAAAATTGGCAAAATCTTCAGGAAGGAAAAAAAACCTGGCTTCAGTGTAGAGGTGAAAGCCTTCAGTAGAATTTCTTCATGCAGTGGTAGAAACATCCGGCCGAGAAAAAGTTTTGAGAGGTCATGCCACAAAACGTACTGTACTGTAGATATTTGTGGACTTGGAAGGACATTACAGGACAGATGAACAGTTTTCCAAGCATGAAAACTGGCTGAGATTACAACAGGAGTCATACCTCTTGGTGAGTACAATGTCTTCATTGAATTGCCTTTTTGTCTTAATAAAAAAAACAATTATATGATTCTGTAAGCCATATTGAACTAAGCCAGGAGAATAACAGAAATAAGAAACGTCCCCCACCCCTGGTAACAGTGTTATGATGAGACACCATCTCTGCTCAGAGTTGTAACGTCAGAGTCTTTAATGTTGTAGTTGATCTCAGTCAGCTCTCAACAGGAGCCCTGGGCTGTGATCATACTGTCACTGACTGTTGGAGAGTCCGTTGTTGTTGCCTGTACCAGGAAGGGTATTAAAGCACAATTCCCCCTCGCTGCCAATCTCCTGGCACACAGCCTCAGCCTGGCAGCGACCCACGCTTACAAAATGGCCGATTCCTGTCTGCCAGCTGTCTCCTCAGCCAAGATGGCGCTCGGTCGCTCTTTAATGCCCGCTGTTTGCCATCTGCCCTCTAATAGTTAACGGCTATGCAAATATCTTGTAATTGCATTTGCATGTGCTCGATATTTAACCCCTCCCCCTCGGTTGTAAATAATAGCGCTAGCGTAAAAAGGGAAGAGAGAAAAAAGGATACACAATCCTGCGCGGCTGCTGATTGAATACACAGCAGGAACAATTAGCAAATGAATGTTGCCTGTTGTTGCCCTCCTCTTTACTTTTCTTCAAGCTCACCTTATGCAAATCGCTTGATGGCTGTTCTTGCTTTTGATGCTGGCTGAAAAATGGAGCGTCACCCTGTCTTTCTCTCTGCGGCTCATTCGGAGACGCTCATGTGTCTTCTCATTGTGCCATATGTGACATCTGTGGTTGGCTGCATTAGCGGGGTACCCTGCCTCCTCTGACAGGCAAAGCCCACACTGTAAAGGAGAGCAGGAATGAGGGAGAGGCATAACATAATGACCTCATTAGCATGCTCAGCACTCCCTGCTATAGGCCCCGGTGTGCTGCTGCGCCGTGGGACCCACTGGTGTACGCCCTTCTCACAGCACTCAGCAGGCAACATTGTGTTCTCCCCACACAATGCGGCGCTTCATACAGGCTTTATTACGCCTTGTCAAAGCGCAGGGGGATCAGGGGTATCAGTGCAGAAGCAGCAGGATACGGGCTGTGGACGTGGAACAGGAGATGTATTGGTGCTTTATGGTCTTAATGTGGTGTTAGCTGTGCTGATGGAGCCTCTGTTGCTGCTGTTGTGCATAGACGTGTGTGTTTATGTTTGTGTGTGCGTGCGTGCATCTGGGGTCTATAGTTGTGCGTTTGTGCAATTGTCCGTTTCATTGTGAACTCCCGTGGCGTTCGTGGCCGTTTTCACCTGTCAGTGCTAATTATTGGAGAAAGCGATTAGGTGAATTGTCTGTGTCCTGGAAATAGGCTATCAACCGCTCTGAAGACCTGCTGTATGGTATCTGTTGTCGGTCTGTAGCAGTGCAGCGTTGAACTTCACAGCAAGGACTGTAGGAGGACACACAAACGCGCACGCACGCACGCACGCACGCACGCACACACACACACTCCCTCCCTCAGAAAGAGCCCATTACAAAAGGCTGATATTTCTAAATAGTTGCTTACAGTACAGCAAATTACATGGCCATGTTTTGTCCTTGAAAGCCATGCAGGGACTTGGACATAAATTATCTTTTTAAGTGGTGTGGTAACCGCTGCTGTCATTTACCAATCCACAAAAGGCATGGTTCACCCCTGTTATCGTCTTCTCTATCAGACTCAAGGCCGTTTTAATCAAGCTTCTCTGTCTAATCAACCCATAGTGACACTGATGAGGCTGAAGTAGAGAAAAGGTTAGTGTGAAGTGCCAACGCTAGCTGTGGTTAGCCTGGAGGGGCTGCAGGAATCATGTTGGGGGGGGGGGGAATGGCAGTCGAGCAGACAGGCGGGCTCGAGTCTGCTCTCAACAACAATCCAGACGTGCTCGATTGAATTGATTTCATTTATCCATTTATTTGTTCCGTAACCTGACTCGTGTATTTTAATTCAGCTAAATGTACCCAGGTTAAAGGACGCTTGTGGAAGTTAGGGTTTGCTTTACAGTGGAACACTAGCTAAGTTTCAAAACGAGAGAAGAGAAAAATAGGTCAGCAAGAAGAAGACAGAGTGAAAGAAAATAAAATAAAAGACAGGCAAACAACAGTTAAAACCAATTGTGGATGCGTGTGTTTGGGCACTATAGAAGGGTGGGGTTCTGGGGGAGGGAGAAGGATGGAGGACAAGCCCAGGGAGGTGGGTGTTAAGTCTTTCTAAGAAGAAAGAGTAGTTTGCCTGGTTTATGGGGGGATAAACTACGTTGTATTCCTCGTTTGCATATTCAAGTCAAACATGGGGACCATATGTTTGATGAAACACCAGATGAATATAACACCTGACCACGTATGCTAGTCAGCCACCATAACTGTTACATATGCGCTCATGCACACATACTGTATGAACACACACACACACGCACGCACACGCACGCACACGCACACGCACACGCACACGCACACGCACACACTTGCATGCCAATCCATATCGCACGGATATAAATGTCTCCATTCACTCTTACTCTCAGGGAAAAAAAGGACATTCACCCCAACACCATCTCCTGCAGAAAGCTTTTATGCTAATAACAGTTATAGCCATGTGTCTTACTACGCTGCTGCAATTATGCATAATTCAACACAAAGAGAACCGGCAGGATGGCACAGTAGACCTTGCTTTAAATGGACGTACTGCATGTGCATGAATATAGGAGTGTGTATGTGTATGTCATGAGCAGAGTTGGCGATTTCCACTCTTTCCATTCTCATAGGCTTTAAGTCCAAAGACCTACAGCAAAGCCACATCTTTCACATGCCTCCTACGCTCGAGGATTTATAGCCAAATGATTTTCACAAATATTTTGTACGTGAATTAGGAATGACGGGCATCTTTCTAAATTATAAATATTAGTGTAAGAATAGTAACATCCTTTCATTAAAGACAAAAAGTTATTCTAATAAGATGCGTGATTAAAAACAGCATTTGGTTAGAGTGAAATGATCTCCCAACAGGAAAAATGCATATCAAAATTTCGATATGGCCTCAACCCTTTGACAGTTTAATCAAATTATTTAAACCAGGTGTATTAAGAGTGTTTGTGGAGCGGCTTGAATGTGGACTGTTCATTTCTGTGTGTGTGTGTGTGTGTGTGTGTGTGTGTGTGTGTGTGTGTGTGTGTGTGTGTGTGTGTGTGTGTGTGTGTGTGTGTGTGTGTGTGTGTGTGATTGTCGTCCAATCCGCTGCAGCTTTTCTCATTTAGACTGCCCACTGCTTTTTATTTGCTTAGGTATTGATTGAATGTGTTCCACCCACTGAAGTAATAGTTGCTGAAAGCATTTACAGCCATCGCTCTATTCATCCTGGCTTTTTTTTTCTTTGAGACAAATACGTGATCAGTTCTTTCTCGAAAACACTTGCTATCATTTAAATACAGCACAAAAGGCAAATTGGTCAACTCCCTCGTATGAGGATTTTCCTTATATGACGTTAACATAACTGTGGAGGAAATGCTATTTTAATTGAAAGCGATAGAATGACCTTTTATTTAATAGAGATTGCTGAGCCCAAATGCTCCGACAAGTATTTTTTAATCAGCATTTTTCATTTTCCACGCGCACATGTCAACAACGAAGCTCATTATCTTTGTCTTGCAATAATACCACATTGTGTTTTGACATTTGTGTATTTGTAATCTTTGCAATAATCCTGACAATCCACATTTCTTTTAAGAGCAGAACTTGTTCCTGCTTCTGCAAGTAACAACAACCATTTTATTTGTCAAGATGCACTTGACCAATTCATTTCATTGATACTCAACCAAATTCCTTATGTGAAACTGATCTCCTTAGGAAGTAATTCCTGAGTGAAGTGTTGCTGCTGCTGCTGCTGTTTCCTCTGAGCTGCAACACTGAGCCCCAAGTCTGATTATAGACTCAGGGAAAAACAGTCAGGCATTTATCCAAGTCACTGATTATGCCATTTTCAACAGGCTGCAAACACTCAGACCGGCCAGACAGCTCTGAGGGGAGAATTATAAAGCCGTAGTGGAATGGAGGCTGTATGAAAAGGAAATGAAAATGGAGTAGTGCTGTATGTGTGATTAAACTGCCTGCTCGCCTGCAAAAGGCCACGCTGCTGTAGCACAGGCCTGAGATTTGGCCGTAATGAAAATCTGAAGGTGGAGGGGTTTGAACCCCCTCAATGCTACATGGCACACTCACACTTACACACCCTCACACATACATTATACAGCGTACATATGTGCTCAGACTGAATGGTTTATATGACTGAGCCATTAAGACAGACTGCAGATGCATTTTGAGGTGTAAAGCAGAGAGGAATAATATTGTGCGGAATCAAAGAAAAGCTTCCTGAATTGGAAATGGAACATTCAGATCAGTGTTTAGCAGGTAATTCATACAAACCACAGAAAATCCTGGGATTGTTGTTGCCCTCAGTTGAAAAGACAGAAAGGACAAATGGCGCCGCTGAAATATTAAATGGCACCATTCAGATGCAGAGGCAGCATCCCAGTCATCGAGCGTGGGAACAGGCTAAATGATTAGAGGACGAGGGGTCTGTGCAGCGGAGGGGGTTGTGGTTAGTTCGTGGCTAGACACCCCAGCTGCACCGACTTCCATTCAGAAACAGGTTAGGGGGGACCTCAAGGGTCAAGGTCAGGGATGTGGGGGGTGTCAGTGCAGCATAGAGTGTGTGTGTGGTTCATCTGCCGTTCATCCCCGGCTGGCTGGCTGGCTGGCTGGCTGGCTGGCCGGCTGCCTCTGTGTTTGCTTATTTTATAAGCTGCTTCTTATTGCTTTGCTTCGGGGACAACTTGAGCTGCGAAGCAGGGGAACCCAGCCCCCTTCAGTCAGCCTCTGGCCAGTCTCCAGCCGGCCCTGAGCCAAATCGAGCCAGAAATGAGTCCTGCAGCCCAGTCAACCCCCTGGTCAAACAACCCCCCAGCCAAACACAGTCAAACCCAGTCAGACACTTTGACAGCCCCCCCCCCCTGTCTGTCTGTCTCAGTCTGCTGCCTCCTGTAATTTAACATGTCGGCTCGGGGTTCATTGTATGTGCACGCCACAATCCGAAATCTGTCACTCATTACACGTACCTGTTTTGAATGCTTTGGCTGCGACCCTACGGATATCATTTTAAATCATCACGTTTAAAAATTTCAGATCGAATTTTTTGTTCTGACACAGTGTGCTGTAGCTGAGGCTGGGCCATTTTGCTCATTTCAAATGTTGCCTTGCTACGTGTCACTTTTTTTTTGTTGATGAAGCTGCCCGTCAATAGCAATCCTCTTTATTGGTGAAATGCAGCTGGCCACTGTATCATTGCCATTTCATCAAATCATCTGAGAGGCGATTGCGCGAGCTTGCGGCACGTTACGCCTCTTTTGAAATAAACAGTGTAAGCCCTTTAAGAGGAGGGACTGCAGCACATGAGGAGAGGAAAGGGAAAGGAGAAATATGGGATGTAGTAAAGAGAGGGAAGAGAGGAGAAAGGTGGAGAGATAAGGAAGAGAAAGGGGAGAGATGGAGGGGAGCAGAGACACAAGCTAACCCACCCTGCGGTAGCCTGCCTCCATTCTTCATCGGGGACTTGTGCTTCATTAGACTGTCTGAAAGAAAGACCCACTTTCCCTCATCACCTCAATAGACTAGTCCCCCTTCTCTTCCCTGAGCCCGGAGGGTTCTCCTATAAAAACCCACCTCCCTGTTTTCCTCCTCATTTCTGTCTCCGTCTTCTAATCGTCTCCACTCGCGCTGAAATCAAGCTTAGTAACGGCAGTTTTGTGAGCCCCTCTGGTCTGCCAACCCCCCCTCCACCGCCTATCATCCTCCGATCCCCACTAGCTCCCCTTCTCTGCTCATTCACTCACCTTGGTCAGACACACCACCCACCCACTGCTTAAATCCCTATCAGCATGTCAAGTAAATGTCTGCCCAGCTGGGGTTGACACACACACACACACACACACACACACACGCACACACACACACACACACACACACACACACACACACACACACACACACACACACACACACACACACACACACACACACACACACACACACACACACACACACACACACACAACAACCATGCTGAAATATAAATGCACTGCACACACAATCTTTTGCTTGCTGCTGGGGTTTAGCCTTCCTCCCTGCTGACCCTTTTCACCCGTGTTTTGCTCTCTTCCCCTTCTCGCCATCTCTCTTTCCCCCTCTGCCTCTCCTCAGGCACTGATCTGACAGGATGGTTTGGCTAGCTGACTATATCTGCAAGAGGTTTATCACAGGGCTTCAGCGCGCTCCACTGTTGCCTACCTGTTTTTATTTTCAAAATTAAAGTGCTTTTTACAAAAGCCGCTTTGTACCTTAGGCCATGCTCACCTTTACATCCCATCTATTTGATTAAAGGTTACTTGAATCCTATCCTCTAAATTTGTTACAGTAAAATCTGGTCAGTTTATCTCCTAATAAAATCTGGAGCTGAAATATCCATGTTGTGTGTTACGGAATAATGTCTCGTATCTGCAGTATTTTGAAGTCAAACTACTACTAAATATCTTTGCAGGGTTTATTTTTCCCAGAGGGAGGCAAAAAAAAAAAAAAAAATCAGCCAGGAACATTCGTCAGCTCTTCAAGTTTTTCCTATAGGCTACTACATTTTTTAAAGATAAATTGTCCATATCCTTACATTCGTTTGCACTATTTACCTCAGTTATACCATCGTTTTTAACAAAACCAGCAGTATTACATTGGGATTGAGATATGAGCCTATTTATTGTAATAAATGGAGATCAGATTTGCCTATTGGAGAAAGAGCTTTCGTGTTTGCGTCTCCTGAGCATTTGCACATTTGTCCGCAATTGTGTTCATTTTAGCATCTCAGTTAAGATAAAGCGATTGCCTTCTTCATCTAAATAGTAACAAACGTATTCTTGATCAAATCTCCTACCAGCCGGAGTCTCAATCTCATGGGTTGTAAAAATTATTTGCGTTTATTTTGGTCTCATAGTGCTATATTGGGTCCTCTATTATTCCCTTGCATGAGTCGCTGGTTTATATACTGTACACTGCTGATGTCATTAACATAAAGAGGACCAGGGAACACTGAGCTCCCCGCAGCTCCCCCCCCCCCCCTGTTTCTTCCCAGAATAAAGTGACCATTTCCCATTTTATCCCCCCCTCCCTTCCGCACTACATTTCAATCATTACTGTGATTTTTGGGGCCAATGACGAGCACGCTGCGTTCTCAGCAGTTGGCTCTGTCAACGTAGCACAATCTTTATGTAAATGTATTCAGATGCATTCTCAGCCCCGTAGACCATCGTCTCTGCTGGGTGATGGTGGAGGCTGTTCAGTCACATTTTCTCTTGTAGCAGGCTTGCAGGCAGGAAAAAAAAAAAAAAAAAAACGTGCAACACGGCTGGTGAAGCACACGATGAGGTGGACCCCTGCCAACGCGCCTGAGAAACCCCTATTAAACCCTATGTTTATATTGGGGCTGTGATTTACAAATGTGCGTTTTCTTGCCTTTAGGCATGTGCACCCCCTATGTCGTTCTGCTTTTTCATCAGGCGCGCAGCAGACAGCAATAGAATTGCGAGGACGGGGTCCTTGCTGCATGTGCACGACGAGATGGGGAGGGGAGGGGAGCGAGAGAGCGAGAAGAAGAGGTGTGTGTGTGTGTGTGTGTGTGTGTGTGTGTGCATCTTCATCTTAGTGGGTGCTCTTCTCTGGAGCCCAGTGCTCTGCTACATATTGAGATATTTCCTGAGAGCGTTGACACAATTATGCGCACACACACACACACACACACACACACACACACACACACACACACACACACACACACACACACACACACACACACACACACACACACACACACACACACACACACACACACACACACACTGTTCCTTTGTGTACAGCTGTGCTCCTCAGCTCTGGTCCATCTCTAATGTTCTGAACTTGACTCTCAGCAAGTTCATCGTTATTCATTTCACTGTCATCCTGAGAGCACCCTGTGAGACTGACTAAGTCTCCAGCCCAGGTTTCCCAGGCAGGACTGTGTTTGTCACACACACACACACACACACAGGCCCACACAACCCTATTGTTTCAGCAGCAGGATGTCTGTAGTCCTTTGGGTAAACGTGTATGCTGACTGTATCAGAGGCAGAGGACACCGTTAGACGGTGCAGTTTGTCAATGACCTGGTTCTGCTGTATCCAACTATAATGCAAAGTTCAGTGCTCAGGTGCAGTGAGAGCAGGTGTACGGAGTCCTCTGCATAGGATGATATTGTCTTTACTTTAGCAATATGTGTTGAGGGTGGATTTGAAATATTAAAACCTGATTTTAGGTTTGACTGCTAATCATTTTCATCTGTATTCATTTCATGTCACATAAAGCCACATAAGAAACATCTTAATATCTTATTTTAACATCTTGGTGCTTGCTGTCATTACTTTAAAGTTTTTTTGTTCCTTCTGAAAACAAAAAACAACCTCTTCAGCCTTCTTTTCGCCTTATTCTGTTTCTGCCCCTCACTGTTTCCTTCTTTCTTTCTTTTTTTACTTTGTCCGTCTGGCACAAGAAAACCAGGGGCTTCAGTTTGCTTAGCTGAGTCCATAAAGAGGCGTTTTAAAAAGCTGTGTTAACAGACCAACAAAGCTTTAAATGTGCCCCCCCTCTGTGAGGGGGTGGTTCCCATAGGGATGTAGCGTGGCGCTCCATTGGTAGACCTCTATCTGGCCTCTCATTCAGCCCAACGCTCAGTCACGGCCACTTATGGTAGGAGGGAAAATCACACAATTCAGCCCAGGCCTGATCCAATGACATGTTTTTTTAATGAGGTGGCTCTATGTCTTTGTTTGGGCACCAAATTCAAGTCCAGACCTGAGCAGGTCCTGCTGAATAAGATGCAAGGCCATGGCCAGGCGCAACTTACAAAAAAAAGCACCAAGAGATTGGCTTCTGTTGAGCCAGTGAATAGCTCTCCGCTTTGCACTGTTCCTCACTAGAACATCCTTGGTAGCAGGTACGCAGATTCTGAGAATGTATACAAAAGTTTCACTTCTTATAGCTAATGACAGTTTTTGCAGTGTTTTGTGTAGTGTCATCTGTAGAAATCGTGTTTAAAAGATGTGAGATGAAAGGTGTAAATGGTCACAGGGACATGCTCAAAACTCTAAACTCTAAAGTGACAGTCAAAAGAAGTGCCAGTGAGCCATTTCTAGCCCCTCCAGTTATTTTTTTTTTTTTCCAGGGTCATACACAGAGAGATTTCTTTCTCTTTCATTTTCACCGCCCTGTGTCTTTTTCAGAAAACGCAACACCATATATCACACATATATGTACACGTGTCATACGGTGTGTGTACATCTGCGAGCGTGCCAGGCGCTCATTGGCTTGTATGTTCAGGGGTGAGGACTGTCATTAAACTGTCTGCCTGCATCACCAGACTCAACCATCATCCTGCCTGGCTGTCCATTCTGCTTCTCGCTGGGCCCTTCTCGAGCAACACACACACACACACACACACACACACTGATTCACTTGGCCGTCAGCCAGGATTCACATACACAAAGCATACAGTATGTCACCTCACACTACAATATTTGGAAGGCTGACATTAATACTGATATTTTTTATATTAAAGCTGCAGGTAGCACACATCTTGTGCCAGTATTTTTATTTCATACCAATAAAATCACAAACAGACAGTGTTCCCGCATAGGATATAAACCCCTACCATGGAGCAGAAGTCTACTTGTGACCCCTCTTCACGAGAACGTGAGCAGTTCACCTGAAAAGTGATTTAGTTATTTATTTATCAGATTATTCCATTTGAAGGATTTTAGAGCCAGTATACAAGACACATATTACAAAAAGTTATAATTTTGTGTAACAGACTTTTTCTTATTCCTTTTCTCATCTGGGGACCCCTCATATTTTTATACAGAACCCTTAGGGGGTCCCAACCCCTAGGTTTGGAACCACTAGTATAGCTTATTGTGTGACACTCAATGTTTAATGAATATCTTCTATACTGGAGGTTACAACTTTTAATTGCAATCTCTGATTTTTTTATTTACTAAATAATAATTAATAAAATTCATTCAAATTAAATTAGAAAAAAAAATCTAAATAAATAGAATAAATGTAAAAACTGATGCCTAATTTCACCTAAGGCCAATATTTGGCTAACACCACAACACACTACTCAGTGTCCCAATGAATCTGCCTGCCTGGATGCTGAAGTACTCTTCTAGCCTCTGATACAACCAACCCATCAGCCCGACTACTTGTCTCTGATTTAGTCCGACTCTGTTCTTTGCTCACGTTCAAAGCTGTGGTAATGGGGAATTAGTATGCAGAGAGGCAGACGGACGGCCCTGAAGATCTAATAGGTAGCCAGACTGGAGAAGAAGACTGGAGTGGGGGGAAAGAGCATCTCTAGCGGAGAGGGAGTTAAGCATGGCCTCTCCCTCACTTCTCCTCCTCCCTCCTCCCTCCTTCCCTCTCCCCTTTATCGCCTCGTTCCCCATGCCCTGTCCCAAACCTTAATGGGACGTCAGACGGACAGCCTCGCCGCAATTGAGCAGGGTGAGCAGCCTCCACCCCCCTCCTTGTTGTCTCTCCAAAAAAACAGTCTCCCCCATCCCCCCTACCTTCCCCCATGCCCCTCTTGCTCTCACACAGCTAGCACCCATAGCTGCTCCCCTTGATTCTCAGGGCTATTGAGGGGGTCCCAGACACCCTCCGCTCTTCAGCCCCTCAGCCTAACTCTGCATAAATTAGGCACGTCTCCCTGGTGTCTCGTCAGCCGGTCGGGGCACCCCTGGCCCCGGGTCTGCCGTCTCCCAATCTGCTGCTCTTTCTCCCCTCGTCCTGTCACCTTCTGTCTCCCTCCACCTCCCCCGTCTACTGTATCCTCTCAGTCCTCGACTTATTTTGACCCGACATCCTCAAGCTAACAGATCCTTTCTTCACATCTCATTTCCTTTATTGTGTTTGTAATTTCTTCCAAAATCACTACCGCTTCCTCTCCGTCGACACACTCACTCCTACCTTACCTGCTTTGTATTCTCCACATTCTCTCTATCTAGCTCTACTTTTTTTTTTTTTTTTTTTATCCTTCCAGCACTGTTACCGAGATCAGCCAAGCACTCTCCTCTCCTTTTCAGCCAGGATATTGTTTACATCTGTCTTGCTAATCACTGGCAGAGCCTCTCTAGACCTCACAGATGTTGCAATAATACAGGGGATTAACAGGCTTAACACTGGGGCTTATTTGGGGAGTTTTCCCGATGGCCTGGCGGTGAAGCCCGTCAGCTCCTCTGAATTTGACCTTTTTTCTGTTTCGCTCTGTGCTGAGATCCGGCAGTCCCGCTTCTCTTTCATTTGTGATTATTATTTCTTTTTTTTTTTACAATCATTTGGCATGCTGCTGATGTTTTATCCAGATTAGTGCCCTGGGCTGCAGCTACATCAGGGTTAAATACAATTAACAGAGCTAAACTGCTTGACATAATGACAGGAAGATTTAGCAACAAACAATGCTCTTTTTTTCATCTTCTCTTTTACCTGATGCAGTTTGAACATTTTAAATCCACCTTAAATCACCTGTGCATTTTCATACCCTTAACATTTTACAATGTTTGAGCTACTATAGCTGCCTATATTTCCCAGCCTCCTTTATCCACGCAGCATTAACACTACGATGTAGCTAGCTAGCACTGTGTTAGCTGCTTCCTCAGCTCACCATGGGGACGCTTGAACCTCCTCCGCTCTCCTCTTTGACTCAGATAATTAGATGGCCTTCTCAGACTCAACATTTCCGCTGCTTCTCCCTGCATCATGCAGCGCAACCATGTCCTGTTTTATGACCAAGCAGATCCAGTGTCTGAGACACTCAGTGTGTGTGTGTGTGTGTGTGTGTGTGTGTGTGTGTGTGTGTGCGTGCGTGCGTGCATGCACATGTTTGGGGTCAATGTGTTTCTGTCTGGATCCAAATCCCAAAGGTGATATTAGTCTGGTAGGGGTTAACACATCCCCCCCTGTGTGTGTGTGTGTGTGTGTGTGTGTGTGTGTGTGTGTGTGTGTGTGTGTGTGTGTGTGTGTGTGTGTGTGTGTGTTTTTTATGTGTGCGTTTGTGCTGCAGGCGTTGGGGTCAGCCAGGAAGCCCAGACAGGCTCTACCTAGACCTTTGACCCATGACTGTCTGCTAGCTCAGGGGTCATGCACACCATTGATACAGACAGCTGATAGACACTCAAACAAACGCACATGCACACACATGCATGCACAAATGCACAGCATAACCCCCCCCCCCCCCCCGTAGTAAACCTTAACAGTTTGGTGTGTCTAGAGAGATGATGACACAAACAGTGTCATCCCAGCTGGCTGTATGCAGAGAGCGCATGCGCACGTCATTTAAGCTCAGATAGTGGTTCCTCCTTTTAGATGTACAGCTACATCTGTCTACTCACTGCATAACGTTTCATTAAATGTTTTTTTAAGGATGCCCAGAATTAGAAGAATATGTCTGGACTAATTGCACAAAGTAAGGAGTCTTCGTTTCACTAATCAGTCTTTTTTTTAATTTATTTTTTATTTGCTCATGTCTTCACAGATGCAGTCAGTCAGGAATGCCACCATGGAGATGAAAAACAACGATTGACCATTGGACCCTACTCCGACAAAGCACGCACACTGTCTGTAGCCAATTTCTCCGAACATTTAGCGCTTAGCCTCCTCAGCCACTTATGGAAAATGTCATCTCCACACCTGCAAGAACAGGTGTAGAGTTAGTTAGTGTCAGTTAGACTCCCGTCATTAGAGTCTGTCTAGTCTGCAGTCTTTGTGGATGTGGACAGGTAAGTTGGAGCCGCTTCTAAAAGGTAAGTTTAAAAGGTTGAATCAATTTTACTGCTGTCTGAAGTGTAAAATGGAGCTGCCGAGCAATATTTTCCAAAATTAGTTTCATTAGATATGAATTACTATATTTGAGAGCAATTTTAGATCGGAGATTGGATGAGACCCCAAGGGGTCCTTTTCACTCAGTAATTTACGTTCAAGTATTTGACTGGAAAATTGTTTGACAAGAGTGTGTTGCTCTCTTAACTTTCCTCTTTTCTGTGGGACATTATGTACACAGACATATTTATATATTCTTTTTCATAGAGTAATGAGCTCCTTTATCATAAAATGATCCCAGAATCCCAAGTGTTGCCCTGATATGATATATATTTTCAATAAAGTTGAGCAATTTGAAATGAAATGAAAATGAAAATTTGTCTTGGTTGTTTTTTTCCCTCTTCTATTTGATTCTTGTTTCTATATACTGTATGTCAGTGATGTTTATTTTGTTGCTGAGATTATACAGTAGCTGAACTATACAGTTAAAGGATACGTTTGGTGATATTCTATATTTTTCTTAGTGTCAACAAATTCCATGAGCAGACCAACAAATTGGCTTCTTCCAACTTCCTGTGTGTCCAAAGCCTAATATATCTGATTCCTCTGTGCCATAGACATCCATTGTTGTAAAAAAAAAAAACACATCAGTGAGACACGTCATTTCTCATTTCACTGGGTGACAATGTCTGTCAAAGGGTCACTGTAGTTTGTTTATTAGTTTAATCCTTTAGTGTTTAGTAGTTAGTTCTGTCCTAGTGCAGTAAATACTCCAAAAATGTATTAATTCGCAGCTGAAAGTCCAACAAATACAGTATTTATTTCTATTTAAGTGACGTTGCTAAAAACTACAGTACCCAGCTGTTTAAGCCATTTTGTTTTGCCGACAAGTATCAGCTAATATTTGGTATGAGAAGCTATAGGACCCTGTTCTCTCTGATTATTCTAGGGTTGGAAGGGGAACAGTTAAACTTAGTGGCCTAAATCTGTGGTGTCAATTAGGTGCCTTTGTGTGTGAGCAGCAGGGGTGTTGAAGCGAGTTGCTGAAGCTGAAGGAAACTCTGAACAATGATACACATTTATAACCACACGCACACACACACACACACACACACACACACACACACACACACACACACACACACACACACACACACACACACACACACACACACACACACACACACACACAGGTCTCATGTTTTGTGGGGATCACACCTCCTTTTGTTTTCCCCCAACAGCCAGTAGAGACGATGCCCCAGTGCCCCCAGTGTGCTCCACTGCTCCGGCTGAAATGGGCTCCCTGCTCCCCTCTGGCCCCCCACACTCGCCCAACAACACTGTCCCCTCGCTCTCTCCGGGTTCCCAAACCCTCGGCCTCCCCCTGACTGGTCCTGACCTGAAATTAGGGCCAGGGTAGCCTCCCTGACCAGGCCAGCATAAAAGGCTGTTGTGTGTGTGTGTGTGTGTGTGTGTGTGTGTGTGTGTGTGTGTGTGTGTGTGTGTGTGTGTGTGTGTGTGTGTGTGTGTGTGCACCATGGCCCTGAAAGAAAGTAGGAGATTATCCCATTCTGTGTGTCCAGTCACCAGTGCAGTATTGACCATGGTGGGCCACCCAGGGAGCGTCCAGCCAGCCGTGAGATAGCCTGATATACATGCTTACTGGCCGTGCTAGATTCCCTCACTCTCACCGGGGAGAAGGCCAAACCCTACAGGGTGGACGCTTTCTAAGGACACTGGAGTCTGTACGCGGAGTGACCCACCATCCATGCACAGGGACACACACACCACACACACACACACACACGCACATTTCGTAGCCTCTGTACAGTGAAAGACATTGCCATCAGGTCGTTTTCTGTGTCCTGTGAGGCGAGGCGGAGGTCATTGGGAAGGTGGAAAACCTCTTTAATGGTGGGAATGATACCATAACACCTATAGATAGAGTTACGGATCATGTCACATACAGTCTGTATACAGTGTACAACTCCTGATGGTAAATGTGAAGACCAGCGTGAAATATTTTTAGCTTGTGTTGAAAGATAGAATTACTTGTTTTATTTATTCTTTAGCTTTTTTTATGTTTAATATGTCCAAATAACATTCTTTTGATCAATAAAAATGTGTAAAGACCATTAATTTCCCCTGTTTTTGCTGTTCTTCATACAGTATACTGACTTGTGCCTCTTAATAAAACAGGAAATAAAGTAAATAAAACACTGTAGTATTTTGTGAATTAAACTTGAGGCGTTCAGCTCACAGACATACAAATAGAAGATTATGAACACAGCCTCGCAGAGGTTATTGAAACTCTTTCTAACCTGTCCGCTACACTAGTTTATAAAGTTGAGTTGTAAAAGCAGCCCATTGTAGACCTTAACAAACCCTCAGGGGTCAAATAATGATCTTTTAATTGCTCAGCTGTTTGTTTGTGGATGGAGAGTCTCTAACGTCCTGGTCCGTTAGCAACACAAAGGCGTTTAACAGCAGGACAGAGATGCTATACAAAGCTCACTAGCAGTAAAAACAAATAAGAGAATTTATAGGGAGGAGTGTGTATCTTTTTACTGCATGTAAACTGCAATTAAGGAGTTATCACAAGAGAGCAATGTTCTTTCATATTTTTTGGGATTAGCTTTACCATGACAAGCTAAATGTGTTGGAATAAACAGGCTGAAATAAAACCGGCTTTTATTTCAAGTTAATAGCATTTTGTTTTATTTTACATGAACAAAGTTAAAATTATTTCTATACCATGCTGTTTGCTATTTTGATGATGTGAAGAATAAATCATTTCCCAGGATGTTGCTGTAATAAAAGTCTTTTTTTGAGCATCCATTATTTTACTAACACATTATCTGATCTGTTAAACTTGCTCTTAAGACAAAATCACAGAAAGCAGGGTATGTCTAATTAATTAGGAAGAGATGAAGAAACAAAAAACAAAACAAATGCAGGCATTGATTCTGATGCGTAAAAATGGCCGTGTTCAAATGGCGCTTACATTGGTAGTCATAATAACTAGTCCTAGATTTCAGAAATTATGCAATTATTTAGTAGTTTAGACTGTAATGTACTTCAAATTACGGTACATTTCAATTTTCCAAATTGGATTTGATAAATACATCTTAACTGTCCATCATAATACAGAAAGAGCACACTATAGTGTGGAGTGTATTCACCGCCCTCAGGAATGATATGAGTTTTCAAATGAGATCAGCTACACAAACACTGCAAGAACACACTACAATATACAATTCTGATTTAACAAGAGTATAGTATTAAGCATCCATTTACATAACACAGGCCAGTGCTAATTATATGTATTTATTATATTCATTTATGTAATGCTGACTCACTATGGCAGTAAGCTTAAATGCCTCATCACTCTCGCAGGCAGGCAAAAAGAATGGAGCCAGAGCTCTTTAATAAAACATCAAACAATGTGTGTGCCTGCCTCCAATATGGTGAAAGGTGTGTAAAAATATTAGCGCAGTGTGGAAAAATCTGTTTCACATTGCTAAAGGTATACACAGTACATGTGAAATGACGTGATCTATTCTTTTTTTTTTTTTACTTTATTTATTTATTTTACTTCATATTATGTGCATTCATAGCCAAGGAATTTGAGTTCATAGAGTTTAGCTGTGGACCACTGGTGTGCCATCCCAGCATGCACACGTACAAAATTAAATTCCTATGTAAGCGTTCTAATTTCAGACCCCAATGACTGTTCTCACATTCACGTGTAATGAAAGGCTGACTTCAAAATCGTGTTGATGTGGCGTTAGAGCGTAGGGAAGCGGAGATTTAATGGGGGGGGGATACTGTAGATGAAACTTGCAGGCTTACAGACTGTGTGCAGTTTAGATTTTGTCTGTGAGTTTTGATTTAGGTGAATTTAAAATGTAAACGTAATTTAAATTAAAGTCCGGTAAATTTGGAACTTTTTCACGCGCTTAATAGCTCTGTGTTCCTATGTGTGTGTGTGTGTGTGTGTGTAGGGGTCATCCTCCTGGCTCCCCTGAACTTGGTAGCCCCCCCTGACACTTCATAGCCCACGGTGCACACAGAAAACCAAGGTTGGGGGGTGGGGTTAGGAGATTGCCTAAAGGGGGGTTATGGTGGAGTCAGGACATGGATGGGTGGGGTTGATGTAATGGGGGGGAGGCATTTTAAAAAGTCCAAGAACTTGGAGCCTAGTTTGTCATGCTAACTGCATAGATGCCATTGAATGTGGACACAGGGAGCAGAAGGTTCACAGGACCCCGGCCATTCTCATGCAAAGTCTGTCAGAGCCTTGTCCTTCGTCCGTCCACCCACCACTCACCCCCAGCCTTTACTTACTCTTGCAGAAGAAATACACACATGTTTATAAATGGGCACACACTCACTGAGGCCTTGGTAGGGTACCCCTTTCTTTAAATGTGCTCGGTCTGCAAATACGGGACTTAGATTGGAAATAAACCCATTTGCAAAAGAAATGAATAAAAAACTCACACAATATGATCACTGACATGAAAATTCAAGAATCACAGCATCAGTCATCAGCTTTCAGTGCAAGAAGCTATATTTTAGACAAAACGTTATATTTTAAATATGAAGTAACACACCTGTCCCTGGAATTGTAATAAAGCATTTAAGCCTGCAGCATTCAGACAACAGAACGACTGGACAAAGAAGCAGAATGAAGTCTGATGCATGTTCTTTACTAAATCATCATAATTAGTCATGAGAGAGGAATGCAGCATAGCTCGCATTAACGCCATCTTAACTTCCTATAACCTTGACACTGCCTTGACGGGCATTGGCATGGAATTGACCTCATTTCCACACTGTTTGTGAGAAATAATTTTGTACCGCATGTTCCGACAAACACAAATTATATTTAAATTTCAATTTCGGCATCTCTATTAAATCCCTCCCTGCTCGTTGGCTCACCTCTCATCTGTTTCACCTGATCCAGAGATGGGGGGGGGGGGAAGCTACATTTCATTTAGTGTTGAATCTGTTCAAATGCCAAGTGCTGAAAATGTCAGCCGCAGTACAAGCACACACACCTATACATTTCCTCTCTTTAAATGCAAACACTGCATGCAAATGAGTGTGTTGCCCCCTCCGGGTCGAAACAGTGAGGACAAGCACATAGTGTATGTGTGTGCGTGTGTATGTGTGTGTGTGTGTGTGTGTGTGTGTGTGTGTGTGTAGGTGGCTGGATTTATGTGCTTAGATTTATGCGTGCTATAGTTTCACAACCAGGGATTGAAGGAGTCTCCATTTATATGTGTATGTGTGTGTGTGTGTGTGTGTGTGTGTGTGTTTGTGCCCCCTCATCTGCACTTGGAGCAGCCGTTTGTAGCCTGTATTTGATTGAGTGAAGGCCAGCGCAGCCTGAACACTCCCTCTAATGGAAGAGTGGAGCCCAGCAGCTCAGTAATGCACTGACCCCAGAGCTTTTACAACGCTGCCATCCGATAAGTGGCAATATGCTGGATCTTATAAAATTAACAAGACTGAGCTATGGGGAGAGGGAGCTTTGAGGTTGTGCTGTGAGAGAGGATGACGTTCCTACAGCACTTGTAAATATCAGCATGCATGCATGGAGCGATTATAGCTGTTCTTGACTGAGTTTTATAGTCACGGCAGCGTGGTTTGCTATTTTTTCACTCGTTTCTTGGCTTTTCTAAGGCACGTTTACAGGGGACATGTTTACAGGCCTGTTTATGTTTGATAAAATGCCTCTCAGGGCATTTTTTTTAATGCTAGTGTATGTATGCAGTGGCACCAGGTGCTGAAGAAGCAAACACTGAGCATGGCCTTCAAAGTGAAGGCAACTGGATGCCAGCCAGTGTGGCTTTGTGCAGGGCACCACAGGGGTGTGAACATGTGTGTAAATGCACATGTCTACTACAAATTCCCTCCTCTGCCTCCTGTGGTGTAACATCCACAGAATAAGCTGAAAGTCAAACAGCACCTATGCCTGGTTTTGCATCTATAAAAAAGAGGGCCTCATCTAAACAGAACAGAGTGTTTTAAAAAGCTGTGAAAATACATGCAAAATCACATTACAGCCGCAGCCACCGACTCCCGGCATCCAAATCTGATTTAGTTGTGAGAAAGGCTTCCTGCGTGCCTCCCAGTAAAACCCCCTCACCTTTCTCGCACAGGATCAGGCTGGGTTTCGTGTGTGTCGGGAAGGCTGTATTTGTGTGCATTTGCGCCCATATACTGTGAATTTGTGTACGAGAACAGCTATTGTCTGCCAGCGCTCCAGCAGGGCCTTCAAAGTGAATTATTCATGCAAGATTTGAATACATGCAAATGGTTCACTCCCCTCTCCTGGCACAGATCCAGGTTACCTATGGCAACGGCGCCTTCAAGAAGCATCTTTCCAACCCCCCCTTCCTCCTGCTTCTCTCAGGCACCCGCCCTCCGACCATGTTATCCACCCAGTGGTATTGTTTCGATTGTTGCAATACCAGGCTGGGTGGCTGCACAGTGTGGGGTGGCACGATATCCCATAATTCACAGTCAAGGTCATGTAGACAGGAAAGGATGAGAGATGGAGGGATGGAGCGATGGACAGATGGAAGGAAGGCAGAGTCCATCCATCCAGCTGCTCAGATGTGAAGTTCGGGAGCCGACCCTCAGCAGCTGGTGAAGAAAGCGGAGCGGTTTCAGGTGGTGAATGATGCGGCGGAGCGGGCACACACTCGCCTAGTATTCAGATTTAGTCACGGCTCATGCGCACTAACCAGTGCAGCAAAACAGGACGAGCACAGAAAAGAATACTACCTTTGAAATCAGCATACCATTACTCAAATATCTTATTTTAATAAACAATAGCCAGGAGACGAGTATTGCTAAATAGTATTGAGCGGTATTAAGTCACGTTTCATCAAAAATAAACTCATTTTGATATTAGAATTTCGTTTGATGTGTGTGGTGACCTCAGTCTTGTTTAATAGTTTTGAAGGACGTGTCAAAAAAATGCTATTTACGTCCTGATTGTATGTGTGATTAAAATGTTCAATAAATGTATTGCTGAAAATCATTTTTATTTATCTAGTATTATAACTGCTACCCATTTCTGGGTGTTTTTGTTGACTATGTAACACTTTTTTTTTTTACTGACTTGCTTTTTAATAGAGTCCATATAAATAATACAAAAATACAAATAATATTCAAAGATGGGACAGGCGTTCTATTTTCTTAATCATTTCAATTATTATAATTCCCTTTCAATTTCACTATCGACACAATTTTAATCAATCAAACATCTGTGTATGAAAATAAATGAAAAAAAACACAAGACAGAAAAAAAAATTGCAACGTTTTAGTGTGTAATTAGCCTTTACAGTGTTTTGTATTAGGAATTGACAAATTCAGTTTTACCTACATTTTGCTTTGTAAACTTTCAACACTGGTTACTCAATTAAGAGAAGGTTCCCACGGAACGTTTGAATGAAATAAAACACAGAAGAGTAAAATAACAATAAGATTGTCTCAGTGAACAGAGGGCAGGTCAAGTTCAGGCCATGAAGTGATCGGAGCCTAACTAACCTCCATGATGGTCCAGGATGCATAGAGAAGGGCAGCCACTCAATGCTGCCATCTACTGACACACACACACACACACACACACACACACACACACACACACACACACACACACACACACACACACACACACACACACACACAGAAATGGAGACTCCTTCAATCCCTGGTTGTCAAATAATAAATCTGAGCACATAAATCCAGCCACCTACACACACACACACACACACACACACGCGCACACACACACACGCACACACACACACGCACACACACACACAGAAATGGAGACTCCTTCAATCCCTGGTTGTGAAATAATAAATCTGAGCACATAAATCCAGCCACCTACACACACACACACACACACACACACACACACACACGATGTGAATAATAAAACTGATACGGTAGCCTACTGTATAAATGCTGTCATTTTACATTATTATATATCAGATATTGCATATAATAATTGACTCATATTTCAAGACCATCTAAAACTTTAGTCTTTGAGGGAAATAAAGGTCGAAACATGCCTCCTAGATACGGCGGAAATGTAATGAAGACCACATTATTATATGAAAATGAGAAAACAAAAATAAAAAATGAAAGATCTTTGTGCGGTCAGCAGAAACCTATTGTAACCATTCCTATTTCAATTTACAATTTAAGACGGGCCTCTAATGTCGCTGGTGGTGTGATTGGCTTTGCTTATGGCCCCCTCAAGTGGACAAAAGGACTCATTGCTCATGGTTGTGGATGGACACTTTATTGAAGAGTCAGTTTAACTTGTAACTGTAAACATACATCTTTGAAAATACTGCTTCTTTGACATGTACATTAGCAGTGAAAGTGTAATTACTCCTTATTCACCTGAAACTTATGACTGAGTTTAGTGCTTTGGCATATTTACAGTTTTCAGGCAAACAACGCCTTACCCTCATGTAAAAGCAACGATGGAGTCTGCACAACAATGTGGACACACTACTAAAACCTCTCAATAATATTCACATTAACCAAAAATCTTTTGTATATATAGATTTGTTTTCTCATACATTTGATTAGCCTCTTATTAGACATTTTTAATACTATATCGCATCTCCTCAGTGCTGGATGGACAATGAAACAGTCCTGCTGACATGATCACCCTCCTACAATCATTCGCTCCATCAATCTCAATTCATCATAACACCATCATAACATTGAAAATGAAAACAAAACATATTGCATAATCACCCTTTCATTACAATTCATACCCCTTCACGATCACGCTATTTGAAATGATTAAAAAAACTATGCAATTAAAATAAAAATAAATTTTCCCTCCAAATTAAACAAACAAGTTATCTCAGTAAAGAGTACAAAATTAGTTGTTTTTTTTTTAGATTATTTTTGGGACATTTTTATAGTCTGGCTATTACCAGACCAAGCTCATTCTTTTAAAGGTCCCATGGCATGAACATTTCACTTTATGAGGTTTTTTTTAACATTAATATGAGTTCCCCCAGCCTGCCTATGGTCCCCAATTGTCTTGAAATGGTGATAGGTGTAAACCGAGCCCTGGGTATCCTGCTCTGCCTTTGAGAAAAAGTAAGCTCAGATGGGCCGTTCTGGAATCTTGCTTGTTATGAGGTCATAAGGAGGAAGGTTACCTCCCCTTTCTCTGCTTTGTCCGCCCAGAGAATTTGGCCAACCCATGAGAGAGAGACATCATGGCTTTCAAACGAGCAAAGTGGCAGTTGGTCAAGGCCACACCCCCCGCCTTCACCTTGCCCCCCCCCCCCTCTCTCCTCCTCAATAGCTACAGACACAGAAATGGCACATTCTGAGTAAAGCTCATTGTGGGACTGGCTCTAGTGGTTGTAATTCTGCACAAAGGCTGAATTTTGGGAAAGAGACTTCAGATATAGTATTAGGGGACCACTGAGGCCTATATAAAAGCATCCAAAGAGCACCGTGTCATGGGACCTTTAAGATTGAATATTGAGCTGCAGGGCAAAATCAAATCGACAGCAGATTGGGCAGTCTAGCATTTTTAGGCCTTTATTTCCACAGGACAGATGAAGACATGAAAGGGGAGAGAGAGGGGGAATGACATGCAGTCGAACCCGCGGCCGCTGCGTCGAGGAAGTAAACCTCTGTATATGTGCGCCTGCTCTACCAATTGAGCTAACCCGGCCACACAAGATTAGTTTGAAAGAACATTGTAGGTTTAATAAAGTGCAAGCATGGTCTTATTAACACAACACAAAGTGCTCCTTATTATCCATGAAAAACAACACTTTTTTTAATCCACAGTCCCTCAGGTAATCACTTTAGCCACCCCCATGGCAACGTGATTTCAAAACAAAGTTGTGATTGTGTGAACGATTTAAAGACACTTCTTTTGATGTCTCCTCGCCCTCTCTGTCAGTGAATCCTGACTGTGCATTAACTCAAGTGTGAGAAACTGTGTTTCTTTGTGCATAACAGATCTCCTGTCCACTCATCCCGTCTTCTGACATCCTGTCTGAAGGGAACAGGAGTGTGCAGCAGGACGGCTCTGCACCGACTGAGTGCAGAGACTTTTTTTTTTTTATTATTGCCATGTGACAGAGGTGACCATCTCCCTCACGTCAGTCTATGCTTCTTTGTTGTCCTTCTGTCGCTCCCAAATGATTCAGTGAGCGAAGTAGCCCATCTGATGCAATTTGAGCAGAAAGCTGTGCGTGATGTCAAATGTGGTGAGGCTCATGCCCACAGCAATGGGCCCTTTAATCCAGTTCATGCTCAGGCCTTTGTATAGTCCCCGTACGACTCCCTCCTGTGTTACAATCTCTCGCATGGTCCCCAGAATTGTGCCGTACGATGAGCCGGTGACGCCGGCTGTCTGCATGCGCCGACGTACCACGTCCAGGGGATATGAGGCAGATTGTCCGATCAGCCCTGCGCAGGCACCAAAAGCCAAGCGCTCATGGGGGTATGGCTGGGGTCGCTTCGTTTTTTCTAGAGTGGAGAGAAAAACACACAAAAAGAAAAAGAGTTCAACATCTGAAAGACTTTACTTAGTTAAGTATAAAAAAATGTCACTTTAGCCAATAAGCCAATAAGCATTAAGCATACTTCTACCAAGATCTAATATTGCTGCTGATTGGCTGTCTAACGTTAAGGCCCTGACACACCAACCCGATAATCGGCCGTCGGGACAGTCTGGCGAGGTCAGTGACTCGAGTCTGTTCGGTGTGTTCCGTGCCGTCGTCCGTCGGAGGGGCCGTCGGCCTTCATTTTGGCCGATTTCACATGTTGAATTTTGACGTTTCGGTCAACTATTTTCGTAAAATATGAGATCGTATTCCGAACATCGCCATTATGCCAAGCCAGACCCAAGTGACGCTTTCGTCATTTCTGGTTTTCATCTTTTGGGGCGACAATACAGATTAGTGCCGCCTGCTGTTATGGAGACGTATTACGTCTCGCGCACGCGCAGAACGTACGGTCAGGTCGGCATCGCTTCGGTGTGTTCCGAGGCACTTTTTTGACCAACTCGGGGAGACTGATCAATCCTTTTCTGCCGACGGTCGGCCGTCGGGTTGGTGTGTCAGGGCCTTTACACGGGCAGGCAGGAAAAACTATACGTTACGCACAGAGATGGGGCTCACGTGGTAGGAGCTAAAAAATAAATAAAAAGTTTTTTTTTTGCCGTAATGTGAAATGTTGTAATTTCTTTTTGTTAAAATGGATTTTATAAAAATGATATTGAAAAAAGTATCGTTCAGGAACCGATATTGAAGTCACGGTATTGGTATCGGTACCAGTAACGCAAATGTTTGAACGATACCCAGCCCAACTAAATGTAGGCATTAATAGAAAAGAATAGCGGTCAGTACCTGTGTGTAGCTTCTTGAGCGTCTCATATGTGAAGAATGTGATCCCTGCATATGGGATGACACCCAGGATAGTGGGAGTGAAGCCTCTGTAAAGGGTCCGGATACCCTCCTCTTGAGAGATCCGCACAAAGACGTGCATAATGTTGCTGTACCTGTCCCAAGAAAAGGCATCAGGCAAGACATTGTTTAACAAACTGTACCATTTACCATTATAAGTACTGTATGACATTTAGTAACATTCATGCACTGCAATGGTGCATTTTATTGTACTGGCAAGACGACAGGGAACCCCCTCGGTACACAGTAGTGGGTGATATGGGACTGTAAGGGGATGGGTGCCTACATTTCTCTGGCTGTGACTGCCATCCTGGCTCGCGCCATGTCCAAAGGGTAGGTAAGCATCGCAGCAGTGGTGCCGGCCAGAGAGCCAGCCAGGAAGCGTGGGAAAGGAGGCAGAGCTCTGACAACAAACAACACAATAATCTGTAGTAAATAACAATAATACAAAAAAAGATATTCTTTATGCTGTTAAAAAAAATAAAAAAAGACTACGAGCTAATTCCAGCATGCTAACATGCTCACGCTGACAATGCTGACATGTTGATGTTACTCATTCTTAGTCTCGCTTTTGCCAGACCGCTGGAGGAGGAGGGTCTGGCAAAGCGAGTCCACACAGCATTCCGGGATGGGAGAAAAACGTGCTCTGGTTTATTGGCATTTCTTTAAACCAATCACAATCGTCTTAGGCGGTGCTAAGCACCGGAGAAAAGCTGCGGTGCCACTGCAAAATAGGATCAGATGGAACTTGTTTTGGTGGAACATGTGTACGTTTAAAAGTTGTTTTAGTCATGCAATAGAAAACTCAGATTAGACAGATAGCTGCAAACGAAGCAATCCCGGAAGTGGAATGTCGTGGATATAGACTATTCATTCTGGACCAAAGTGGTGGAGCGACCCATCCAACAACCGACATTGTCATCCCTTTTATCTTCAAATGAATAAAATGAATTCATTACTGCTGAAAGACAAAATGCTCTACTCACTTGCCCTGGTAGCCATAGTAGCTCCCCAATAGTTTTTTGTACTGGTCATGTGAGCAGAACTGGAGGGCAGCGTAGGGCATGACCCTCACCATGGTGGCAGAGTTCCCTCTCCACAGACCCAGCAGCCCCTCCTTCATGTACGTGCAGTAGATGAGCCTGAAGGCCTCCTGGGGGGGGGGGGGGGGTGGGGGTGGACATGTGGGGTTAGGAGCGGAGACATAGATGCCCTTCATGTTTTCCACATCTAATAATTTAACATGGTAATCTTAAAGGGATACGCCACCGTTTGTTGAAATAGGGCTTATCACGGTCTCCCCTAGCTGTAGATAGGTGGGCCAACACATTTTTTGTGCATGCATTGTTTTAGCAACACCTGCAGCGCCGCCGCTAGTTAGCTTAGCATAGTGAACGGAATCGTATGTTGCCGGTTAGCATGTTGTGAGTAAAAGTGAGCCAACAAAAGACAAGAAAAACAACCTAATTACATGCACAGAAACAACAACATCTACAGCTAGAGGAGACCGTGATAAGCCCTATTTCAACAACCGGTGGCGTATCCCTTTAATATGTTCAAGGTGTACAATCAGGTGTAACGGTTAAGACTGAATGCGTAAGAAAGTGCATGAGTGTAGCTGTGACATAATGGCATATAAAATAATACAAGAGCAGAGATCTACCAGACACATTCTAGAGCTCCAACTAAGGTTGTTTTTGTTATTGATATATTTGTTTTAATTTATTCAATCCAATGTCAAAAAGACAAACATTTCCCGTCTTAATAGATGCCTCAAATAACTCATTTTGTCTGTTTTGCTTGTTTTCTCAGTCACAAAAAAAAAAATACACAAATACTCAATTAAGAACCTTATCAAATCTGTAACAAAGAGCTGTACCCACAAAATATTTTTCTTTTGAAATCATTTGTACTCGGCAAAATTGGCACAAATCAATTTCCAGCATAAATACATTCTGCCTTTCAACTTGGTCCTGGCTGCCAGTGTAGCTACACATTAAATGAGGTCAATCTAGAATATACCAATGACTGATTTGCTGCTAAGATAGAAACCTGAACTCACCTTAGCTGAGAATCTTTTGGAGGACACTGTGGAACAAAAACAAACACGGTGAACCTCAGGATTAAACACTCTCCCATGCAGGCTAAACATCTACTAAGAGGATTAGAAATGAGTTAAGAACGGTCAGTGAAAACTTTGGTACAAACAGAAAAACAGTAGTTGCATTATCTGTGGAATGGAATACTAGAATTTACAGTAGCCCATTTCCTGCACTAAATTCTATATTTGGAAGGAAATTGAGGGTTGTTCTTGCCTTGGAAAATGATCTTGGTCCGATCCAGAGGTGCAATGACTGTTTTGGCTACAGCTCCAGCAAATGCCCCACACAGCAGGGAGTCCAGCACTGTCCATCTGGGCCTCAAGTCCTGTTTGGACATGTTCACATTGTATTGCTTTAGAAGACATTTTATCACATTACACTGACACATACTGACAGCTCAACACTGATCCTTTAAGATAACTCAATATATCTTCAACCTTCAACCTTACACTGGTTACTTTTTAAAGTGTGGACAAAGAAAGTAGTAGTTTAATCATTAATCTCTCGTTACGTCACTGTTTGAGCCTCACATACTGCATAAGTAGCACAAATGTCATGTGCTTATCAGCACAAACACTATCGTGTTTATCATTCAGCAAAGTTACTGCCAAAGAACAGAGAAATCTGCACGTGGAGAGCCAAAGGGACTCATTTGTTTACACAGAATCACAAGAGGTAACACCAACTAGTGCTCTGCTGAAACGGAGACGTTTGTGTGGGTGAATTTGTCCTAGTCTACACTGTATAAATACGGAATGTGCGTGTGTCCCGCTGGAAGGGACAGTTGAACCCAATAAACATTCCGACTAACTGATAAGAGGAGCATTTGGCATGAATAACAAACACAACTTCACAACCCAAAACAGAGGAGGAAAAAAATACAGTTTGGGATTTTATTCTGTGTCTGGGGTCGACTGCAACTTTGTTAGAAGTGTTCAAATGAAAATGTGAAATTATTTGGTACACTGGATGAATATATCTTAATATTTCCAAACAAGCTGGAGAAAGTCATGAATGACCTATGCTCCATAAAGAGCAAAATGGTTTCCAATGGAAAAAAAGAGATATCTTCCAATAATATAAGATTAAGTTTTATTACAAATGTTTTGATAAATAGTCCCGTTTAGTGACAAACCCTTAGCGTGTGATACTACAGTAAACATACTGTATGTCATAGTTCTTCTTATTTAATACTACCTACAGTGTTGCTTTGTAAACTAAGGCCAGCATGGATTAGCTGGCAACTCCCTGCTAATTCGAGCAATGTACTGGTAGAGGCACGTCCTTTGAAAGTATGTGTAATACCAGGAAGGCTCTACACTATGTCACAACAACAGCTCCATTACACTGAGAGGAGTCACACAGTAGGATTTATTTTATGGTTGATCGTAAAGAGATTATACCAATATAGGATAATGGAACAATTTCACAAACAGTGCCTTATAAAAAAAAAGAAAAGAAAAGGGATTTACCGGTATGTTCTTTTTAAATGCAATATTAGAATGCACACCGTCTCCATGCAAGATTATTCTAGCATAGATGGTGGTTTTTATTTTATTTTATGTATTTATTTATTTTGTTGACGGAGAATGTTTTTATTACTCTCTTATCTTATCTTACCTGATTTTGACACAATATCCAACTGAAGCTTTTGTAAACAAGGTCATAATAATGTAGTCCATATGTGTCCATATACCCCAGGTGCTCTAATAATAATAATAATAATAATAATAATAATAATAATAATAATAATACATTTTATTTAAAGCATAAAAGTGCAATATTTAATTATTTTTTTTACTCACGCAAAACATGTGAATAAGTCATAAGAGAAACAACGCTCACCTTAGCTTGGCTGGAGGCTGGCAGGGCCAGCACGGTGGCCTGGGCCACAGGCAGAGGGCTCTGATGGTTGTTTACACCGTGGGCCATGTGTGCCCTTCACAGGTTACCAAGGGCTGTCAGACGCTCAGACACTCATTCGGGAAAACACACTGAAGAGGAGGAAGATATGTGACAAAATATGTAGGAGCAATTAACACGGCACTTTAATTAACAGAACAACAGCATCTTTGTCATGACGCGAGGACGTGACGACTCGCGCGTGCCCTAAACAGCCTGGCTTGTAAACAGTCCAGGGTGTTGCTTTACAAAAGCTCGATCCTGCTGTTCAACCCACATTAACTCTCAGAAACAAATACACCATTTATCAATCGTCGATCTGGCCCACTTGTCTAAAATAAATGGGTGCAGATAATAATGTTAGTGACCACACCTCAAATAAATAAACTGCGAATCATTCATCATCAGTTCATCAAAGCATGAATAAACAGGCCTATGTATGCATCGTTACTGCAGTTACATCGTTAAGTGTTCAGTGAGGATTAAATGCTGCATCCTGTTACCTTCGTTTGTGTTTAAAAGGACCCCGTGTTTGCAAGTCTGCGATGTGTTATGATCCGTCGCCAGTCTGCCCTGCACATTCTTGCACGCATTTCTTCATTGATCGCTGAAGGTTGGTCAGTTGCTCTTGAAACTTGCAACTCGCTGCGACTGCGAGGTGTCTGCACGTCCTCCACGTTGTTGACGCTTCTGAAGATGATTGTAAAAGACAGGTGTCAAGTGGCAGCAGAGTGTGTGTTGTTCAATAGACTGTCGCCTGCGAGGAAATTCTGCATCTGCCTCTGCCACTGCTGCCCGGTTATGCGCACAAGATTTATTGGGCTTTTCAAGGTTTTAAAGAACTGTGTATTTTGGACTACAATACCCATGATATACTCCCGCTATTCGTATAACATCTCGCGAGTTTATCTACAACGTTAGGTTGCCAGCTTTGCTCAAATATAACATAAACTGGAGTCTGTATGCTGTTGCCACGATTAAAGACGGAACATTTTGAGTTTCAGAGCAGTTTCAAAAGAAACAACTCACCTAAAATAAATACAACAAGCATTTACTATACGTTATAAGTTATAAGTTGTCCCTAATGTAAACTACTTGAATGGTTAGCTGAAACTCAGCATATTTTGGTTTTACTGTGTTTTGCACGTACACGTACAATCTTATTTTATATAGGGAAATCACAAATTATATATCTCTCAATTATAATTAATTAAGTAGGAGTATAATGTCCCACAAAATACTATTATTCAGAGCGCCAGTGTATCATAATAAAATAGCTGCAGCCCTTGAGGAAATTACTTGCACCTTGTCTTTTTAATTCTATAAATGTACGGGTACAAAGTCTTTTATTAAACCGCGTAACAATCGTTATTAAATGTTTACTAAAATGAAGAAAAGCAAACGAAACCAAAATAGATTGGGCCATTAGACGCTTTGGTCGTGGGTTCTACATGACCGAACCTGGCAACCCGGGGGTCTGGCCATAGCGCTGAAAAACTTGTTGTTGTCGGAGAAAATGGCGTCTAACGTAGAGGCCCCAGAGCGCTGGTACCTCGCCCTTCTCGGCTTTGCGGAGCATTTTCGAACGTCAAGTCCGCCCAAAATCCGGCTCTGTGTGCACTGTCTACAGGCAGTGTTTCAGTTTAAGCCTCCACAGAGGATCGAGGCCCGGACACATCTTCAGTTGGGTTCGGTTCTCTACCACCACACCAAGAACAGCGAGCTGGCCCGCAGCCACCTGGAGAAAGCGGTGAGGGACATTTGATTTAGGAAAGAGCAGGGATGCGGCGGAGAAGGGGACGGGGTGTAGGCCTCAGGCAGCGAAAACAGCAAACGGCGGAAATATATAAATAAAAATAGCTGTTTATTTAGGAAAGTTACGTTTGTACAGAAGCTGAAATTTTAAGATTTCTAAGCGTTTTGTTAAACATTCGTAGCGAGTCGGCCGCTTTCGTTCTTTACACCGGTGTTAACGTTAGCTAGCTAAACAAGCCTCTGTGTGGTATTATTATTGGTTCATAAAGGTAGCAAACACCGTCAATATGACGCCGCTAACATGTAACGTTATCGTTTTTTGCAGTGGTTTATATCGCAACAAGTCCCTCAGTTTGAAGATGTCAAATTTGAAGCTGCCAGCATTTTATCAGAACTCTTCTGCCAACAGGTAAGTCAAGTTATTTATTTTTTTCGTGAGGTAAAAGTAACATTAGCTTGACTCATCATAGAGTTACTTCTTAGCACAAAGTGAAATTGAAGGTACTAGAAGTTGTGTATGCCACGGTAGTACATGCAAGAGTAGACTGTGCGTTGATATTTATGATTATTGACTATTGATCCTTTTTCATTTTCAGAATTTGGTGGACTCTGCAAAACCCCTTCTGCGCAAGGCCATTCAGATTTCACAACAAACACCATACTGGCACTGCAGATTGTTGTTCCAGTTGGCGGTATGTATTCGTGCAATAGTATGAGCACGGGTGACATTGTTGGTCCAACAGTGTTTGAGCTGAAATAAGAACGCATTTACAACAGCTGTAATACAATTCTAGTGGTTAGTCGGTGTGCTGTTTGCTCACACTTGTAAAACATTTTTTTTTTTTATTTCTCATTACATTTTGAAAGTTTTTGATTGCAGACTTTGTGTGCAGAAAGCAAAAGAGTCCAACAATGACTGGGATTTTCTTATTGCCTCTTTCAGCAACTTCATACACTGGAGAAAGACTTGGTGTCAGCATGTGACCTGCTGGGGGTTGGAGCCGAGTACGCCCGAGTGGTTGGCTCGGAATATACCAGGTAAATGTCACTCAATCTTCTGTTGGCTGCATATTTTTAAGGCTTTCTGTGGTTAGCATCTGACATCTCCAGTTTTACAACCATTACTGTTAATCTCGGACCCACAAAAACAAAATTGCTATAAACCAAGGTCAAGTATGAGTAATTCATAAGTGTCAGGCTACATCCACATTACTACGATTTTGTTAAAAACCAAATATATTTTGCTACGTTTATGCATCGCGTCCAAACTATTCCCCTAAACCGGAGACATTTGAAAACGCTGCTGACCCCATTTAAGTTTGACAACTCCGGGTTTGCGTTGTAGTCTGGACATGCAGAAACCGAGATCTTTCGAAATGACGACTCGCGTCCGTCAATCTAATGGCTTAGGTAGGCGTACATACCTTTCAGTTAAACTTACAGTCATTGTTGGTCCAAGCAAATAAATCCCTGGTCTTACTTTTCGCCATTGTCGCTATTAATCCATGATTTTCAACTGCAGAGTAACTCTGCTTCCTGTTTACAGTGTGAATTGCGAATGGTCATGTGGTTTGTTACATTACATTACATGTCATTTAGCTGACGCTTTTATCCAAATATATCAGAGGTCGCACGCCTCTGGAGCAGGGGCTAAGGGGTTAAGTGTCTTGCTCAGAGACACATTGTTTGATGGATCATGGTGGGAATCGAACCCAGGTCTCCCACACCAAAAGCACGTTTTCTAACCACTGCGCCATCACCACGCAGGTGTCTTTATATGACCGGAGATTCATTCTGCTACGGAGCTAGCTCTTTTTCCCCCCATTTTCTCTTTATTTAAAATCACATATCAGCACTTAACACATTCTGCATAGTTTGATAGAAACATTTTTTTTTTTTAAATGTACAAATATGAACAGAACATGGGTACGGAAGCTGATATTTGTTTTTTTATGCACTGTTATCTCGTGATAACGACTTATTAATTTGTTATCTCGATATAACAAAGTATTTTTTTGTTGTTGTTGTTGCCTAAGACACCCTTCCATTTAACCCGGGGAATGGGGCTCCATAAGCGGATAGAAATCTGCAGTTTCTCCCTGTACTTCTCCGGTCAAATACTTGGAAAGAAATTCCAATAAGACACCCTTCCATTTACCCCGAGGAGAGGAAGAGGCTCCATGAGCGGATAGAGGCCTGCCATTTCTCCCTCCTCTTCTCCGGTCAAATACTTGGAAAAAATCCCACTAAAACAGCCTTCAATTTAACCCGGAGAAGAGGAGGGAGAAACGGCAGATTTCTATCCGCTTATGGAGCCCCATTCCCTGGGTTAAATGGAAGGGTGTCTTAGGCAAAAAAAAAAAAAAAAAAAAAAATCTTGAGAAAACAAAAAAAATATCTCAGAAACAAACTTTGTTTTATCGAGATAACGAATTGATAAGTCGTTATCACGAGATAACAGTGCATAAAAAAAAATAAGAAATAAATCCATGGCCGTTCTCGGCTTCCGTACATGGGGTACGTGGGTGGAGTTTTTGTTTTTGAAACGTAGTAGTATTGAAGTAGCCTAAATCTGGCCATTACACCCTCGCCGAGCCACTCCCCTTGAGTTTGCATGTTTATATGAAGGGTTTTCCATCTGAAGGGCTAAAGTGGACAATGGAACTCTTGACAGCAATTCTGTTCTGTTCTGTTGCTGATTCCCCCTCTATATATATATAGTCCTCTACAGAAGTACAGAAGTGCCACTAAATACAGGAAACATCATTTGCATCAAGTTACATCCTAAATCTAAGTTCTGTTTCATTACTTTGCAAATGTAGCTTTTGACCTGTCAAATCACTTAAAGTGCTCATATCATGCTTTTTGCTTTTCCCTTTCCTTTATTGTTATATATCTATTTTTTGTGCACGTTATAGGTTTACAAAGTGAAAAAGTGAAGAACTTTGTAACATGTTATAATGCTCGCCTAGCTGCTAGAATGGCACGCCCTCATACTCTGCTTCTGACTGGCTAGTAGTCCTTACCTCGGTACTACGCATGTGCGACTCCCAACAAAAATGGAATAGAAGTGAGATGTCTCACTCTGTAGCTAAAACAGAGAGCTCAACACACAGGGTGAAAAGAGGAGCTGCAGCAATGTGTAGTCCAACAAATAGATGGTGTTTTCTGAAAATTAAACCACATAAACCTATTCTGATATAACCTCCTAAATACAATTTATGAACCTGAAAATGAGCATAATATGAGCACAATATGTAGTGAGACAAAACATCACCCATTGCATAGAAAATAGTTTGTTCTTAGTTATTCGTCTTCTTTTTAGTCAAATGTTCTTGTAAAAGTTTTCAAACAAATGCACCCTGCTCTTGTGACAGACACATCTCACCAGTTCTCACTACTAGTGGTGCACCCTTGCTACCGATACAACAGTGGCATAAAGTGTTTATAAATATGGATTGATTGTGAGACCGTGATGGCGAAAAAGCTTACTATGTGTTTTTGTTCTTTTTAGGGCACTGTTTCTCCTCAGTAAAGGAATGGTGAGTCATCTGCTCTACTTTATTTAGTTATGCTTTTTTGTGCTGTTTGTACACCATGGCAGTAGAAACTAGGGCTGCACGATGTGAGGAAAATATGCGATAACGTTGTTGAATATCGCGATAACGATGTTACTTGCGATAAATAAACAGATATTAAAGTGTGCTCTGTTCTGCTGCTTTCATTTTTCTGCTGAAATACAACACATCGCTTGTTGAATTTAAAACAAATGAAAGGAAATCATTTCTAATGTTGAAAATTGAACATTGAATATAAAAGGCAGCACTAAAAAAGAATGACCGTTACATTTTAATGTGCATGTGCTCATATTTTCTTTCACCTAAAACCAAAAAAATCTGTTTTGTGTCTATAGCGATATGTTGCAGCCTTTCGCGATGTGTATATTGCGCCGGTTGATATTGCGATGATGATAAACGATATATTGTGCAGCCCTAGTAGAAACGGGGACATTTTTTTCCCCCCAACACCACACAAATGCCTTTCTAGCATATTTGTTTGTGTACATCAGTAACTAAGTAATACCGTGTGTGTGTGTGTGTGTGTGTGTGTGTGTGTGTGTTTAACAACAAACACAACAAAAGCAAGGAACATCAAATTCTATCAAGTTTTGATTGTGGTGTTGTGTTTTTTTTTTTTGTCTTCCAGTTGCTGCTAATGGAGAGGAAGCTTGGGGAGGTGCATCCTCTGCTCACACTGTGCGGAACTATTGTAGAAAACTGGCAGGGAAACCCCATCCAGAAGGAATCCCTGAGGGTGTTCTTCCTGGTCCTACAAGTCACACACTACCTGGATGCTGGACAGGTAGGAAAAGCCCGTCTGGAAGGGGTAGATAAAGTGGGACGGAGTTGTTAATGGGGCTTTAAATAGCTTATTAGCACACAGGGCAATTGTTGATCAGCATGCATGCGTTCGTACATTAAATTCATGAATAGTTTCGGGAGGGTAAACCTTTTTTTTGATTGTCTGTCTGGTTGTCTCACACTGCTTGAAGCTGAGATTGTATATATTGCCATGTCCACGTCTTCCCCAGGTGAAGAGCGTGAAGCCGTGTCTGAAGCAGCTGCAGCAGTGCATCCAGACCATTTCAACACTCCACGATGATGAGATTCTGCCCAGCAACCCAGCCGACCTCTTCCACTGGCTGCCCAAGGAGCACATGTGTGTGCTCGTCTACTTGGTAATGCCACTTCTCTTTCTTTGCCACATACAAGTTCTAATCTCCCAAAACAACACCAGGGCTGTTATTGCAACACACCAACCTCCCTTGTTCTTTGCCTTCTGAATGTGTTTGTTGCTGCATTTTTGGCTAGTTTCTAATTTAACTTGGTTTAGTCTGTAAGGGGGTTTAAGACATGAGGTTAAGTAGACAAGAATGGAGGCACTTTTACTATTTTTAAATGTCATTGTCTGTGCTTAAATCCTCTGAATGGATGCACACTATTCTGGTGTCAGGACTGTAGCAACCGGGACATGTTAAATGTCGTTGGCCGTGGACATAATAGTCACAAAACCCTACTTTTCAAACCTCCACTAACTCTCCGCTGAAATGTATTTTCACATAAGAAGAGGAGAGCACAAAGACAAGAGGCCTTCTTGTCTTCATTATTCATTTAGGTTGCATTTAAGTTGCATCGAATAGATTTGTAATGAAAAGGAAACTAATAATAAACCTTGTAAATATGTGACAGTTGTTGATGTTCTTAGCATTATCCTCATGGTTAGCGTCACACAACTGCGGTGTTGCAGAGAGTTGGTTAACATGCACATTATTAGGAATTGGTTCACAATGCTGAGTATGTTCCTCCTTGTCATTTTACAGGTGACGGTCATGCACTCCATGCAAGCAGGCTATCTGGAGAAAGCTCAGAAGTACACAGACAAGGCTCTTATGCAACTAGAGAAACTAAAAAGTGCGTTCCTGTACTTCTCTAAAAAATGTTGAATCTCTATTAATAACTATATAAAGTTGGACTTGTTTGTGCATGCTTTTTAATTTAGTGTTTTCATGTTTCAGTGTTGGACTGCAGCCCCATCCTCTCTACCTTCCAAGTCATTCTACTGGAGCACATCATCATGTGTAGACTCGTCACGGGCCACAAGGCCACTGCGTTACAAGAGGTATTTAGTTTCTGCACCCACGGTTCTTGTTGCATTTAATACGTGGCAGTGTGAAAAAAGATACAGTCCAGCAGCTTTATTTTGTAGCATGTCACAAAACCGAAGTGGGCGCTGACTTTCTGTTCTGTCCCTCCAGATCTCGCAGGTGTGCCAGCTGTGCCAACAGTCCCCCAGGTTATTCACCAACCACGCTGCTCAGCTTCACACGCTATTAGTGAGTATTTTCAACCTAAACCTTAAACATTTGTGTGTGCCTCACAGTTACTATTTCAAGCCAATACATGGTCAATACAGTCATGGTCATAACTTCAAGTAAAATAAGTTCCACTGCACTAAAACGAGTGCGTTTCCCTGTAATATCCACTAGCAACAGATCGAGACATTCTCAGTGGTCAACTTTTTAAGGATTTATTGTTACAAAATACCCCTTCTGACTTAAAATACTGTGACTCATACAAACCACATTTGTACCAGTTCCATAGATTTAGCAGTAGATTGCTAAATACTCAAATTAGACAGGTAGGGGATGTTAGCAATAGCAAGAAACTTGTTTTATTATTACATTGTTGTTGAAATAATTAACACACGTTTGAGTTCAATGTTTGTTTAAATGATTTTTAGAATTCCATATAAAACATTTTAGAAATACAGAAAACACAATAAACCCAAACTGATAACCAACCCAAAATAACAATGTAAAACAATAGTAAAATTATGAAAACTTTGTAGACTGGGTAAACCCGGCCCGATCTGCCGGCAATTTGATTTCGTCCTGCAGCTCAGGCTGGAATCCTGCACGTTTATCTATCCTGCTTCCGTTCACAATTTTGCGGGAACCAATCACAAACTGGCTTATCCACCTGGCGCGCTATTGGCGGGTTTAACACGGTGAGGATAGAGAAGCGACCAAGCAGCTTTTTGTTTACATTCAACATGGAGGCCACCGAAGCGCAGCTACCCGTTGATGTCGCTGCCACGTCACCCGGATCGTTGGTCTGATTGGTTGAAGGACTCTCCAATTGCGTACAGAGTCATTTGAACAATGCCCGTTGATCACGCCTCTTGTGCCGAGAAAACACAGAGCAGACTCCCCAGACTAATGTTCAGTCTTAAAAGATTGAGCTTGGTCTGGTGATAGCCAGGCTAAAAACTTTGTGGAATTGTCACGAATTCCAAAACGCGGAGCTTTTGTACATTCCGAGAAACCACATGTTTTCTTTCATTACTGTTTTTGGTTACAAATTGACATCTGTAATGGTCGATCTATTCCTCTTGCCCTTGTCATCTCCCAGGGTCTGTACTGTATCTCAGTGAACTGTATGGATAATGCAGAGGCACAGTTTACCACGGCCTTGCGGGTGAGTACGGGCTGATTTGGCCGCCTCTCCTCAGATAATGTCACCAGTATCTTCTTTTCTTCGTTCCTCTCTTTTACTCTCCTCTTCTTTTCTCCTCTTCTACTCTGCTGCGGCTGCTCTCTCTCTCTCCTCCTATCTCAAAGATGTTTGTTGTGTTTCAGCTCACCACACATCAGGAACTGTGGACATACATAGTGACCAACTTGGCCAGTGTCTACATAAGGGAAGGAAACCGACACCAGGAGGTCAGTGAAGTAATAACGTGTCACGTCTTTAATTAACAACACTGTAATGCAATGAATAACTTCAAAAAAGAGTGTGTTATACCCCTTTCACACCGGGGGGCTCAGCCAGGGTTGAACCAGTGTTGGCTGTGTGTTTGAAAGGGTTAACCCTTGTCTATCGCCGCGGCTTGGCGACCCAGGTCGCGAGGTGGGTTGGCCCAGGGTCGGACTAGGCTCAATTATAAATGCACACAAACAGGGTTGCTTACAACCAGGGCGTGACAAATTACGTGATTGGTTAGAAATAAGAGGCCGGGGGCACAGTCGTCACAGGTTGTTTTGAAAAAAAACAACAACAAAGATTGTGTCTTGAGACCCACCCCTAGTCTCACTGTGCTTCATGCTGGGTTATCACAGGCAGCTTCATCAACAACAGCAACAGCAGAGCGGAGCGGTTCAATTTATTCCCCATGAGAACGGGCGTGTATGAGCGCAGTCTGCTGACAGCGAGTGCCTGGATGTTCACTAGTGTGCCCGTTTTGCCCGTCAACTTTTGCAGAGCGGTAACAGGGTTGCAGTCGGAAAGAAGCTGCCTGTAAAAACCCAGCGTTAGAACGTTTGATGTATGAAAATAAGTTTTATTTAATTCTCTTGTCAACTGCACTGCCGCTCTCGCTGCCTCCCTCTCTCGCGCCCGAGACACACGTCTGCAGTTCGGTGTGGCTGCTGGCTCGTGCGAAGGTCTCGCAAATCTCGCTCTCTTTTTTTTTTTTTTCTCTTTTTTTAAAATGAGTCGGGAAGCCGTCAGCAAAGCCTAACCTTACTTTTAATGAGATCAAACATAGATGAAAGGTTCTCCCCTCGTCTTATAATGGTCATACATCGATACTAGAGTAGCCCTGCTTCCTTGTCTACTGCTGCAATGAATGAAATGCAGAGGAGAAAAGAGCATCTGTGTCCACAAAATTATGAGTGTTTGATGGTCATAAAATAAGCTCTCTCTCTCTCTCTCTCTCTCTCACTCACTCACTCACTCACACACACACACACTCACACACACACACACACACACACACACATATATGTACATTGACAAATCCGAGTAGCTACCAAACATTAGTTCATTACATAACATTAGTGTAGAGAAGAGATGGAGTGGAGTATGTGACTTAAGGTAATTGGTGTGCGTTGCTCCCGGGTTGTGACCCAGGTCGTATCTGAATCGTCATGACCAGGGATCAACCCGTGTTGACTGGCTTGGTTTGAATTTCCAAAAGTTTCAGGTAGGAGGTTCAACAAACTCTGAGTCTAAGCCTGACCGCTGAGTTGATTTATCTTGAGATGGGAAACTCTGAGTTTTTTCTGAGCTGATTCGAGTTGGTTCAATCAACTCGGAGTAGGTTGACTCAGGGTTACGCGCGTGCACCAAGGACAGCATGAATGGGGCCATGATACTACGATTCACCATGGCAACAACCACAAACAAACGGGTCGGCGGAAATACTCATGCGCACATATGCGAGTTTGAACATGCATTCCATTAAAAAAGCAACACAGCGGCTGCTGCAAAAGAGAGAAAATTGCTGCTAGAGTAAATGCGTATATTCCAATATAATGTATATCATATTTAATCATAAGTAGGCATATAGCTAATATTACTGCAAATCTATTTCATTTAGGTGCAATACTGCGGGCGAAAAAGTCCTAGGCCTGCTTATCCCATTCTGAGGCTGCAGCACCATCATTAACATAATTATAATTCATAATCTTTTATTTCAAAGGGTTTACATCATTCACCTGCAATACTGTGGAACTCCTTTTTAATGGCTCTTACTGGTCTGTGTCCAGGGAACACTACACATGTTTAAACTCTTTACTGTCACTGACCTGTAGACACTCACGCTCAAAGTGGACGCTGCTTAAACTTTGTTATAAATTTGACGCATTAAATCTTCAAAATATATGGTCATGCAGCACATCGATTGAAAGCTTAGACTGTCAGGATTTAATTAAGTCCAAACACAAAGCATAAGATGATTTATAGCAGTTATACGTTTCAGAGCGATCTCTTCTTACGGCGCTTTGTTAAAATGCTCCGCATCACCAAGGTTGTAGAGACAACTGTAGCTAATGCAACACACAGAATGTGCTGGGATGTAGAGCATGTCCATGATGGGTGATGTTAGTGATATGAGGACAGATAAGGTTATGTAGCTTACATAACTGATAGACTGGGAAGAAAAACCATACCGCTCAAATAGGAAGTTATCTGGAAATTAAAATGCGTCAATATCATCTTCCGACGTGTGTTTAACTCCCTGCCATACAGCGTCTTCATCAACGGGATCGTCGATAAAAGGAAATGTCATGTTTTGAGAAAACAATGTATTAAAGTCTGCCTAACAGCTAATAACCCGGCAATGTTTTTTTTTATTCACGCCAATATAACTGCGCTGAAATGCGCCTGATCCAGACTGAATGAATGAATGAATGAGGAAATGAAGAGCGCTGTGTCAGAGGGAGGAGTGTTAATTCTCTTCATACGTCCATGGGGAGGAGTCTGAGAGAAACTCAAGGTTTCTTGAAGAAAACCTGCTCCCTAGCAGGTTCATAAGCTCAGTTACCATAGTAACTGACTCTGAGGTTAAGTTACCTCTCTTTCTGAAACAGAAAACCCAGAGTTTCCCTCATCTCAGGCTTAACAAACTCAGAGTTTCCACTAATCCTCCTACCTGAAACTGATAATCCTGGTCCAACCCTGGTCGTTGGGGTGAAAGAGGTATTACCGTAGTATACATTATATCAAGTTTGTGATTTTCATCTTTTGTAGAGCCTAATCAATACTTATCGCTGATATATTGGTTGTTCGTGTGTATGTTGGCCACAGAGTAAAATGAAATTGCTGCAGGAAAAGCCAAATAAACGGCATGTTTGTTTTTGTAATTTAGAAACCGTGCTGCTGTTTCATAGTCTGTCCACTCGAGAGCGCAGATGAGTTGATTTTTCAAATGTAAAATGTCCGACTCAGCACAGTACTTTTGATAACCAAGTCTAAGTGATCCTTATCTTCTTCTAAGAGCAGTCAGTGGTAGTTATCTTGATTAAAAAAAAAAAAAAAAAAAAAAAAAAAAAAAATGAAATAAAGGAAACATGAGTAGAGACAAACCGTTTTTAATTATAACTTAAAGGCTTATTTCCTGTTTTATTTCTTCTTCAGCTGTATAGCCTCCTAGAGAGAATAAACCCCGACCATAACTTCCCAGTAAGGTAAGAGGCATAAGATTTTTTTTTTTTATACAGTGTGTGTATATATAATACAGTACATTAAAGCAATGCATTTAGTTAAAACTGGTTCAGATTATTAAATGTGTAACCATTGCCTTTGTTTTGGATTCAGCTCCCATTGCCTCCGGGCTGCAGCCTTCTACATCAGGGGACTCCTGTCCTTCTTTCAAGGACGCTACAACGAGGCCAAGTATGTCAAATCTTAAATTGCACACCTACAGACCCATCCTGTGCCTGCACATACTTATATATGCATGTATTGTTGTGTTGCAGACGCTTCCTAAGAGAAACCTTGAAGATGTCTAATGCTGAGGATCTGAACCGACTGACTGCCTGCTCCCTGGTTCTGCTGGGCCACATCTTCTACGTACTGGGCAACCACAGAGTAAGACTAATAAATACATGATACATTTAGCCTAAAGCTCAGGGTAGCTGACTTATCTAGGCATTAAGAACGTCACAGTTGAGTCACATGTTGTTGTGCCCTAGATATAGACCAAGCATCAACTGACAGAGAAACACTGAGATACTGTAGTAATATTTAAAAAAAAAAAAAAAAAAAGTAATGAATGAATTATTTCAGGTATCACAATTAAATAACACTTCTATATGGAAACCTAGCCATTAGTCTGGTTCTACTAGTCTAGGTGCTCCACCCTAACTGACGAGAGCAGTCACAACAACTGTAAACTTCAGTTTCTTTTTCTACAGTAGCTAATTTGAAGTAACAATTGAATCATTTGTTCACACATATGAATTGATTTCAAGGTTCAAAATGACTATTGTGTGGAAATGATGTATTATCTGTGCACACATTATTAATTGGGGAGGAAAAACTTGTGTTTTATGCCAATCCGAAATGTAAGCAAGATTTGTTTTCTAAAAAGTTGGCCTTTTCTTATTTAGGAAAGCAACAACATGGTTGTACCTGCCATGCAGCTGGCCAGCAAGATCCCTGACATGTCTGTCCAGCTCTGGTCTTCAGCGCTGTTGAAAGGTACATATACTGACTCTTTGCCCTCATCTCAGACATCGTTTGTGTTCTTAGGTTTTGTAACTTGTTAAACAGGCTCTGCAGGCCTTTTACTGTGAGAATGCTGAATCCCGTTTGAAGCACAACATCTCTGTTCTCAAGAAACAAACTGTGGTTGAAGGAAGATATTGACCGCGTGTTGTGCTTACAGACTTGAACAAGGCCTTGGGCAACAACATGGATGCCCATGAAGCAGCCCAGATGCACCAGAACTTCTCCCAGCAGCTGCTGCAGGACCACATCGCTGCCTGCAGCCTCCCTGAGCATAACCTCATCAGTGTATGTGAAACAGATTAACGTGGTTCTTAAATGTCCCATATCATGCTCAATTCTAGGTTCATGCTTGTTTTTTGCGCTTTTACCAGAATATGTTTACATGCTTATAATAAAAAACAACTAATTTTTCTCATACGGTCTGTCTGAATATACCCGTGTACACCCTTTGTCTGAAAACGCTCCGTTTTAACACCGTTTAAGCCCTCCTGTTGTCCTCGGGTCAAGTCTGACCCCCTTTTCAAAGTTTTCTGTATGAGAAATTTAGGTTTCTTTCAACAAAATTGCCCAAAAATAACACAGATGGTTCCATGCAACGCTCTTTCCATGTACAATCCAAAAATGGCAGTAAGTGACAAAAGCGCCAAAGACATTGAAAAAAAGCGTTGAAAGCAAAAAACAAGAATTGAGAACAAGGTGATAACAATGTTTGAAACAAAAAAAAAAAAAAAACGTGAAAAATTGTGAAAAACGCATGGAAAAATGTGTAAAAAGTGTTTATTTTCGTTTAGTTTTGACCCGGGAGGACAACACAAGGGTTAAGCCCTCCTCCCGAAAAAGCCAAGTCTGCTCTGATTGGTCAGAGTTTTCAGGGTCTTTTGCATCTGTGCTTTATTAGTCCCTGCGCCGTCATTGCAGCTGGGGAGTAACTGTAACCCCACTGTAGCGCCACTTTCTACCAAAATGTTGTATAGTTGTGACATCAAAACCGTACAGAAGTCCTGACGGCTCGTTTAAAGGCACCGTTCCTGAATACGGCTGTGTGCATTTTTCTGTAGATTGAGCGTTTTGATACTTTCGCAGTATTTATACAGCACCTCGACCTGCTTTTATAATTTAAAAAAAGAAATGGAAATCTCACTTTTTACAATATGCAACCTTTTTAAAGTGTACACGTCATTACTCTTTATTACCACTCGTATCTATTTTCTCGGTCTATTTTTATATATTTTTTTTTTTTGTAGTGCTGAGATTACAGTATTTTTCTCTCTGTTTTTCAGTGGACTGATGGCCCTCCTCCTGTCCAGATCCAAGCCCAGAACGGCCCAACCACCAGCCTGGCAAGCCTGCTATGAGAAGCCTTCAGTCTGGCCTGTCGCGGTAGCCGGTACATTATAACGAGATTGATGCCTAACAACCTGCTATCAGACCACTGTAGCTATGATTTGAGAGGATTTTAAGAGGTCACAGAGTCCAGGCTTTCACTTTAGTAGCTTCTCAAGATTGCTTCCTGATTGTCTATCACTTCTTTTAATTGTTGTAAAGCAATTGCAACACCTGTTGTATATGTATCTCGCATTTCCTGATGGGATGGATGCAGGGCAGGGTCGGACTCTTGATTAGAGTAGTGAAGGACACACAGCAACGTATTCAAGGGCTTCTTCGCCTCACATACAGAAAACCCTTCACTACTTTTCCCAGGTTTCTTTTCCATTTGTTGGAAAAAAAGGAGAGGGTAGATAGGGGGGCGGTAAAGAAATGTAGAAGAAAATTAATTTATTCATGTTGATATTTTTGTATCTGTTGGTAAATATTTTACATCTCGCCTTCTTGTATGGATCCTGCTTTTTTTTTTTTTTTTTTTTTTTTTGCATGGATGATGGATGAGCTGATGTAGACTCCCTGTACAATAGTTTCTGACCTGGATTGCGAACAATAAATTCTTGGTTGATCATTTTTTTTGCACAAAGTCCATATTAGAAAGAATAGACCTCTTGTAATACATTTTCACACAATAATTAAATTGGCAGTACACATTGTAGTGGGAGAATGTACAGTTCACTGTGTGCAGTTCCTCTGTGGACCAGAATTTGGTGGCTGTGAGGGTTGCCACATACCCTTTTTAAAGCAACACGCTTAACTGATGTATTTTTTGAAGTTCCATAATATAAGAATTTGCTGTTGATGTATTCATTTTTACAAATCAGGTTTCAACTTTTGGAGCTTACAGTAATCTTCAGATATTCAAAAAGTGAATTTATTTTATTTTGTTATATTTTAAGTTGTCTTGATAGTTCCACTAAATGGTTTCTTTACAGTATGTTTGTATAGATTTGACACTCGTTGAACATTTATTGTACAGTGACATTTTATAAAGTCAATTTAGTAAAAGTGTGATATGTATTTTTTAGCTATCCTATGTAGAAAACACAGTGCTTGGCATTTAAGGCACTCTGTAAGGACACAGTTGAAGCTTGAGTACTGGCCATATTCTATCCAATGCCTATGTTTTTAATGCTTACATTGTTTTCAATAATTTTCCAATAAAAATATGATTGAAAATTTGAAATTTACGGATTTACATATCATTTTTTTTTTTTTCTTTTTTTTTTTTACATTATGCCTTTTAGTGCGTGAGTGCTGATTGTTTAATAATCATGCTTAGTGGAGCCAAACTGGGCCACCACTCGTATCAATGATGACCTGCTGAAGTGGCCAAACAATGGAAGGAAACTGTGAAGTGAATGCTGGTAGCTGTAAGAGGCACAGAATGTATTTTAAGTAGGCTGCAGGTGGTGCTAGAGTTCCCAAATGTCTTTACATGTATGGAATTGCACATATGTCTTTTCTTCTAGATAAAATGCACAAATCTTAATTTTAGAGCTAAATACTGTCAATATATTTAACTTTTTGAACTTGTACTAACAGAACTGAGCATTTCTAGAATAAAATACATTTAAAAGCTGATGATGTAAACATCTACCTGGATAGAATGTACCACCAACACAATTACTGGATGATTTCCAGTGGGTTAATCAAATTGATCCTTTCCAAAAAAAATAAGTATAATTTTATAATATAATTTATAATTTGCAAATTTGTAGTTCTCTAATTGTCTTTATTGTGTTTCTGCTGGTTGGTTCGCTCATATCTCTCTGTATCAAAGAACTATTCAAGAAACGGATTCATTAAATAATATAAAGAAGTGGACATACAGTAGAGAGATACGATTTCAAGTACAACCGCACTCAGAAATGGATATAAGAAGCTATTTAATGGCTGTGTGAAATAGTAAACTAAGTCTACACGTTTATGTATCCTGTGGGGTTAACACTGCACAGATGCAAAGCAGGACCTGGACTTTGTGCTTACCATGAAACTACGTTAAACTTTCCCAGTTGAGGACTTTTGTGCCCGCCTCCATCCCTGCACTTGTTAAATGGATTGGTGTACAGAGGTGAGAAATGACAAAAAGGCTGCTGCCCTTATGCCCTCCTTTGTGCAGTCCCCTGTAGAGCAGTTTGAATAGGAATACACCTAAGAACACTTCCTGCATATTGTAGCTAAGGATTCCCTGAACTTCTGCACAATTATTTCCCTGCACCAGATCATAAGCTGTTGCCGTAGAAGTGGCCAGGCATGGTTAGCTAGTTATGTAGTCCAGCCATGACACATCATGCTCCTGTGGGTGGTGATGGTACAGTGGATACGACGCATGCCTCTGGTGTGGGAGATCCGGGTTCAATTCTCACTGCGATACATCAACCAATGTGTCCCTGAGCAAGACACTTAACCCGTAGTTGCTCCAGAGGCGTGCGACCTCTGATATATAGCAATTGTAAGTCGCTTTGGATAAAAGTGTCAGCTAAATGTAATGTAATGTGTTTCAGGGTATACTATAAGAGCATACTGACTAGGTATACCCTGAGGACAACACTGTACTGTGTCAGAAATGGATAAAAGGTTTCAGGAAGGTGACAGGGGCAGGTTTAGCACAAGGAACCATATAAACCCTTTTATAAATTTCTTTGGTTTGGCACTGGACTCTCTACAGCAAAAGTTTGGAACTCCTGTCTCAGTTAATCCTGGAGCTGCTACTGGGTCCTCTGTGGGTGCACGAAGATCCTGAGAGGGGGTGGCAGTGAGCCAGATCCATGGAAATGTCCACTTTGCAGCCAATAGTTCTGTTGTGCCTCAACTGCCATCCCATGTAAAGCAGGATTATTTAACTGTTAAATATCCAGCATAAACAAATGCAAGTCAAACCATATAGTCTAGTTTAATGGACTCAGTTAAGTACATTTCGGTTATATAGGTTATGTGTTATATGTAGTATGATCCATTGAGCCAAACTCCTGTTGTGTTGTCACTGAAACCCCCTGACAGGTATACATTCAGATTCAGAGTTGTAGTACTATAGGTTTATGTTATGGAATAATTTCAACTTTGTTGAGAAAATCCTCACTGAAGATGATCAGTTTGATGCGTTTAAGATTTACAGTACTGTTGGGGTAATTTGGGTTTGGTGCCCACACACACACACACACACACACACACACACACACACACACACACACACACACACACACACACACACACACACACACACACACACACACACACACACACACACACACACACTCAGAAGCCTGAAGACAAATGCTGTATGTGAAAAGTACACACATGCAACAAATGAGGATCATATTGACTGTTAATTAAAACAACTCAATTTAAAGGGTCAAATTGATACATGTTTTTTTATGTCCGCCTTTTCCGTAAATTGCAGTGTCTTACAGTAGAAAAGACTGCAATAAGTGTAAGTGGGAGAAGCAAATCAAGCGTACCTATTCTTGAACAAAAAAAGTGGTTGTTTTTTGAATATTTTAATTAATTATTTTATGTTGTTAGATAAGGCCTAACGCACACATAAACCGAGGAACTGGGACGTTTCTTTCACAAGCATATACAGCATTGTCACACAAGCATGTAAAGAAATCCAATTAAATGCAATGAATACAATAAAAGGTTAGCATACAATTACATTGTGGTGTTTGTTTATTTACATACTCTTAACATATGATTAATGTAAGTTTAGGTTCCAATTCAATACTTGTCCTAGTTTCAAACCATAGACATATTTTAAATGCAGCATTGTCCTTCTTTCTCAGCAGTGGGAAACTTAACATTTCCGAGGTGTGTATGAACGCAGCATGACGCCGCCTGTGGTGGCTCATTACATTATCTGGCAACCGGAGTGGCAGCGGACAGAAGAGAGGGGATCCCCGGGATTTTTACACTGAAGCCAGCTAAATACTAACATCAAACATCTGAAAATCGCGGGGGAACTCGGTCAAGCTCCTCCTAGACTTCGTAAGTTAATGTATTTCATTATCATACCAACTAATCCAATACTTTCATTTTCAATTAAATTATGACGACGAAGAGAAGTTTCTCTATCGGTGTTAGCACAGCTAACGTAAGTTAAGCTAGCTAGCATAGCTTGATTTTAGCTAACGTGCAAGGTAACAGTGTGTGTGTCGTCCAGCAACACACATACACCTTCCGAACACGGACTGCCAAGAACAAACCGCTTCAAAAAGTCGAGAAATGTTTAAACAAACTTCTCCGGCAAACTTGTACTGGGATGCACCAGTAGTAACATATCATTCAAAATATTGTTTGTATTTACCCATAATGATGCTACAAAACTGAGACAAAACAATCATTTTCTGTGTGCAATTAACACTTGCTTATTTGTGAATAAATTTAGCGACTGTCTGTCTGGGAAGGCAAGTGTCCAGGGAGTTAGCAGGCTAACTTAGCTCGCTAGCTAGCCTTTTAACACTAGCAGCAACTCACTGAGATGGGGTCGATTTCATTGTCTGTCGTGTATCGCTATTTGGACGCGTGCAGACATCGAAGCCAAATATCATAAAACATAGAATCCTATTTAAAGGAGTATATGCTCCAGTGTTCAGTGACTTTGCTATAATCTCTGTAACCGTTCACAACCACAATAGGCTGTTAGCTCGCGTTAGTTAGCCACTGGTTTTGTAGCCGGACAGATGGACAGGTTGTTGTTGGCAAGCCAAGTTAACGTTAGCATGAGATAGCTTGTTGTTGTTGATAGGTTAGTTGAAAAAAGGTAGCTATTTTTTTAAGCAAAGTTGCCTCACTAAAGTTTATGAACATCTCCTAACCAGTATTATCTCCGGGTAATGCTAAGCCGACTGCTCTTAACCGTGGATGGGTATGATTATGGCTTCATAAACCATTGATCTCAGAACTTTGTCAGATTAGCTCAACCGTGAAAAGCCTTTTTATGGAGGCGTAATGGTGGACGCTGGTGCCTCCGTCAGGGTGTGTGTCTGTCTGTCCACGACGGGGTAACGTTAGTAGCTATCACCCACGCCAGACTACCGGCATTTAAACGGCTATATTGTGTTTGCACCAGAATATCAGTGTTTAAAAAAATAAATATAAACAGATCAAATTCATCACCACTTAATGTATGGAGCTAATGAGGTGTCTTGCGCCCGTCTAAGGGCATGCTTTATAACTAGCTACTATACAGTTTCTCCGTTGAAGTCGAGCATTTGAAGAGATCCTTGTGATTTTCAGTTGATGTTAATCGGTTACATATATGTATTTTTTGTGAGGTGTAACGTTATCTGAATTATTAAGTTTTGTTATGACTCTCTCGGGGCTCAGCGTTTGATGGTTTTGTACGTAGTTACACCACTACAGCATTACAGCAAGCCAGCTATGATCCATGGATCTTGTTGTTGGAGTGGTCACATCAAGACAGTTTTATATTCACCTGTTCTTTAAAGTGCGTTTTAAGATGAACAGGAGTGTGACATATCCCTACCTCTGCTGAGCAAGTGCCCCTTCTTTTTTAGAGTTGGCACCCTTGGCTAGTGATGGGGGGGGGGGGGGGGGGGACCACATGTCGCTTTGTATTTTATGATGGGCCTTGGATTAGCCTAAGGAGGGGTGCCTCTTATGAAAAACCTTCCTCAGAGGGATGTGACCAGACAGGGATCCACTCTCATTCTGCTGCATCAGGACTGTAACGTTTTTATAATGCATCTGTAGTAGGGCTGGGCAACGATTAAGCGTTTTAATCGCACGATTTCCCTGATTAATCACATTGTTATACACAAAATCCAATAATGAATTCAAAAGTAGTGTATAGCGCCATTTAATTTGAAATGTTCTGCCATATGAACTAAAGTGCCATAACATTTGTTCTGCAAACACTTAACATCAGCATTTTGTTTATACAGTAGCAGTTAAATAAAACATTTAGTGTAAATCTCAACTTAAACAATGTAATCAAAGCAAATACAAAATTTAAAGCGTATTGCCACTGCCAGGGCATTCATGTTATCCTGTTTGTTATATACTGTCTATAAAAAAACTGCCCACAACTCCTGAGCCACAATCATAACATTACCAGTCTATGTTCAGTACCAAATGTCTCTCCTCTGTTTTCATTACAGTCAGAGCATGTGAATGCAGCGGCCATGGCATTTGTTAGCGTCTCTTGCCTTTGTTTATCTATACTTCTCCCACACGCTGCATCTAACGTAGTCTGCCGAAGCCTCGCGCCACTGTTTGTTTCGTTGAATGATTTGCTGGTATCAACTGTGTGTATTGCATTTAGGTGATATTTCAGACTGGAAGTACTCCGGTGATAAAAAAAAGTGGTCGACTGCGCTGTCTGGAGGAACTTTAAAATGAAAATGGCCATGTACAAGTTCTGTACCCTTCTCCATGTTTGAGGTTTGTTTATCCACCCGATTCTTTTCTTTTCTGGTTCCTGTAAGCGAGGGCCGGCAGCAGTCAGCAACAGACCTTTTCAAAATAAAAGCCTGTGAGCAACAGACTTTTTCAAAATAAAAGAAATAATAAAAACTGCGTTAATGCAGGATAAAATAATTGTCGCCATTAATTAATTAATAACGCGTTAACTTGCCCAGCCCTAATCTGTAGGGAAATGTCCTATGTTAATGATTAACCACAATATTTAGACCTAATAGTGGTGATAAACTCTGCAGGGTAGTATGACATAGCTCTTGTTTCTATCCATTGACGTCTGGCTGAGGTGTTATCATAATAGTATTTGTGTAGCACTGTAGGACACCGTTTGAATAATAGCAGTTAGGCGATCAGATAGATGGTATCAATGTGGATGAGCGATGAGGGACCCTTGTTATACTACTTTCCGTAGTGATGTCATCAGGAAAAGATGACTGTAGGATTTCTAGCATCATTCAGACAGTGATCACTTGTTGTGAATATAATACTTGCTGCTGCAAGTGAAAACTGACCCCTCGTTCTGTAGGGGGTAGTTCACATTGTAGCTTTGCTTTCATTTTTTGACAATTGTGTTAGATACTGCTCGCTACACTGAGTTCTTTCTGCTATATGCCATATACTGACTTTTCCTAAAGGTTTGAAAGTGATTGGATGCTTTGATAGACTTTGGTTCAGATCGTGTAGTCAAGTTAAGTCTCCCAGGAAGGACAGACATGCAATAGATGTCGTGTACGTACAGAATAGACCAACATAGTAAAATTACAGCATTGGCAATCAGGATGACAAGATTACAGATTGTAAACGTATCTAAGAATATGGATCCGAGAGGAGGTCAAGCAACTTCAGGTGCCGCCACACGTCCTCTCCGCCATAGAGGCCTGGAAAGAGAAAAGACTATTACAAACGCACAAGAGTCAAAGCTCAGGCACACCATTCACACAAACAGGAGAAAGGACACAAGCCCATAGAGAGGGGGAGAGATACAAAGACAACATGCACACAGGAGAGAGTAAGACAAGAGGCGAGGCTGAATCCCCTGGACGATAAAGATGAGAGAGAGAGAGAGAGAGAGAGAGAGAGAGAGAGAGAGAGAGAGAGAGAGAGAGAGAGAGAGAGAGAGAGAGAGAGAGAGAGAGAGAGAGAGAGAGAGAGAGAGAGAGAGAGAGAGAGAGAGAGAGAGAGAGAGAGAGAGAGAGAGAGAGAGAGAGAGAGAGAGAGGAGAGAGAGAGAGAGAGAGAGAGAGAGAGAGAGAGAGAGAGAGAGAGAGAGAGAGAGAGAGAGAGACCGACCGTGGCTTTCAGGAAGTTTATAGTATTCTTGTCAGCAGGACAAACACTAACTATAAATGCTAGCCTTAATAGATTAATACTGAGACCGGCACGCCGGAAGGATAATGATAACAGGAACGTAGCCCGATGTAATAAAAGAAGAAGAAAGTAACTGAAAGTTTAGGTGAAAATATGAGTTTTAAGTTTGGATTTAAAGACCTCAACAGAGTCAGACCTTCTCGTGTTCTAAGGCCCTGAAGCCTGCTGACTTCCCACAACCCTGTATTCTGAGAGAGCACAGGATGGAATAAAAGGTTTAAGGAGATCGGACGGGTATCAATTTTGAAAGTCATCAGAAGTACCTTAAAGTCTGATCTAACACTGTGGCGTTTCGACATAACAGATGCACGTAGTGTTGTTAAGATCTGAATGTTTTCTTGTCCTTTGAGAATTGTCTGTTGTTCTGTCAGTTTCCCGGTTTGTTGCATCAAATTCCAGAGGACAGTAGTAGTCGTATTGGCCACAGGGTCCCACCCAGAGGCAATATATGCAGCTGGGGGGAAGCAATTGTCCAATGTGTGACTAACTGAAACTAGTTTTTGTTTATCCTGTCGGACTTCATGTTGACTCATAACTCAAGCGTGCATATTTACAGTGTGACCCAACCTATCTCAGTCAGTTGGAGGTATGGAGCGATGAGTTGGGCATTGTCTTTATGACGCTAACCTCCTTAAATGTTAGTTTCACACAAAAAAAAACACACACACACTTTGAGTTTACACTAGTTCATAGCCTCGTCCATAATTCTCATTATCACCTGATACTTTTTACCTCGACGGTAACTTTACTTACTCTGTTATTTGTGTGGTCAATGCCTAATTAAATACTGCCCCCTGGTTCAGACTGGACATACATCATTGTAGAATACGTCTGGTTCTCCTGTTGACAAGTTACAATGAATTGGCCCTTGAATAAATAGTAAGAAGTGGTGTTTGTTTACACAAGACAAGTAGATAGAAATGAAAGGGTGAGATAGAGAGAGAGAATTTCTCAGTTGTCATTTCAGTGGTTATTTTATGAAAGTACAAAATGCATCAGACAGAAACTAAACTCACCAGGCAGGCACAAATAACACCAGGCCAGCTGCCACAGGTTTTTTTTTTTGACAGCTGTTGTGGGCACTCCCCCCCCCCCCCCCCCCCCCCAGCACAAGTAGCTGGTTAAAATGTAGTCCCATCCCTACCTGATATATTTAAAACCACAATTAAAAGCATGAAAGCTTGGAGTATTGAAGGAGAGAGCATCTACTTCTAATGTGTATTCCCTGCAGTGTGTAGCTGTGTGGCACAGCAAAAAAAAATCATATTTATTCAACACTGAGTAATATGCATTCACAGGGGTTATCCCCTGGTCATTTCTACAATTAGCATATATCTTTAAATTTATGTTCCACTCGTGTTTTTGCTCACAAGTGACAGCCCGCATGACCGGTGTTGTCTGAAATGGCATCTGATCTGATGTAAACAAGACTAATTGCTCATTTACAGGTTATGCAATACGCATTTCTAAAGTTGTTTTTTTCCAGCCTGCCTGTAGCAACTGCTTCCACTGTGTGGCCAGTGCTGACATGGCAACTCTCAAACTCTCAGTGCAGCAAACAGGCAGACCGGCAACTTGGATGCATGCAGCATCAAGGCATGTGTCCTGTCTGATTCCCTGCCACATGGCTCTTTTCTGTGGGTTGTGTGTTACATTATCACTGCACTGCTACGCCTGGCCTAAAAGTCATCAAAACAAGGTTTGAGTGCACTGACTTTGGAAGTTTGGGCCCACTGGTCACTAGGGTTGGGTACTGAACTCTGTATTTTTTTTTTTGACTACAGAGGACCGATTCACCTTAAATCAAACAGTGGCAAATTTGGGTAACAGAGTGCGTAATACTCACGAGCATATCTGTCTTCTCTGCATGTTGACAGAGAGCGGGGCTCAGCTCCGACACACACGCGCAGAGGTGTGGACGGAGCGAAGTCACAATGCCACTGTTGCCAATGTTCGCTGCAATAAAATATATAATGGCGAGCCGAAAGCAGCCGCGGTGTGGTTACACTTCCGACAGACACACACACACTTTTGCCCTGGTGACAGGCTGGAGGTTGTAAGGCATATATATATATATATATATATATATATATATATATATATATATATATATATATATATATATATATATATATATATATATATATATATATATATATATATATATATATATATATATATATAAAAACTACGTCCTGTGTAAGAAATGAATAATTATGTGATTTAATAGTTTGTAGGGATGGGTTTTATTTTGTGTGGAGTGTAAAATGTTCTAAATAATTAACAAAATGTTTGGATTAAATGGGATGAATTGGTTGGGAATTATTTTTACAACCTGAAATTATTTTTTGGTTATTGCAGAGGGAAAGTACAGAAAAAAGATACCGTTGGGTACCGTAACCGAATTTCAGGTACCAGTAAAAATGTGAACGGTACCAAACCCTACTGGTCACTTACCCAAGTTAGGATTATCAAAGTAATCAGTTTCCTGAGTAGAAAGTGTACAGTAGTAGACACAGAACATGTTTGTAAAATCACAGCTTGATGAGGGTTGAACAGGATGAAGAATCCAGTGAAAAGTATAGTGTCACTTGGGATGAACAATGGTAAAAATAGTCCTCAAATGGTAGGCTTTTTGCCATGGTGCTGTGAGGTGCATTGATTGTCGTCTGCCACGTCACTCTACATAGGAAAAAAATGACCTGATTATCATTCCTGAAGCTCGCTGTCATTCTCACTGCCCCAAATCTGTTGGATGATTCACCGTCAGGCTAATGTCATGTAGCCTTTGGAGGAAAATGACTTGCCTTACAAATTGTATTTTTAGCATCATCATAATGGGTCCAAAATTGAATTCTGATCTTCATATCATCCCAAAATTCCTGGGTTTGATGGCACAGTATCATTGTATTATGCTTTTAAGAAATACCCTGGAGGACATTTTGCTTCAGATTTTGCTCTGGCCTCTTTAAGTTTGTATTCAACATAATACATTATTGTCTTAAAGAAATGTACTGAAACAAATGTATATGTTGCACGCTGTAGCAATATGTATAGCCTTATGAGCCGAGAGGGGGGGGGGGGGGGGGAAGCTGAAGAGCAGTAGGCTGGCAGTCATTGTGAATGGGACCTAGTGTTCGCCAGCAAAGCTAAAGAGACTCCAAAGGCACCCAGCGGCACTACAGGCTAGAGTTGAGAAAGCCAAGGCTCTACTTAATGCAAACTGGTGTAATGCGAATGGCAACCAGGTGAGAGCCTATCACGCTTGTTTTAATGTCCGCGGAAACAGAGTTGTTTACTACTCAAAATCGCTTCCAGCAAAGATACTGGAGACCGCAGTGCTAATCAGTCTATAAAGAAACTATTCTGTACTTTGCCTCGCTGTCCGAATACAACTGTCCAGTCGGAGCAGGCTGTAAATGTAAACAATTTTATATTTTAATTCTGTTAGTATCTTTTCATGTATTAGTGTCACAGTTAAGTTGTGTTGTGTTAAATTGCCTTGTCAGTATTGTTTTTACACAGTTTACATTTGAGCAACCAAAAATGCACTTTGGCCACAAACGTTTGGGGCTTGGTTGCCAGTGCTTAAAAATAATACAGAGGAGTATACTGGATTGTCGTTTAAGACACGACACATTTTGTTTGAAGATTTGCGTTTGGGATGGAAACTAAAATCTGATATGAAGGATGATGATGATAGTTGAACAGTTTGATGTGCAGCTTAAAAGCAGAACTTACCCAGGTTGAATCCGTGTTTGTGCACTATGGGTTCCACGCTACTCGCTCCGGAGCTAATCGCCGTCACTCTCTCACTTCCTCCTCGCTCTAAAACACACGCACACACACGCACGCACACACACGCACGCCGGCTCGACACACACACCAGCGCACAAGTATAAACATCAGGCCACTTACGTAGGCTACGGCGAAAGCTCTGTGTGGAGCCTCCACACAACCGTAAAAAGGCCTTTAGAATGCAAAGTATATCATTTTTTTTTTTTTTTTTTTTTTTTTTTATATTTAATACAAAAACTGGATATAAACACTGTCAAGTCACAACCAACATATCAAAGCACCTCAGCCTCCAGTGGCATTGTGTACTTTATTTATTGCTCTTCCCACCTGTAAACATTGCGAGACCTTTCCCAGCATGAGTAAACAAGACAGAGAAGCTGACCAAATATATTGGGGGGGGGGCATTTTAGCAACTTGACAATTGGGTTCTTAAGACAGTCCAATTGGTACTCAAAAAGTGTCAAGGTTCAATACCCAGTCATGACATCCCTTTTGCATGTGGTAACAAGTGCAGCAGACCACACAATGTGGCCCTAGGGCGGCACGATGTGGGGGAAATATGCGCTAATATCACAATAACGATGGCAGCGGCCCGGGTTCGAATCCGACCTGTGGCCCTTAGCTGCGTGTGATGCCCCCCCCCCCCTCCTCTCTCCCCACTTCCCTGTCATTCTCAGCTGCTCTATAATAAAAAGGTAATAAAAGCCCCCCCAAAAAATATTTAAAGGTCAGTCTGCCTTAAGTTAGTGAGACTAATACCTTGATGCCACCCAAGCCTATTGCTTATGCCATAAGATTATCCAACTCATCATCCTTTTTGGCTCTAAGCTGCCTCCATCTTTTTAAATGCATCTCCAAGTCTCTGGTCATGAAATTTTTATTTAGGTCGGGTAGAATCTAACTCTGTTAATCCAGTTTGTTTGGTTGCTGCTTCTGTGGCTGCAGCCAGAATGTTGTTTTTTTGCATGTTTGCGTTTCTTGTCAAAAGATGGTATTTCAACTTGTTTCCCTAATATCTGGTGACATATTGTGGTCATTTTGCAGACTTACTTTTTTTACTAGGAGTAAGTAGCCCCTAACTAAAAAAATGTAGGGGCACAGGCAGGAACTTTTGGGGCAGCACACCTTAAATCGACCTGCAACTAGGGCTGGGCAATGTATCGGTATTCTATCGATATCGTGATATGAGACTAGATATTGTCTTAGATTTTGGATATCGTAATATCGTCATATTTTTAAAGGCTGCATTACAGTAGAGTGATGTACTTTTCTGAACTTACCAGACTGTTCTAGCTCTTCTATTATTTGCCTTTTCCCCACTTAGACGTTATGTCCACATCACTGATGATTATTTATCTCAAATCTAAGTGTGAAGATATATCGCCGCAATATTGATATCGAGGTATTTGGTCAAGAATATCGTGATATCTGATTTTTCTCCCTATCGCCCAGCCCTACCTGCAACGCAATTTTTCACATTTCCCCCATTTTAACTTTACTAGTACAGTGCCCGTTGAAAATATGCCTGTTTGGAACAGGCCGATTGGTTGGCCTGTGGTATTGCTGCTTGTAGATTTCTTCAAAACCAAATTATACCCCAAAATTACTTACAGAAGGACCCCAAACCACTTAATGTGCAACTCCACTGTATAGCCTACTACTGACTTGCAGTATAGTCTAGTCTACATCAGAGGAAGAGTGACATTGTACTACTACATTTACCTGACAGAGAACGTTGCAGACTCAGAATGTAATCACAAAATATCACAATGGAAAAAAAAAAGTAATCAGACGCATATCTGCACTCATCAACCACCAGAACCGGACTGTTTGGAGAGAGAGGATCGTTAACGAATTTAACGTGTTTTGGCGACGGTCGTGTTATTAGTCTTGTAAGTTAGCAGTAGACTTAATTAACCCGACCCAGAGTCTGATGAAAACTGCTGTGTCAGCCCGGTTCAACTCTGAGATTTTCTCACATTGCACAGCGCTGTGAAGGAATAATCTCCGAGATTCACGTTATGTTCTGCCTCTGGTTAGAAGTGGTGAATGTAGGCTACAGCTCACAGCAACTTAATGCTATATAGTGTCGGGCTTTTGTTTGATATTTAGTGTTGACAAATTTTATTGAGTTTACTCTTAGGGAAATAATAGACACTGAAAAGCATAGCGCCTTTTTATTCGCCAAGCTTATTCCACACAACAGTTGCAAAGTTCCTTTCAGCTATCCGCTTGTGCTCCAGGAAAGTGAAGAAAAGTAAGTTTGGTACAGTATATCCAGCAATCATGTAGCTTATGCTGGAAGCAGGAAACTGCTATGGTAATAAATACAGAAACTACAATCTGCTGTCTTATTTTAGTTCACATTTTAATTGAATGGTGCTTAACATTCAGAAATGTAAACAGAATACAAAAAAGTATTACAGAATACAAAAAAGTATTATTATTGTCAGTGTACTGTATTATTGCCTCTGCCTCATGCAGGCTCTCCCTCCTGTTTTTTTTCTTCTGTTAACACTGAAATGACAATTCTATCTAAAGTGTCTCTTCTATACAGGATGTTTTATTCTCTGTGGTCTAACCTAGATTAACCCCTACAGAAGAAGATCTCTTAAAAGTTATGATTGCTAACTTAACTCAAAAATATGTGGCAGCTGACCTACTTTACCCGGTTGTGTTCTTCAACAAAGTGCACTGATGATGTGCTCAGCTCCTAGTTGTCTTGTCTGGTACACTGTATTTCTTTGCACCCTTTAAGCTCTCTCCCCCCCCCCTACTCTGGTCACTTCCTGCTACCATCCATTTCTGAGAAATGTAATCTGATAGCAGTCTGCATGTGTCCTGACCCTCCAGTCTGAATGTGGGTAAGGACTTCTGGTTTTACAGGATTATAGAGTAACCATTTGGAAGCAATTTGACTGAAATTGGAGATTATCCCTGTCTAGGGTTTTTGAAAACATTTAGCTATTCCTTTTTATTATGGCTAGTAAACATTTGTGGTTGAAAATGTATCCAGTGATTTTGAGGCTGGAGAAAACTACTGGAGAAGGTTGCCTTGAGATGTTAAGGTGCTTTAAAACGTCATAATCTAGACATTCCTTTATGTCATTTGATGGTCAGTAACTCATGTTAGGTTGCTGTGAATCAATTACTCCAAATACTACAGAAGGCTTTAATGCATTGCACATGAATGTCTATGCATGCTGGCTAACGTCCTGAAGAGATGTGGGAATGATGTGTGCTTTTTATTTGAATGTTGGTTCTCTGTTTTAAGGGTCTGTTAACACGTACATCAGTGTGTGTGTGTGTGTCTGTTTTGAAACAACCCTAGCCATGTATGTTTTAATGTAATAACGTCACACATTCTTGTGTGCTCACGCACAAAAGCCTGGTTTGCACTTCCTGGACTTACTGCTGTTGTCGTTGTCACGTTGCTGAGGGAGAATCCAGGTGGAGACATGCGCACGCTTACATGCACTCTGTGTGGCTCGGGCTCTGGCTCTCACTTGCTCACTCACGCACACACATGAACACACACACACAGAGGCAGCCTGGCAGATTCAGGGTTAAAGGCTTCCATTTTGTTAGGTAACACCCTAATGGTCTGATCTGTCAGTGGCGTTAAAATGGCAGGGGCTTAACCCTTGGCGTTCGGAACACAACCAGTAGGGGCACACACGCACACTCTGGGCTGGCCGAGCCTACAACAGAACAACTGAGGAGGAGGAGGGGAGTGTGTGTGAGGCAGGGAGGGGTTGAGGGAAGGACGAAGGAGTGAGCAAGTGAAAGAGAGAAGACAAGGAAGAGTATTTTTCACTTGGGTACAGTTAGATTATGGCCCAGCTAACCACATGCGCTCTGCACCCTTCTCCCTCCCCCAACCATGGCACCACCTCAGCTGGGTCCCTGCCCCCACTCCTATCTTGGTTGAGCACAGATTAGCATAGGTAGTCTGATATATGTATTTTATTTCTATTTATAGGATATCCCAAAGGAAATGAGCTTTACTCTTTGATATCCTGAAAGGGTTTTGTAATTGTAATTTGTAGGATAAGACATAAATAAAGCAGTAGGAGTAACCTTTATGGCGATAAGTAGTAAATAATCACCCTGCATTTAAGGTCATCATCGCCTTATCTGCTAGTAAGAAAATTGGCAGTTTGAGCAAGTCATTCAATATTCCAAGGGTCAGGGTCCTTTAGCGAAACTACACAAAGAGTTGTCGCTCTGCTGTCTTTTATTGGGCAATAATAATCAATACTTTGTATTGCTTTTATTGGACAGTATACTTGTTGTTTCCCCTCTCATTGAACCCTAAGGACCCAGTTGAAAAGCCTCAGTATTTTTTTTAAATGGCTGTTAATGTGTTGGCTGGCTGGGTCCAGCCCCAGTGGGGAGATCATTACAGTGCTGGAGATGAGAGGCTAGCACGCTACCTAAGGGGATGAGCCTTTGCCATTGATCTGCTCTCTATGAACTACTGGACACAATAGGAGAGCGACTGAGAATAAAGCCTGTAGTGTCAGTCTAGGTCAAAAGATTTCCATTTGCTTTCAGGCAAGTGCTTCTTATCCTGCCGCACTACACGTGGGGATGGGAGATTGTCTGCATACAATTTCTTTTATGGACAAGAAGACTTATGTTAGCATATACAGCCACAGAGAAATGCTAATTTATTAAATGTTTATGTAATGTATTTTTTATTCGTATTGGGTTTTTATTTTTAGATGAATTTGAATGGGCAGTAGAAATGTCTTCCCTCACGTGCAGCCCGTAACTCCCTCGTCCTTTGTTTTGATCGAAGATCTGCTCTGCCCTTAGGCCTTATTATTCTGAGGGAAACGAGAGGGACATGCATCTACTCCTCCTCCATGGTCTCCTGAGAGGAACAGGCACAGATCACTAATCACTGGCTGCCTTCTCCCACTCTCTTTCTCATCCTCTCACCATTTTCGTTGCTGTTGTAGGTAATGCATTTGTATGTCAACGTGATGTATCTTCATGAGTTTGTGTTTGTTATGTTGGCATGCGATAAACTCTATAATGTAGAGAATGTTTAATGTGTCACCAACATTATGCAGATGAATATGGTGACATCTGATCAGTTCAGTTTTGAAGGTGCATGAAATTCCTCCGATTATATGTCTATATCGATGTCTGTTCATTTACGGGATGGTTCCGGTGCTGCTGGAAGTTCCGCCGGATGTCCGTTACTCTCTGCTTTCTTTCGAGTTAACTTTAAACTCAGGTCGCATCAAGCAACATTAACCTGAGCCTCTGAGCAACTACACAGGCTGAAAATGGCAAGTTTTAGGGAAAATTTGGATCATGCAACACGGCAGGCCTGCTTGGTTTATTCGGGGAATGATTGTGAAGATTTATAAAGATTATGTTTATGGCATTTACTATCTAACTGGGACGTTTTGGGACCTGTTGGCGGGGATTTGCTATGGACAAAATACACATGGCGATCAGAGCATATGAGCGGAGTGGAGCGGTGAGAATCTCCGCTCATCGCTCACGGAACTGTTCACCCCTCCACTCCCCCGCTCCGGGCGACATCAGGCAGCTCAGCGCTCAACGCAGTTTGCTTCGCGCTCCACTCAAATCGCCCCCCCGCTCGCTCCAAAAAAGGAAAGAATCTACATGTATATCACTTTTAGGTTAGACCACAGCCTTACCTCCTAAAGAACTAATGAGCAACAGCATTTTACAGACGACACAAATGAAATAAAACAAACTATTAGGCCTACTTGAATGACAAAACAAATTTGTTTGAATATTACGCTATATTTAATTTACACTTTGTTACAAGTTACCGTATTCAATTTGCTAACCTTTTGCCTTCTTCCCAGCGTGTTCACGTAGCACACTTTCATGCGTTCGGGAGATGTGCCTTTTTAGATCCCAAAAGGAATCTTTACTTACCGAAACGATGTCTCCACATTCGTTTTCTTGTACCACATTATCACTGTTGGTTAGTTTTTTAGTTAGTTTTTTAATAGTACACCTGTATGATTTCTCGTTTTCTTTTTTGAAGTACTTTTTGAGCTCCGTTATTGAGCCAAGTTTTGAATGAAAATATGTGAAATGAAAATAGTCTGTTGATGACAGTGCAAGACAGATGGATTCTGGGTCAGGCTTGACTGAGCATGCTTCACACTCGTGGTGTGAGCGGAGCGACGCTCCGTCCTTTTAAAAATGCCCCTCTGTCTCTGACCCGCCCGCTCCCGCTCAACTCCGCTCACATGCTCTGATGGCGATACACTGGTAAGAGCAAATTACGTTTAACCATGTATCCAGCTAATTTATATAGCTCACGTTACTGTTAACCGTAGTTTTTTTTTTTTTTCTCCATGGGGTGCAAATGTTCCACCTATTCCTTCCTGAGACTATATTGAAGAGTCACGCTCGCTGCTGCGCTACATGAAGATAAAATGGGATGCACCTACAAAATCAACAGAAAAATGATCCCGTGTTCTTGATTCGGGAGCGGATCATTTATGAACCTGATTTCAAAATCAGTCAGCATTTTCAAATTCCTGTAATCTTAGCCTGGCCTGGAGTGCATGGGCTACGCGTGTAGTGTAAATCAAAGAGCCGTGATGTGGCAAGGCTGGCAGGCTTGATGGTACCAAATGGATACTGGAGTGGCGCTCTGATCAAGGACAGTAATAGAACTGGTACTTAAACAGAACTGCTACTCAGGGTTGCGGAGTTTCCGGCAGCAAGGTGTGGGGCATCTCCCGACTGACTTGCTGATAGACAGGTCAAGCTTGTTTGTGAGATTGTAGTGTCAGTTTCATTTGGTTTTAAACGCTGGATAGATGGATGGAGCTGCGGGAGTATTGGAACTGGCAGGAATGCTACTAGCACTGATTGATTCAGGGTCTGTTCTCAGTTAATTGCCTGTCCATAGAATACAAATCCCCCATGTCCAGTTTCAAACAAATTAGTTTACGTAAGTTTAGGCAAAGGATGCTTTTTTTTTTTTTTTTTTTTTTAAAAAAGCTATCCGAGATGTTCTTTGAAACTCGTACTGGTTTTCAAAAGCAGGGATCCAGCAATTCAACGTAACTTTTATATCGGATTGGTTCAACTTGGACAGCGAGAGAGTGGCTTTGTCTCCATCATATGGATTTAAAAAAAAAAAAAAAAGTGTAGCTTTACATATATCACACATACATAGCTTATTAACAATTCAAGATGCATAACACATTTTCTGATGTCAGATCACATTTTCACTTACTATAACCACTACTACTGTCATTACTAAACATTGTGCCAAAATATGAATAGCGTTACCTGAAACGGGTGATTTTAACGTCACCGCTTTGTTATGTATCCCCACTAACCTGGTCAACATTTGAAACAGTCAGTGAATAATGTTACAGCGTGTCGGGGGAATAGAACGTCTCCAGCAACGGGCCGTCAAAGGAAGCGGGACCACAGCGTTTGCTAACGTTCTCATCTGGGTTCTAATAAACGGTAAATTCATCGAATTCAGCGCCCGTAACACGACTTTCCAAGCGACTGTAGCTGTCATATTTCACTATTTTCATGGTAAATCAGGCTTTTGTCGCTGTTTGTCACTCTGCCTGAGGAGAAAATGCTATCCTCGCGCTGTTTATTTGGTTGTCATGACTTCGGAAATGATGACATCCTGTCACTGTTCCAGTTGCTCACCCTCAAAGGAGAGACTGTTCTCTTGAGTTCAGTGAAGCAAACCGCTCTGCAGAGTTGTGTAATTACGACTTCATGACATGTTTTAAAATACTGAAGGAGCGGCGACAATATAGCGGAAACACTGCGTAATGTGCAGAAAAACAACAACATTTTTCTCGATTACTCTGTTTTTGTGATCGTTAGGAGCCTAAATTGTAATCACGATTTTAAAAACATTACATTGCACAGCCCTACCTGTTTTTCCCTTCGTCGTCTCCTGTCATCACATACTCTGAGCAGTGTCTCAGTGCAACACTATCTCAACTTCTGGCAGCTTGAAGTACTGATGCCATGTTTTTTCTGTGCTCCAATCCTCTCAGGTGTCACTGTGAATGGCATAGATAGACTCCTAGTATGTCTCATAGGCTGGAGGCAGTGAATGACCTCCTATTAGGCCTGCACGATTAGTCGTTATAAAATCGTGATCTCGATTCACCCTGTTCCTGATTTAATTTTTCAAGGACTTTGATACCACCCCCACTTTGGGGGGCATTTTCGGCCTTTATTTTTTAAAGTTAAAGAGTGTGTGTGTGTAAGAAAGCATTCTGTTTTTGATACTGTACTTAAATTGGCAATTGACAAATTCCATTTCTCTAGAGACTGACGCTGTAGCTGCAGCATGTTGATTGACATGTTTTAATGATGTAAAGACATGTTCAAGGAGTTCAGATGGAGCCTGTATCAGGGCCATAGTTAGTTCAATGTGTTGTGTCACTATTTTTGGTAGCCTACTGTACGTAAATGGCCAATATGTACTTTATTTTCTTTATTCATTGAAGCCTCTATGTTTTTGTGGTGATGCGCAATGTGCTATAGATGCCAAAAAAGTCTACGTTTGGTACTGCCAATTTGTTTTGTCATGGTTCATGTGTGCAATAAACATTACACTTCCTGAGAAAAATATCGTGGCAGAGAATCAAAGGGCTCATAGGGAAACCAAGGAGCAGAATAGAAAACGGGCTCCAGTGAGTGATGGTCCTTCACTGAAGGCTTGGTGAGATGGAGTGCGATGCAACCATGAGAACTAGTACATATCCCTCGGTCAGTCTTGAGTGCGTACATAACAGTCATTATCACAACATGTACATGGACAACAATTTAATTTGGTTTCCACCCTTGTTGCTTAGCAGCAGTGCATCTAGCTCATGATGCTATCCATCTCTTCTGGGACCAAGGTAGCCATGTGTCTCTAGACCTGAAACTAGCAACCACAGTCGTCCAAGTAACATGCAGAACTGATCGACATTTTGTACCTGTAACGTTTCACCCCCCCACACCGTTAAAGCCAGAGCAATGTGCAGACACTATTCGTACAATAGTACAGAACGTGTGGTTTCTGAAGCACTGTGTGTGGTATGTGGCTATGCACATGTACCCACCCACACACAAGCTGTCATCTCTGGCAGATAGATAGCCTTTGTGTCTAGGGATGGTACAGCAGGGCACATCTGTCCTTGTTGTGTACCAGAGCTGGGTGCATTTTAGGCTCCATGCACTCATATGCTTAACACCGACCTGAATGTTTTAGCTGTGTTGTTGCTTTACTTTGGATGTACAGTATTGGTTGGTTTAGTTACTGCTAGCATCGCTTAGCTCAACATCTTGCAAAGTGTCAAGGATGCCTGCGTCTTATCTCCAGTAAAAAATTGAACTTGGCTGAATTCACAGATGTTAAGTGTTGGAACAAACTGCAGACAGAGATTTTGTTGAAATGGCTGAAAAGCGGTTTCATTTTCCCACCTTACTTTGCAGTTCTCTCAGTGCTTTGCTTTGCAGTATACAGGCTCATAGTGGAAGTTTTTGTATACTTTAGATCCTTAATATGACCTTCGCTTAGTTTTTTTATATTTGACGCCTTAAAAGATGGCAGAATATTAAAGGTGGGCCTATTGGCAGCAGTTGACTCTTGACTTAGACTTAGTCATGTCAGTGATGCATCCGCCCCCTGTTGTCTGGCAGACATGTTTTGGGATGTCCGAAGACGGTGCCATTTTCTCCTCCTCCTTCCCTCCCTGTGTGGGATGTGCCTGTGGCCTCCCTGTCTCTCTCCCTCCCTTCTGCCACTCTGTCTCTCCAGGGGTTAAACCTGTCCCTCCTCTCAATCAAAAACCAGTCTGAACCGGTTTTCAGGCAATCTCTTTATGTCACATGGAATCCTTGGATAAAGTCATGTGGAGCTATTATGATGTCGCGTTGGAAGACCTTGAGTCAGCTTATACCAGATATACGACATGGTTTTGTGTATATTGCACTTGGATTCAGCCCAAATCATCAATTTGGAGATCATATTGGACTTTTTAGTGTGCGCTCAAGCTTGTGCAAAATGTTTTTAAGTATCATATTTTTATAACAATTATTATACAATGTTTATTCAAGAGAGTCTGCAAGTGCCTGTTCCATAATGAGTGCATGGCCTACATTGGTTTGCTTTGTGTGAATGTTGTACAGTGTTGGTGCTATTTTTCTGCTGTGTAATAGGTTTTCCCAGAAAGGTAAGTGGGTCTCCTCTACCCTCTGCTGTTACTGTACTGAGTGAAATTTGGGACATCATCTGGGGCACTGGCAGCGGGATAGGAGACGCCTACACACCTTACAGTGAAAACACACCGGGCGCGTAAACGTATGGTCCGCAAAACGTAGATAGGTGCCTGGTCGCGTGCCTGGCCGCGTGCCTGGCTATTCATACCGGGCGCGTATTTCTCCGTGCCGGTCACCGTGTGATCCTTCTCCTCTTGGCAAACTGGTAATTGTGTGTGTGTGTGTGTGTGTGTGTGTGTGTGTGTGTGTGTGTGTGTGTGTGTGTTTTTCTCTGTGTGTGTGTGTGTGTGTCCGTCTCTCCGTGTGCCTGAACACGTGTCTCGCTGTGAGTCAAAAAATCACCATGAACCTAGGTGTTTTATTTTGAAATGTGCTTTATTTTTGTAAAGTATCCACCTGCACTGTGGTCTTCCTGTATGCGATTACCTGCCTGCCTACCTGTGGCTGCTCCACGCCCGGTATGAATGGACAGATGGGATAACATGGGCGCCGAAATAAAAAATAGCTGCGCTACGCGGCTACTCTTACGTGCCCGGTGTGTTTTCACTCTTAGGATTGTCCCTTTTTTAATACAGCTGGAAATATTAGCTAAATCAAACATTGTAAATGTTCATGTACATGACTCAACAACGAGGTTTTTAAAGAGGATTATTTCCCACTAAAACCTGGGGTTACATTCAGTAGATGGACTCACTATCCAGATTTGTTTTGTGAGGTCTAGTGGAAATCTGCATGAAACTAACACATTTCGGACACATCTTTATTTTCATTTTGTACTGGTGGCACTGCTTCTACCTCATATATTGTAGAATTACACCAGTGCCGGTTTGGTTGCACAGTCTTAGTTCCTTTAATGTAATGGCAATGGGTGGAATAAAAGATAATTAAAAGTTCTTGAAATGAGAAGACGCTGCTATTTACATACAATAGGAATTAATTGAGGGAGTTTTGTTTTCAGCATGCCATTTAAACCTATTAAATGTCATCTTTCTCAGTCACTCTGTTGCTTCCGACACAAAGGAAGCCCCTCAGGTCAGTTATCACTGTGGAACTTACACCTGGCAATGTTGTCATCCAGTTTTAGTGTCTCAATTTCAAATTGAATTGAAGCAGTTATAACTTTCTGTATTCTCTGCAATGGATGCTCCACATAGTTTAATCCAGACACAGTAGGTGGTAATCGTACCTCAGCCAGGGTAACTCGGCCAACAGTTGACCTTACAAGATGTATAGGACTACGTCTTTTTCACTGGACCTGGACATGTCAGATTTCTGGATATCCTCTTCTGCCATTTAAATACTACTACTGACCATGGAAGATGATTGCCTGTTTTTCTTCAAATGAACTCAATAGGGTGGATGTTAAAACTGTATCTCATTTACTTCCCTCCCGCATTTTGCAATAGCAGAACGATTGAGTATTACTGTGTGATGGTTATGGCAACATACTTCATTGGCGAAAGGCAGTTGGATACGAGTCCCAAAACCTGTAGGAACCTGCACAGTAGTGTAAAGCAGAGAAAACTAATATTCAATTTGAGAGTTGCTCTGATGAAACCAGCACTTTTTGCTCATCTAAGTAAAACATCTACTATATCTAGTATCTGTCTAGTATCTACGTCTAAACCTTTACCCTGCTGTCTAATTTGAATCCATGCATAGCTACAAGTTCAACTATTTTGCTTTTTGTAACTTTGTTTTTTTCTGTTCTGTAAATGCGTTAACACTATTTGTAACCATTTCCGTCTTTTCTCTCTCTCCAGGGTGAGAGCAGCCATGTCAGAGGAGGCAGTGCGTCAAACGCGCAGCCAAAAGCGGGCTCTGGAGAAGGACCATGTAGCTCCCGCGGAGCCCCTGGAGGACATGGACAATAAACGAGTTAAGCTGGAGAAAGGCGATGCCGCTGGAGCTCCCCTGGCCCTGGTGGGATCTGGAGCTGAGGGCGTCAAGCTGAAGAGTGAGCAGGCTGCAAAGGTAGCAGCCAGCATCCTAAAAGCTGGGGAAGTGAAGGCCACTATCAAGGTGGAGGTGCAGACTGGAGACGAGCCTGTTGATATGAGCACATCCAAAAGGTGAGACAAGGAAAAAAGATTACAGGGTTTTACTGAGTCACAGTTTATGTTAAATTAATATTAGCTTCACATTGTCATTGCACAAGGGCTCAGAGCTTGTTGGACATAAGGAACACAACATAATTGTTTACACGATCCTGTCAAAGTCATTAGTCTGTGAACAACACTGAAAGGAAAGGAAACACTTTACCTTAAACCGTTACATCTAGCCTATTCCTGTACACTGGGCCTCAGTACTGCATAGTCAGCCAACTTTGTCCACAATAAACCCTTTATAAGTATTTCCAGGCCTTACTAACTAGGTAACATCTGAGCAAAGGCTGTATTTGGTTGTGCTTAATATAACTGATGTTTGAACATCATATGAGTTAAAGGGTGGGGATGTGAATGGCGAGCAGGACTTCACACAAGCTGCCAAAAATATTTGTCTGCATTTTTGCGTACAGGTTAGTTTGAAAGCCTTTTTAAGGATTATTTATGTTCTGAAGGCCTTGGACTTCATGCACAGTGCGTGGTTGTGCTTAGAGATGCGTCTATTGGAGTTTTGGGTTTCTCTCTAGCTTTGCACTAGCGAGCGGTCTGACAGGAGCCGTACAGGAAGTCGCGGTGTGGTTGTCGGCAGCCTGCCCCCATTTTGAAAAGTTTGAGGCTCCTGAGTCCTGGGCTCCATTTTCTCCCACAGCAGCACCTGAACTCTGCCTCACACTTCACACAAAATGAAGGCTACGTGTCACAAACTGGTTCCAACTGGCCGTTGCCATGGTTTCTACATTGGAAGGAGCCGTTGGAGGAAGGAGGGGCCAGGAGGGGTGGTGGGTGTGTCACATGACCACACAGAGAAATGCCTGATGTCATGTGACGTGTTTGGTAGAGAGACGGATACATACAATGGTGTGATGGTGGTTAAGGTGGAACAGAGATTCAGCTCAAAGTGTGTTGGCCCTGTTTGTGGTGTCACCTTTGGCCCCGCTTTAACCCTCAGCTGCAGCATGTGTCGGCGTGCTTACTCACTTCAAGCCTAATTGTTTGCAGAAGCCTTAGGCCTAGTCTGTGTAGGCCAACTTTGTAAAGCTATCAATAAAGTGTAATTCAAGCCAAATTGCATACATGCTGAAAAAATAATACAGTAACTGCACCAAACATTTCTTGAATGGGTTCAGGTATAAAAAGAGTGTCACCGAGAAGAAGCATTACTCCCTTCCCATAAATAGATTGCATGCTTTGTAACAATATGTCAATATATATGTCTTGTTTTGCCCACAACTCAAAGATATTCAGTTTGCTGTCATATAGGAGTGAAGAAACCAGAAAATATTGTTGCAGTGTTGTTGTTGATTAATTTAATAGTTGACAACTAATCAATTAATCCATTAGTCTTTGCAGCTCCACATTTCATTTTAAATGGAGAATCCCACTGCACCTAATAATGACTGATTCAGCAATCCTGTAGTGGGGTCATTGTGAAGCCATGATTGGGGAGGCCGCGGCATGCAGAAATACTGGACCTTACATAACCAAGCTGCTGTGTGTTGTGATGCTTGTGTAAGCTGTTCTCAATAGAGTAGCAGCAACCATCACAAGCTAGTCCATTATTTGTCAGAAGGCACTGCGTCGCAATTAGGTTTTTTGTTTGTGAAAGATGCTGTTGATGATTTTCATCGCTCTCTGATGCTGCTCGTGTCTGACATTGTTTATCATATTGCATGTAAGGAATGTCAACAGGGCTGAAAGTGAATGACGCATATTAAGGACGTACTTTCCAGGAAGTAGCAATATACGCTATTAACAAGGCTTGTTTGTGTTCTTAGCAACTGGGCAAAGTAGCATTATGACAGTAAATGATTGTTGTGCTTTGTGTTGTGGTTTGTTAGTCTGCTGAAATCTTCATCTCATCATGTATAGACCACATGGTTATTGTCATATAGTTGACGTTGTTGTTGTTGTACTGAGCGTGCAGTCTCTGAGGGGAGCTGTTAGACAGCTGTTTTGAAGATAGCAGAGAAACGTGTCTGAAGAGAGGAGCGTGCGAAAGGAAGAGAAAGTGTGAAGAACTGAGTCAGTGAGTTGGAGTATAAAAGATGAACAAGCAAGTCAGGATGGGGGAGGGGTGTGTGAAGTAGTGACTGAGTGAGTGAGTGAGGGAGAGTGTACACAATAGGTTGGCTCCTGGCCATGTATTCCCCTCCCCCTCACTGTCACCCTCTCCAGTGTCTCCAGCGGACCTCCGCTCTGCTCAGTTTGTGACTCTAGTGTCGGCAGCTGGGAGGGAGGGTAGAGCTGAGGCCCAGGCTGTGCCGATTTGGCTAGGCCACAGGCCTCACCACGGAGGCAGGGGAGGGGTGAGGCCCTGTCTGGGTGGTAAACTGGGCCTAAGCTTGACGCCCTGAAGCCTCTCGCTCGACAGCGTCTGAACAATTTTAAACTTGCATGTTTGCATGCATAACTTCACATTATGACCCGAACCTATACCTCCTCACATACTGTCAAATATCCCACTTAGCTACCTTACCTCATCCTCCACCAGTTCTCATTACCACTCAGACTTCTATCTTCTTATGCACCAACCCACTGGACCTGACAAGATCCCCACTGTGATGGTGGAGGCAGATTTATTCTTCCGCCATGGTCCATGCGTACAATTACAACCATCCTTTACTTCTAATCTCCACCCCTTCCCAGATTGATGCATATGTAGCTCACCACTAGTCGCCTTTGTTCTCCCTCGTCCTCAGGAAAAGCCATTAAAAATGTTATCAAAGGCTTTAAGCCTTTTCCTGCTGTAAAACAAACACAAAATGCAGTTAATTAGCCCTTCGTTTGCATGTTGTTTGTGACTGACTTTGCTGTGCCTGTTGGAATGAAGAGAGCACGAGGTCTCTTCGTTGATGGTACCTTTCGCTGGAGATAATGGGTTGTAGCGATCTTCCCCAGCCGCCATTACACCATTATTGATCTCTTGGTTCTTGTCTTCTTGTATGTCCCAGTACACATTTGCACTACAACAGGGATAATGAAATCATAATTATATACTGCCATCTACTGGATTTAAGACCAAACTACACGTTAGTTGCCGTTCATGGTAACTGCAGTGTTATGGACAGAAATGGAATACAGCGGTGGATCTTGATTGAATGACCTTCTCAATAAAATAGTTTTCTGTCTTTTTCCCGTTTCCTTTCCCTCAGTGACATTAAGAATGAGCGGCAGCCACCATCGCCAGATGATGTGATTGTGTTGTCAGACAATGAGCCGGCCAGCCCTCTCATGAATGGTCACTGCTTCACGAAGACTGACACAGATAAACTAATGGTAGGAAAACAACATTCAAACTTTGCACACAGTAGGTCTGGGACGATGTGCTTTTGACCCGATTTCGATTCTTTCACGATACATGGGTGCCGATTCGATTTGTTTCATTTGTTGCGATTCTAGAAGTATCGTGATTCCATAGTATTGAGAATTGCAATTTTCTTTTCCTTCTTTAGCAAAAAACAAAAGTTGAATAATACACTTTCTAAAACATTTCTAAAAGCTCTCAAAAAGAAATGCACATCACATGTCAGTCAATCAGTCGGTCTGACATTTATTTAATTTGTAAAGAAGTACATGACATGTATTTTCTGCATTTTCTGTTTCCAGTCTGTTTTGCTGGTAACGTATATGATGTAGTCGCCGTCGGCGGTACCGTATGTAAACAGAAAATACTTAGGTGAATCATTGGCAAAAAATAAAATAATAAATATGGATTTTTAAGGAAATGAATCCATTTTAATAATTGTCGCAAAAAATACGATAAATACGATTTTCAATTTATTTTTTCCTCCCACCCCTACAACACAGTCTTGTAGTTTCCACTGGCTTAAAAGTCTTCATTCTAGCTCTTGAAAAGAAAACATTTTGTCCGATAAGTCACTGCTGATATAGCTTCAAATTGTACATGCATGTCTGCTGAGTCTCCTTTTTCATCTGAATTGGTCTCTAAAGAAGAGTTCTCCTGAGGAGAGGGAGCGTATCATCAAACAGCTGAAGGAGGAACTGAGACTCCAAGAGGCCAAGCTGGTGCTGCTTAAGAAGCTACGACAGAGCCAGATTCAGAAGGAGAGCACTGTGCAGAAGGTAAAACCCCCCCGAAGATGAGCGTTGATTGTCATTTCCGTTTTGTTGGAGCTGATGGATGCATCAGGGGGGAACTGTTCTGTCTTTTTTTTTCAGGTTTTATGAACACAACTGCTATAAATAAAACAAGACTGTTCCGTTTCCCCACTGACAGCATTAATGAAGACTTTTAAACATTTCTGCTTATTCGTTCCTTCAAGTACATACAACTTTATGGACGAATACTGTACCCTGTTCATTTTTTAGGCGACTGGCTCTGTAGCCACTCCTCCTCCACTGGTGAGAGGTAGCATCACATCAAGCAAAGGATCCCTCCAGGTACTTGGTATATTTTGTTAAGAGCCTCTTGTCGCAACTGTTGTAGAGCCTGGATTGATGTATGATTCAATTTTACATTGGGCCTTCTACAAAGTGGAATACGGAGCAACACAAGTGCAGGGCAGCCGAGTTGTTCAAATCACACAAAATCAAAAGGAATGCGCTTGTGGCGCAATGTTAAAAACATGGTTATATGTTATTTACTGTATATTTGCATTGTTGTGTTTACAGGTGACAGGTCGAAGCTCAGGCACTGTGATCCCTCCTCCTTTGGTGCGGGGTGGGCAACACATGCCGTCCAAACACAACTCTCAGATTGTCATGCCACCCCTGGTCAGAGGGGCCCAGGTTAGTTCAGATGACGATAGTCATCACACTGGCCCACATTTACAGTGTACTCCTTCTGTAGTTTAGATTTGAAGAGCTCTTTTTTTAATATCTTACTTTGTCTTCTCTTTTGCTCGCTCTCTTCATGCATCCACTGCGGCTGCTTCTGTGTGTGTGTGTGTGTGTGTGTGTGTATGTGTGTGTGTGTGTGCTGCCATCAGCCTATCGCAGTGACTCCCCAGCAGATAGCCAGTCTACGCCAGCATCAGCATCAGCACAGCGGTTCAGGCCCCCCTCCACTCTTGCTGGCTCCCAGGGCTTCTGTGCCCAATGTCCAGGTCCAGGGCCAGAGGATCATTCAGCAGGGACTCATTCGGGTGGCTAATGTGGCCAACAGTAATGTCATGGTCAACATCCCTCAGGTGAGGATACAATATGCAAGCAAACATTGCACACTCATCTGGAGAAAGATTGATACAGAAAGCAATAGTAAATGTTTCTTTTCATAGCTACTCTTTCTCATTGCTACGCTGCATCGCTATGTGGTCAGCCGCACTAGTGACTTCCTCATGTGTCGTCGCTGAAGTGGTTTCTGTTGTGTTTGTGTCCAGGCCTCTCCAACCAGCCTTAAAGGCTCTTCAGTGTCACCCAACTCTAGCATCAATGACTCCCCAGCCAGCCGGCAGGCGGCTGCTAAGCTGGCTCTGCGCAAGCAGTTGGAGAAGACGCTGCTGGAGATCCCTCCACCTAAACCGCCGGCCCCGGAGTTCAACTTCCTGCCCTCAGCAGCCAATAATGAGTTCATCTACTTGTTGGGGCTGGAGGAGGTGGTGCAAAAACTTTTGGAGATGCACGGCAGAGGTGGGTAGATCTTTCCACTTTGTAAGCTAGTTTGGGGATGTTGTAGCACAACGGTAGATTGAATAGTAGACTATACATGTTTACATCTGGTCTAAAGAAGCTCCCTGTTTTCCCACATAGGTAATCTGGGCCCAGCTGCTGCCATTGCCAGCTCCATTCCCAAAGAGCCATACACCTGCGCCCAGTGTAAGACAGACTTCACCTCCCGCTGGAGAAAGGAGAAGGTTGGGACCATCCTCTGTGACCAATGCATGTCGTCCAATCAGAAGAAGGCCCTGAAGGCTGAGCACACCAGTCGGCTGAAGGCAGCCTTTGTTAAGGCACTCCAACAGGAGCAGGAGATTGAGCAGCGTATCCTGCAGCAGGCGACTTCCTCTTCCTCTGTCTCTAAAACCACCTCCTCTCCTTCAATGTCCAAGAGTGAGGTGCTGGTGTCCCAGCAGTACAAGCATGTCAGGGCTGCTATGCAGCACAGATCTGTGTCTGCCCACCACTCCATTAAGCAGGTTAGGATGGCCTTTGATTGTGTTGGTGATGGACCACCACTGTAGTTTAAAAAAAAAAAAAAAAAAAAAAAAAAGTTTGAAAGCATTTGTTCCTCGATCAGCAGCCAAAACAACTGCATGGTAATTAAAAGCTTTACTAAGACACAACACATCTCCCATCGCTTTCTCTCTGTACAGGGTCATCTGTCACACAGCATCCAGTCGATGAGCTCTCGCGGCGTGACCCACTCATTCACTTCCTCCTCTCAGCTGCAGAGCGCGATGGCGGCAGCGGCGCTGGGCAACAGGGCAGGTAAGCATGCTGCAGCACGCCCGCTGCAGCATGGGGCAAAGGTCAGCGCCGGCAGCAGTAACCAGGGCAACGTGTCTGCCTGGAGGAAGCAGAGCGGTGGCAACACAGGTAGATAAAACATGACACGAGGTTAGAGCGAGAACGCTCCTCACCCGTTCTCGCTTTCTGCTCCTCTTTTCTCTGGCACTGTCACTCTCTTTCTTCCCATCTTCTCAGGCTAGGCCTTTACATTTTAGAATGACTGCGTGGTTGTCATTGTATTTTTTTGTATCCTCGAAAACAACCTTAGCAGATTATCACAGGCACATTTTTACTCATCTTGCTTAAAGGTGCTCTAAGCGATGTCACGCGTTTTATTTTTTATTTTTTTTAGGCTACAGCATTTTTTTGTCACATACAGCAAACATCTCCTCACTATCTGCGAGCTGCCTGTCCACTGAACACACTGTAAAAAAAAAAAAACACGGTCTCTGTAGACAGCCCAGGCTCCACAAACGGCAACAAAAACAAACATAACGGTGTTCCAGCCAATAACTGACAAGAAGGATTTGGGGGTGGGGGTTGGGGGGTAGTGCGCGTGCACATGAAGGGGGGTGTGGGGAGTGGAGAGAGAGAGAGAGAGAGAGAAGCGTGAAAGGAAATTGGCTAGAAGAGAGCTGTCCTAGACAGTGACAACGAGCTAGCCTCCGTTTTTGACAATACTTTAAACGTCAACAAGAAGTCACGTCACCCAACATCGCTTAGAGCACCTTTTAATGCCAATGCTCCTCTATTTACTCCTTGCCGTGTGTGTGTGTGTGTGAGAGTAAATGTAAAACCGCTCAATGTCCAGTACGTTGACCACTAATGTGTCTGTCTCCTGACAGGTGTGACTATGGCCTATGTGAACCCCAGCTTGTCTGCCCATAAGACCACCTCTGCTGTCGAGCGTCAGCGAGAGTACCTGCTGGACATGATTCCCTCCCGCTCTATCTCCCAAGCAGCCAACACATGGAAATAATGCAATCTTACATCCTACTGACATCACAACTATTACCCCTCTTAATATCAATAACAGCCATTTTCATGATCATTCTAATCCTTTCTATGGACTCTGCCTCTGGCCAAAATGGTGCCGGAGAGAATCGGCCGAGTTTCTTTTTGTCGGACAGAGGTGTTCTTCAGCTCCTCCTCAGATATTTCTGCTACCATCTTCCTTACCTGAATCCTTCAACCCTAAGTGGTGTTGTGCTGCGACAGCTTGGGCTTCTGAGATACAAGGAATATGTCAAATTGAATTTGGGTACCTTTTTTTGAGGGCTGGGGTTTACATGGGGCATGTACAATTTTACAAACTTCTCCTGCGATGTTGCCTCTCCCTCCCTGTATATTGGTTGAACCTCTCTGTTGCACCAAGAGGAATAATCCCCGAGCTTGCCTGCCTCTGGATTAGGCTGGAAAAAAAATACAAATAAATCACTATTAGACACGTTGAAATCTTCGCCTTACGTCCTAGCCCTCTCCAGTCTGAGCCAGTCAGACTCCGGCCCATGTGGTGGCCCAACAGGACGTAACTGAAGACCTCGCCACAGGGATTGTGGTTGAAGCCAAGAGGACCATCCATGAAATAATAACTGCTTCGGCTTTGCAAAAATGATTTAAAATCAACAACAAAAAAGGACTAAAAATGATCTATCTGCACACAGACTTCCTCTTCTCTCTAACCCACAGCGTGTATAGTAGAGAAGCGGATGTGTGTTTGGGATTGTTTTGTATGACTGAATGTTAGGATTTTGTCTTTTCATCTGTAAGTCATATACTGTGTTTGGAATATTGTGCTCCCTGATACTTTGGAAGCGGCCTCTTGTCGAGGTCTGAATTTACAGACTAATGTTACTGTTGAGGTGGTTTTACATCTGCTGGGTTCCGTGTTGTGGCCTACTTTTAAATACTTTGTTTTTTCTAAGATGAAGAATGAAGATTAAGGTTTCACTAACTCATGTAAAGACACGGAGCATATGTTTGGAGGACTATTCGTATTGAATATTGTAAAAAAAAGAAAAAAGAAAGGAGAGAAAAAAAAAAAACTTCCAAAGAACTAGTGGAGCCCAAATGGTATCCCTTCTGCTAGAAGGTGTCTAGTTTATTTGAACCCTCTCTGGATATAAACATGAATTCATGCTAGACTGAGGGGGGTGTAAGGAAATGTCATATTTTTGACATTGTTTTGCTTTTAGTCATAGGTTGTGGTGCATTATTTTTCTTCTGTAGACAAACTTGTCTCTGGGTTTATTTATAGGGTTATGTTAGTAAAGATATATGCTTATGCCCTAAGTTTGAATGGATCTCCACTTAAAATGATTTGTTTTCTCTCCCGTGTCCAGTGGCTCCCACTCATCTTACGATTGGTCTTAGAGAAGCTGGACAGCTTTCAGAATGTAGTTATGCAAAACCCCCTATAGCAACAAATGACATGAACTTCTTAGTCTTTAACATTAAGGTGTGTATGATTTTATGTGGGGTCCTTGAATTGAGCTAACTATGCCTTTCACATGAGCTATAGTGCATTTTTATCAGGTTGCAGCAGCACAGGATAAGCTAGTGAAGTACAATATGTCCTACATTAAACAAGGACATGCCCATATGTTTTCCCATATTCCCCGTGGAGTTGAGTTATTTTATTAACCATGTGCTGTCTATAATTTCAGTCACCGGGGTGGTCCAGTTTCTTTAACTCAGCAATGGCTTTACGCAGACATTTTTCTGTGTCACTAAATTAAAGATTAAAATATTGATGTGTTGAATTTAAGCAGTAACATCAGGGTAAAAATGTTTGCATATTTCAAAATTTGGATATGATTCACAAGCAATATGAAGAAGAAGAAAAAAAAAAAATACTCGAACCCAACTGACAAAAGAGGCTGACCATCCCACCGGTTGTTTTCTCAATATCCTGTATCTGTCCATTTTAAAAAAAACAAGTCGTTTTTACATTGACAATGTGACAATGATGTCATCACTATGTAATTACAAACCTGGAGTCTTGCTGCCCTGTTGCCTCACTTTCCGTGTCATAATTCATCCATGATGTTAAATAATGCAACCTTGTTAAGGATTTGTGTCCTGTGTCCAGAGTGCACTCTTGAGCTCAATGATTATCAGGATCCATACTGAAAGATGGTGCACCGCATTAGGTAACTGGGCATCAGTTGACGTTTATCCCTCCGTACTTGGGGGTATCATCACTGTACGTTCGGGTTTCATTTAGGACGGTGCGACAATGCAGTATGTACATTGCCGATAGAAATACAAGCATACAAAGTTTTATTTAAAGTGCTCAAGATTTTGTATTTCTGTCTCAAAGTAGCATCGGAAATCTTCCAGGTTGTCTGTACATTCCCGACAGGCAGAAGGTAGCAGCCCGCGTCTTGTGGATGCAAAATAAGCAATCTGGAGTGAGCGCCATCATTTTGTGCCCTGCTACGTGTAACCCTGTGCTGTCCTGACTACTGCCTGCTGCTGTGTGACAACAATATCACCATTCCGTTTGTTTGGGGTCAAAGCTCTGCGGAATGCAGCGCGGCCCAAATGGAAAAGAAAACAATGTATGAGAAGTATTTGTTTTTTGGATTTCTTTCTGCTCTATCAAATAATAATAAAACTAATTTTAACCCCTCTTTCGTGGCTGGGTTGCCTGTTCATTCACGATGTTTGAGCACAGTCGAGCTTCGTCGAGTAGTCGATCACCAGAACTCTGATTATCAATCGTTTCAATTTTCTCAAGCAACAAAAGAAAAAACAACATGCTTGAGAAATAGCAGGGGGATGCTAAGGATATTTTTCTATATTCTTTAGGCAAAACGATAAATCAATAATAAAAAGAATCTTGATTTTCTTTTTGCCCTCAATGTTCAGTGGCTTTTGAGATACTGCAGTGAGTGAATACATACACTAAAAGCCCAGTATATATCCAGTTAGGCTAAAATCTTCCTCTGTGTGGACACCAATGTATCAATATAACGCAGTGTGGTACAATAACGCTTTGTCTGTAAAGCTTGTAGTGTTCAATGTCGAGACGTTTGTAGTGGTAATTATTTCATGGCCTTTGCGCTGGAATTGAAGCTGTTGCTTTGTTTTGCTTCTGTTGTGTCTACCCCCTGCACACAAACATCTGCATATCACAAGTCAGTGTACATAGAAACCAGGCTTCTTTTCTAGCAGTTACATCATCACCAGTCTTTGAAGCTAAAAAAAAAAAGAAAGCAATTGTGAAAGAAAACTATACAGAGAAATCACAGTATTTAGCATTCACGCAGTTATTCTGACAGTTGTCTGACTATAAAATAGCGAGCATCCAGCCTACCTTCTGTGCAAAACCAAAACAATTGGGGGTTTAAGGATAGACATTTTTCAAGTGTATCTTAAAATAATATTCACCCATATGCTCATGTGCCATTAATAATCAGCTGAGAATCCATTGAACTGCTATTCTGAGGGATCTCTTAAAGGTCCTATGACATGCTGCTTTTGGATGCTTTTATATAGGCCTCAGTGGTCCCCTAATACTATATCTGAAGTCTCTTTCCTGAAATTCTGCCTTGGTACAGAATTAACAGCCACTAGAGCCAGTCCCACAATGAGCTTTACTCAGGATGTGCCATTTCTGTGTCTGTAGATTTAAATGCTAAGGAGGAGCAAAGCAGAGAAAGGGGAGGTATTCCAGATTGGCCCATCTGAGCTTACATTTTCTCAAAGGCAGAGCAGGATACCCAGGGCTCGGTTTACACCTATCACCATGTCTAGCCATTGGGGGACTATTGCAGGCTGGGGGAACTCATATTAATGTTAAAAAACCTCATAAAGTGAAATGTTCATGCCATGGGACCTTTAACAGGAATCTATGAACAGGAGGACCAATTGCAATGACCAGAAATGCTTTTAATGTTCAAATGGGCATGTGATGGCCAGGGAACATGCAACATGTTTGTCAAGCCTGGGGTTTTTAAGTGAACAGTTGCATCTAACAATACAATTCTGTCTATAGCCTTTCTCTCACATCAAGATTAGTTTTCAGGACCCAGTAATGACTCTTGCTTTAAACTGCAATAGCAATGTATAACCCCTAGGTGGCCAAGTGCACCAGCTTTTCATTGAACCTGTTTGTCTTCAATAGTCCTTACAGGAATTTAATCTTCATCATTTGTGTGATGTGGTAGAAAAACAAAGACCAAAGACCCTAATCTATGTAATAAGAGAACAGACTGAACTCTGTTTGCTGAGCTGTAAGGAGAGGTCATGTCGTCTGGAGGGAGGAGGAGGGAAAAAGAGCGAGACCTTTATAGAAGAAAGTGAGCTATTGTTTGCCACCACGACCCACTTGTGAGCTTCATTCCTTGGCAGTCGCAGTCTCTCCCCGTGATACTACTGTACATATCCTTCGTCTGTGTATGTGTGTTTTGCGCATTGGTCTGTATGTTTGTGTGCCATACTGTACATTTAAATTGTAGTAGAGTGTGTTTCTTCTTTCATGCCAGCTGCCCTAAATCCATATGATCAGCCTCCATGCATCAAAGTCCCTTTTGAGGTCATTGTGCTTCTGTTCATATCAGCCATCATTTGTGCTGGTTCAAGTGCTGCTGTGTACCCACTCAGCTTCTATCGTGTTATTATCTCAGTTGTCGGTACTGGGCTTCATTTACCCCCACGACCAAATGAAAGGTGTCTCCTCATTTTGATGTGTGCGTGTGTGTGTGTGTGTTTGGGGGGGGGGGGGGGGGGCTGGATGAACAGAGATGATTGAGGCAACGTGAGCCAATCAGCCTGCGAGCACCATGCCTTCTGATTCTTAATCGGCTGGTTTTCTCTGTGCCCTGTGAGCGAAGCTGATACACAGAGCCAGCTGGTTTTATTAGAGAATGAGCCGGGGCCACAGCGGGAAAGAGACAGAGAGGAGAGGCAGAGATATAGAGGCAATATTCAGAGTGTGTGTGTGTGTGTGTGTGTGTTTGGATGTGTGTAGCAGCCAGTTATTACCTTCCAGCTTCTGAACCAATCAAGAGCCACCACAGAGAGAGATAGAGAGGGAGGAAGCCCATTTACATTCTCAGTCTATTCCCAGGCACAGAGGTAGACAGTGTGCTTATTGAATCAGAGTCAGAGAGAAGGAACTGAAAGTGTTTTCTTTAGAGCGGCACAGCTCATTCTTTCTCATATTTGACCGAGTCGTGCAGGGTGAAAACAGATGGACAAGATGAACCACAGCTCAGCTGAGGCAGAGGCTGAAACCATAGAACCACTGCGTTACCTCAGGTAGGCACCTGCTCATGTCTGTTGCATGTCTCTCATGATCTTTTGCTCTCTTCTCTGTTCTGCTCTTCCATTCTGTTTATTTTACTGTCACGCCAATTCACAGGACTGCTCTCAAATCAGCGCACGGTGTGAGAAAGAGCTCGGTAGCGGCGGGCAGAATTAGAGGAGAGAGAAACATTCATATCTTCTTGTAAGACCCTAGAGAGTCTTTACACATGAGACTTACTGTGTACATTCATCTGGCAGTCTGTTTGAACCAGAGCTAGCTTTAAAAAGGAAAACAGAGCAGAGGAAGTAATAAGAGATATCAATTATTTAAGTTGACTTGCTTGCCAAATGCCACATGAATACCAGTACTGATGATAGTAATGATGATGATGAAGATGATGATTGTGGTGCCTGCAGGATTACTTTGGTCCACCACAAAAAAAAAAAAAACTCATAATTTACGCTTTGCCAATCTTTTCAGAATTTCTTTTGTTGCTCTTTTCCTCTCCACTGAAACCTCAAACTGAACTACAAATATGAGCTCTTATTGAATTTGGGTGCCCATGTTTAATTTGGCATTATCAGGCAACATATTACAGACCAAGCCAATCATCTTCCGATTCAGTATCTTTGCGGATGAGACGTTTAATCAGTTTGTTATGCAATCAGAGGTTTGTGTTCTGTGCCCCTGGCTGCCTCTGTAGCATCACTTTACTCTCAGTGGCAGGAAGAAAGAGGATTTGAGAAACAGAGAGGTACTTACGATGTCCTTGGCATCTATGTGCTGGTGTTTCCTGACATTTGTATAGTAAAATACAGGTAAGCCGTTTTCCCAACATTTTTCATGGATGCACACCCACATATGCACAAACTGCACATGCACATGCACAAGATTAAAAATGTTTATGTCACATTATACTAGTACAAACGTGTGAAAAGCTTATGCTGGGAGGCTCCATTAAAGAAAAACAGTAGATAGAAAAGAAAAAAACAGTAAGTTGAAATATCAATTACTCTGTGTAGATCCACTTAAGATTTCAAATAGCAGACTGTGGTCCTTCTGGGATGCACCCTAAGTACACAGCCTTTAGTCATCATGATCAAACTTGTGACAGAAAAAATGCAGCTCAAATAAGAAAGTCCGCCTTAAGCAAAAACTAAAATAAAAAATGTTCACCAGAAAAAATAGAAAAAACTACAACAATCAAATCCTCTTAATCTTCTGTTTTAGTGATTTTTAAGGCAGCGCAAACTCCATAAATAAGAGGTTTCATCATGTGGTCAAGCAAAATGACCCATATCTTGTGTTTTACATAGATGACAAAAGAAACAGTGTAAGTTTGTCTTATGAAAAAAAAGTATAGTATATTACAAAAACAAATTGCATAACTTGTGAATAGCTAAAAGCTAAATGTCAATTGGGCCACCACTGTTAAAGCAGAACTCCACTGATTTTACACATTAAAGCTTGTTTACAGGACTTGGGGGAGTACTACTACATACATGAGAAAAGGTTGTATGAAGCCTTTTGAGGGAGCTGTGCGAAATCTGATAAAAGTGATGTTTCTTGAGTCAGTGTGGGGCTGACAACTACAAGTTTGAAGATGAAATCTGGGGGTGTGGAGTAAGACAGAAGTGAGCCTACCAGACCTCTGTAACCCACTCCTCATCTCTGCTTGGGGTTGCCTAATCCATCCGAATCTCTGCTCGAACTATGAGTGGATTATGGGTAATGTAGGCGCCAGGTTTTGACAAGAGAAAAGAATGCCTGGAATAAGTCTCTGCATCATTGGTTTGCTTCTTTTTTTTAACTGTCTGTCCCAAGTCTGACACTGTAATAGGAGTGTAATGTTAAATCAGTGGATTACTCTTTTAACTACTGCAACATTTTGTCTACATCCTATATGGGCTATGCTTGTGCAAAACTAACAGTATGAAGCCTTGCACAGACGCGCCAAATACAAACTTTTACACGCACACACACAGACGTATTGTAACAAACTCCTTTAATGACAAGGTTGGTGTTAAATTATTTTGTTATGTCAAGAACAGAGTGTAAATGCCTGAAGGATTTGTGGCCTTGCTGTTTTTTGTTACTATCCATCGTCGTCCGCTTATCCGTGGTAGGGGCGCGGGGGGAGCAGCTCCAGCAGGGAACCCCAAACCTCCCTTTCCCGAGCCACATTAACCAGCTCTGACTGGGGGATCCCGAGGCGTTCCCATGCCAGGTTGGAGATGTAATCCCTCCACCTAGTCCTGGGTCTTCCCCGAGGCCTCCTCCCAGCTGGACGTGCCTGGAACACCTCCCTAGGGAGGCGCACAGGGGGCATCCTTACCAGATGCCCGAACCACCTCAACTGGCTCCTTTCGACGTGAAGGAGCAGCGACTCTACTCCGAGCTCCTCACGGATGACTGAGCTTCTCACCCTATCTCTAAGGGAGACGCCAGCCACCCTCCTGAGGAAACCCATTTCGGCCGCTTGTACCCTGGATCTCGTTCTTTCGGTCATGACCCAACCTTCATGACCATAGGTGAGGGTAGGAACGAAAACTGACCGGTAGATCGAGAGCTTTACCTTCTGGCTCAGCTCTCTTTTCGTCACAACGGTGCGATAAACAGAATGTAATACCGCCCACGCTGCGCCGATTCTCCAACCAATCTCCAGCTCCATTGTCCCCTCACTCGCGAACAAGACCCCAAGGTACTTAAACTCCTTCACTTGGGGTAAGGACTCATTCCCTACCTGGAGAAGGCACTCCATCGGTTTCCTGCTGAGAACCATGGCCTCAGATTTAGAGGTGCTGATCCTCATCCCAGCCGCTTCACACTCGGCTGCAAACCGATCCAGTGAGTGCTGAAGGTCACAGGCCGATGATGCCATCAGGACCACATCATCTGCAAAGAGCAGCGATGAGATCCCCAGCCCACCGAACTGCAACCCCTCCATACCACGACTACGCCTCGATATCCTATCCATAAATACTACGAACAGGATTGGTGACAAAGCGCAGCCCTGGCGGAGGCCAACCCTCACCTGGAACGTGTCTGACTTACTGCCGAGAACCCGGACACAGCTCTCGCTTTGGTCATACAGAGATTGGATGGCCCTGAGAAGGGACCCCCTCACCCCATACTCCCGCAGCACCTCCCACAAAGTCTCCCGGGGGACCCGGTCATATGCCTTCTCCAGATCCACAAAACACATGTAGACTGGATGGGCATACTCCCAGGCTCCCTCCAGGATCCTTGCTAGAGTAAAGAGCTGATCCGTTGTTCCACGCCCAGGACGGAATCCGCATTGTTCCTCTTCAACCTGAGGTTCGACTATCGGCCGAACCCTCCTTTCCAGCACCTTGGAGTAGACTTTACCAGGGAGGCTGAGAAGTGTGATACCCCTGTAATTGGTACACACCCTCTGGTCCCCCTTTTTGAAGAGGGGAACCACCACCCCGGTCTGCCACTCCTTAGGCACTGTCCCAGACTTCCACGCAATGTTGAGTAGGCGTGTCAACCAAGACAGCCCCTCCACACCCAGAGCTTTCAGCATTTCTGGACGGATCTCATCAATCCCTGGGGCTTTGCCACTGTGGAGTTGTTTGACTACCTCAGTGACCTCCACCAGGGAAATTGACGACAATCCCCCGTCATCCTCCAGCTCTGCCTCTAACAAAGAGGGCGCATCAGCTGGATTTAGGAGTTCCTCAAAGTGCTCCTTCCACCGCCCTATTACCTCCTCAGTTGAGGTCAACAACGTCCCATCCTTACTGTACACAGCTTGGATGGTTCCCCGCTTCCCCCTTCTGAGGTGGCGGACGGTTTTCCAGAAGCGCCTTGGTGCCGACCGAAAGTCCTTCTCCATGTCTTCTCCGAACTTCTCCCACACCCGCTGCTTTGCCTCTTTCACGGCAGAGGCTGCTGTCCTTCGGGCCCTTCGGTACTTTGCAACTGCCTCCGGAGTCCTCTGGGATAACATATCCCGGAAAGACTCCTTCTTCAGTCGGACGGCTTCCCTGACCACCGGTGTCCACCACGGTGTTCGAGGGTTACCGCCCCTTGAGGCACCTAAGACCCTAAGACCACAGCTCCCTGCCGCAGCTTCAGCAATGGAAACTTTGAACATTGTCCACTCAGGTTCAATGCCCCCAGCCTCCACAGGGATGCACGAAAAGCTCCGCCGGAGGTGTGAGTTGAAGGTCTGTCGGACAGGAGCTTCCTCCAGACGTTCCCAATTTACCCGCACCACCCGTTTGGGTTTACCAGGTCTGTCCAGAGTCTTCCCCCACCCCCTGACCCAACTCACCACCAGATGGTGATCAGTTGACAGCTCCGCCCCTCTCTTCACCCGAGTGTCCAAAACATACGGCCTCAGATCAGATGAAACGATTATAAAATCGATCATTGACCTTCGGCCTAGGGTGCTCTGGTACCAAGTACACTTATGAGCATCCCTATGTTCGAACATGGTGTTTGTTATAGACAATCCATGACTAGCACAGAAGTCCAATAACAGACAACCACTCTGGTTTAGATCAGGGAGGCCGTTCCTCCCAATCACGCCTCTCCATGTGTCTCCGTCATTGCCCACATGTGCGTTGAAGTCCCCCAGCAGAACTATGGAGTCCCCCTCCGGAGCCCCATACAGGACTCCATTCAAGGTCTCCAAAAAGGCCGAATACTCTGAACTCTTGTTTGGTGCATATGCACAAACAACAGTCAGAGTTTTCCCCCCAACAACCCGCAGGCGTAGGGAGGCGACCCTCTGGTCCACCGGGGTAAACTCCAACGTTGCAGCGCTCAGCCGGGGACTTGTGAGTATCCCCACACCCGCCTGGCGCCTCACACCCTGGGCAACTCCGGAGAAGAAAAGAGTCCAACCCCTCTCCAGGAGTACGGTTCCAGAACCGAGACTATGCGTAGAGGTAAGCCCCACCAGATCCAAATGGTAGCGCTCCACCTCACGCACAAGTTCCGGCTCCTTTCCCCACAGCGAGGTGACATTCCATGTCCCCAGAGCAAGCCTCTGCTGCCCGGGTCTGGTCCGTCGAGGCCCCTGACCTTCACCGCCACCCGTGTGGCAGCGCACCCGACCCCAGCGGTTCCTCCCACAGGTGGTGGGCCCATGGGCTGGAGAGATAGGTGCCACGTAGCTTTTTCGGGCTGTGCCCGGCCGGGCTCCGTGGCAAACCCGGCCACCAGACGCTCGCTGACGAGCCCTCCCTCTGGGCCTGGCTCCAGACGGGGGCCCCGGGCTTCCTCCGGGCAGGGTCTCTCTATCCCTTCCTCGTTTTTTCATAGGGTTTTTTGTTACTAGTTAATCTGTTATAAATTGGCCGTTTTGTCTCTCAGGTGGAAACATCACTGTTGCCTTTCATCCTTCAGTGCTTTTCAAATAGGATGATGTGCTTTAGGATGATGATTACTTTTCTGTTGATCATTATCTATATACAGTAAATCACCCTGCAAGCCGGTGATTCATTTTACAATATGGGTGTACAGTACATATAGCGCCTGAAGACAACTTCATTCATGTTCAGTCAATGATTTAGCTGTTGTAAACACCTGGCAACCGTCTATTTCGCTGTCTTCATGTGTTTGACATGTCAATCAGTGTGTGCACCTTTATCTTAAATCTATTCTGGGAGTTTTTTTTTTTTTTACTCTTCTCTGTAACATATGTAATTAACCCCTTTGCGCTGGCTGCATTTACACTTCTCCGTGTGTGTTAACATCTGAGGAACTGAGGCTGGCAGATAATGAACACCCATGGGGCTTGGTTCCAGTCCTCAGACCACTCAGATCTCTGCAGCTTTATTGGGTTGGCAGTCAATTAAGGCAGTCAATTAAAGCTTCAATCTACTGCTGCATGGTAACTGATTATACAGCTGCTGTCATCCTCATCTACAGATCTACATGTGTTAGTTTGTCCCTCAGTGTCCCTCATGGTTTTAATTCACTCCCTTTTTAAATTAACCTGTAGTTAATGTTTATTTCTAAAATGTTGTGTAGATATTTATCCATGGTGGTTGCCAATCAATAGCCGAAACGCAGCCATTATAACTGTCTGTTTTAGCAAAATCTTGGTGTGGATTTTGTGAGCAAAGTAAAATTTGATGAAGATAATCACTATCTAGAAAGTAAGCTCCCTGATTTATGTAAAAAAACACACACATCCACAGGAGATAACATTAGCCCGGAGACACCCTTTTGATAAAGCTGCATGATCTGATATAATTGTTTAGAAATTGTAAGCAATGTATTTGCCAGTGGCAAGCAGAAAACTATTGCGCTAATTCACAAAATTCCCAATATGTGACAACGCTGCTGTTTTAGTGTGATAATGATGGCAGAAAAGACAAGATCAAAATTAATTCCAAGCACGGCTCATCTTGCACACCGCTGTTTCTCCAGAGTAACAGATTAAACAAACTACACACACATAATGCAACATAGGCTATCTGTCACTAATTCTTCCAAATTGAATCCACACCTGGAATAAAAATGAATTTTAACACAACCTTGCATGTAGAAGTAGCCCTAGCTGAAGCTTTTCAGTTGATGAAACGCCTGAGGCGGTGGATAACCTGTAAATGTTGGCAGTGGTTCTAAGCTGGTCGTGGGTCTGGTCCCTCACAGTCCCTGGTTTCTGTCTTTAGCTTCCGAAAGTTCAGATGGGTCAAATGTACAGGGCAACTGTTGGGCTTGTGCGTATGATTTATTTGGGCAAATGAAATGGTTCAACGTCAGTGTTTGTTATTGTCTACATCCCTAGTTGTTCAGTTGTATCGACGCTTTACTGTCAAATAACAGCAAATGTCCTCCAACCAACAGGATAGAACTGAAAATATCCGTACAAAAGCCTGATTTTCTTCAGAGCGACTTTGAATTTAGAAACTGTACTCAGTGGGAATTTTTTTGCAAGGAGTGACTCAACGTACATCTGCCAGCACAATGTGTCACATTTGTTTAAATTAAAGCATTTAAACTATATCCACAATGCTCTGTTGAGTAATTAGACATGATTCCCCCTTCTCCTCTATGCTCTGACAGTGATCAGTGATGAATGTGCTGGCTCTTTGGCCCACCTTTCCCCCTTTTGCCCACCACACCTGAGGCCTGAGGCCTGAGGCCAGTCGCACAGAGAAATGTATTTTTGTCTTTTCTTCCATTTGCTAGCCTGCCTACCTGTCTATCTGAGCTGCTGTCAGTGTGTCAAGCTGTCTGACTTTACCTGCTTTGCCTCAGTGTCTCTCCTACCTTGGCAACGATGCATATTGGGCTTAGTGTTATTCTTTTGGCTTGTGACAGCTCTGGCATTTATTTATAGGCCAAATGCAATGATTGGGGCAGAGGGGTGGAGATGCAGAGATGGATAATTTATGGGAGAGATGATATGCTACCAGTGCAGTGTTTGGATGTAATTTCCCTCTTAATTAGCTGTAAGAGTTCTCCATTTACCATGTTTGAAAGAGGAGCATGTGGGGCAGAGTGGGGGCGAAGCAGGATGATGACTGATGATTGGTTTCAAATAAATTTTAAGATGTACAGTAAGTCGTAGTAGCATTGTATAGCTGTAAAGTGTGAGCTAACAGAATTTAAGAAGAAACCAGACAGCTCTAAATGCTTTCACACACAATGATCTAGTTATGGTGAGTACCTAGCATGAAATAAGAGTTAGATGAACCAGGTAATAACAAGGCTAAGAGTCTGCGGACATGCTAACAGCTCTGTGAAGCTAAATGCTGATGTCAGCATACTAACATGCTCAAAACTGGATTAAATGGAAAGATTACAGTAGGCATACTGCATTTTTCGGGCCCCCCTCCAGATGGATCCATTGTTTTTTTTCTGAATTAACAAGATCACTTTTAACAGCCACATGATTATTATGCTAATTTATTCATTGAGGTATATAAATGCATCTAATTTAGTCTTATTTGAAGGGCCTGAGAGAAACATGTGTAAAGCGCCTCTTTGTCGTTTTCTTTATTCTTCTTCTTCATTTTTTTCTTCACTTTGCTGCACCTGAAAGCATCCCAGAAAAGTGGCAGTGTAACCATTACGGCTAGCTAACATACAGAACCGGAAATTTTCCCGCAATTGGGAATGTGAATGTGAACTTTACTGTACTTTTTATTAAAACAATATAATAATATTTATACTTAGAAAATGTACAAGTTCAGATGAAGCGTTAGATTGTAAATTTACATTTTAAAATTGTTTTTAAAACAAATTTTAAAAAAAATCTATTTTGACTATTTCCTTTTACTGGGTCCCCTAGTAGCAAATGGGCCCAATGCACTGGATCTAGACATGGGCATTCTAGCCCATGTCTAGATCCAGGCCTGAACATGCTCCCAGATATAATGTTCACCATCTTGTGTGTAAGCATGCTAACATTAGCTAATTAGCACTAAACACAAACTACAGCTGAGGCTGATGTTAATGTCATTAGTTTTGCAGGTTCTTGTTGCTGACATATTCCAGCCTGGACCAAAGTACTCGAGCAACCTGCCAAAATATTGTCAATGGTTGTAGACTTTGAGTCTACAACCATGCTAGCAGTTGCGAGACTGTACTTTGGCACAGCAGTGGTTTTACCTTAATGCTAACATTCTCACAATGACATTGCGAGCATGTGGGTGTTAAGCGTGTTAGCCAAACTATTGCTTATTAGCACTAAACAGAAAGTACAGCTGAGGCTAAATGTCATCTGTTCTAACGCTATTTGGTCATAAATCAAATTCAAATTGACCTGATAATGGCACTAGATACGAGTTAAGGGAACACCAACGTTATAGCAATTCATCTTGAGAGGGACATAAATGTGTGGACCAAATTTGGCGTTCTTAGTTCAGGATCTTTCCAGACACTGGTGGTGGTGGTGGTGAAGAGAGTTGCTGAAGACTTGGATGATAGAATGTGGCGCTGGAGTGGCCGCTGATATTATGAAGATCTGGCGAAGGGGTGTTGGAGGGTTGTATCCATTTGTACTGAAATGGCGACTGACAGCAGCAGAGAGCAGAACAGATTTTAAAGTTTTGTCAGCGAGGTTATGATTGGCTTGGAGAGATCATGGCAAGATCTGGCTGGACTTCTTGAGAGTGAACGCCCACAGAGTAGAAGGCCGCAGAGAGAGATGAGAATGAATGAGTGAGTAAAGGAACTCTTCCTGATTGAACTTTCGCTAAGCTTAACTTGCATGAGCCCTGCTTGTTCAGGTTTACATTAATCTGTAAATATGGAACACAAGAGAGCCATTTGAGGAAGGCTGAGGCAAGACGGTGTCCTCCTCATTATGTCCACACTGTGGTGTGAATCATTTAAAGGATTTCAGTGGATATTTGAGGACACGGGGGAAAAAACTAAATTCTCCCTAAGGTGCCCCAATTTGTTTACAATGACAGATTCAGAAGGAAACTAATCTTGCTTTAGCACAAGTTGGTTTGAGGAGAGATGACAGCGGCGCGGAAAGGTCAAACACTTACTGCAGATTGAAATGGCGGGGGGCGAGTTTGGTTTGCTTATCTTCACTCTGGGTTTACTCTGACAAGCCGTATACAAAAAGTTGTCCGTCAAACAACTGCCGTTGCACACGGGGTGGGTCTGTGTTTGTGCACATGTTCATGCATTAGCAAATGAGAGAGACAGCGATAAAGAGAGAGAGAGAGAGAGAGAGAGAGAGAGAGAGAGACCACCTATGAAATCTTCTTTGTGGTGATAATTGCAAATAATTTGTGCTTCAAATTGGCAAGATGTAATACGGCCAGAGCATGTCCATTATTTAACCGTTTCTTTTATGTCACCTGTACACGGCCTTCACACTGTGTGTGTGTGTGTGTGTGTGTGTGTGTGTGTGTTGTTATGGTGAATGAGCATACAGGGACACACTCTGATCAAGCTGGACTCTCATCAATTTCTTACCTCCTCCACAGTAGTAATGTGTTAGCTTTACATTGGCCCAGATAACGATGACAGAGCTGGAGAAAGAGGAAAAACTCCCCCATCCTCCTCATCCCTCATCCTCATGTTCTTTCTCTCACTGTTGGTGCCTCTCCACTCTCCTCATCTCTCCCAATAAAACACTGGACTCTGCCACAAAGCTGCAGCTACTGTTTTATGCGTATACACACGCACGCACGCACGACACACAACACACACACACACACACACACACACACACACACACACACACACACACACACACACACACACACACACACACACACACACACACACACACACACACACGCACATGCACCCTCACTCTGCACTCTGCAGTGCAGGAATGAGAGTTTGGTTCTAATAAAATATAATAAATAAAAATGATTGGGACTACAATGTGTGACCGGTCCATTGTACTCCAAGTGGAAGGTGATTTTTAAGTGCTACTTTTAGATCGCTGTGTCTTTTCTGAGGCATAAAACAACCCAGTAATGAAAGGAGCTCTCATTTGACTCAGTGAAACAGAGCACCAGGCTATTATTAGAGACAGACCATTATTTCATTTGACAGGTCCACAGTGTGCCTTAATTAACTACTGCGAATGAAAGTATTGTGCTGCTTAAAAAGGATGTTTTTAGACATGTTAGTCAGTTTAATGATATTGCAGGTGATACACATGGTTTCACTGCTTATCCCACTGTCTTTTTTTCACCTGACGTTTTTATTTTCGACTCATTATTTTCGTCAGTGAATCATTCATGGCAGGCTACATCACCTGCCACCTTTAAACAAAATGCATTTTGACAAACAAGAAATAAGTTAAAAAAGATGGACATCAATGGTCCTATATTATATATTATATTACATTATATAACACCTTAACCTGCTTTATAATAAAAAGAAACACAGAAATCTCACTTTTTACAATACGGGACCTTTATACAGTAGGTCTTATCCAAAGTGTTACAAATATCCATTTCATTTTTCATGAGTACTTTGTGCTTCCATTTTCACCTGTTGCACTTACACACCGTTTTGCAGTACATTAGAGGTTTGTGATGAAAATTTCAGATGCATTCATCTGTTTTTGCTTTTTTTTTTGTTGATACAGCTGAACGTTGTCAACTTGCCTGTTCATCTATCTGCTTGTGTTTCTTGCCATTTATGTTGTTTACTCCCAAGATCACATCAATGCCATTAGTGGAAGAAATGTTACGATGAACAATATAAATGATGGTTATAATAACTATAAACAAACGATCCATGTTTTGAAAACTAAAGTTTTCTTTTAACCACCATTACTTTTTTAAAACCACATTACATAATAAATATCAGGACAGCTTCAGATAAGCTACCCAGAAAAAGATGTGAGTCACAGCATGTGTAGATGTGTGAGCTGAAGTGCATGTGTGGGATGAACGTGTGTGTGTGTTCATATGCCTAGATGATATTTATACAGACTTTAATGTGTGTAGACAGGCTGCATTGTCATCATGTGTGAGTGTTTGTTTGACACGTAGAAAGCTGACAGGCGGGCGAAGAAAAGAGAGCAGGATTATGTGTGTATGTGCAGATGGATCAGGTGGTAGGGGTTTTAAAAAAAAAAAATAGGTTTTGTGCATGCTGCCCCTGTCGCCCTCACGCTTCTGTTACCATTACAACAATATGGGTCAGTTTCCAACAAGAACACTTGAACTGGCTCCACATTGTCACCACAGTCTCTAATACAGGCTACAGGTTAAAAAAAACACACACACAAAAAAACAGATTTATTGGGGATTGGCTGCAAAAAAAAAAAAAAAAAAAATTTCAAACAGCCGTCTGATTTATTGTGCAGCTGAAGAGAAAAATAATCTTCGTTGTCACGGTCTCTGAAAAAGTCAATAGTGCCCTATATCAAGCATGAGCTCCAGTCTTTGTATTATTGATTTTAAGGGCCGGATGATGGGAGGAATTGATTATTATATTGTCTATTAGATTTCTTCCCGCATCCTGGCAGCAGTGTGCACATGTGCCCAAGCATTTGTTTTTGAGCGGCTTTACATACAGGAATATTAAATCACATCGTGTCAAGAGAGTAGTGATAGAATAGTCAATCTGAATTAATGAGATTTAAATAATCTGATATTTCCCTGGCAACAATCTCTTTCCTTGAGTCCTTGGAATAAATCACAAGTAGACTTTATATTAAGAGTTATCTCCAACTATCTTGAGCTAATGTTTGCCACCGATCCATCACCACACAGTCAATGACTGACATTCCAATCATTCCTATTCCAGCCATGTCTCCTAAAGATTACATTTCCATACAACTAAACTGCATTCCCAATTACGTTTTGAGGGAAACATATTTTGTCTCGGATTCGGTTTGTCTTTGATCTATTACAAATATATTTCTAATCAAGTCTAAGGCCACGTAGGAAGGAGGTTGGGGTGGACGGATTGGACGAACAAACACGGGACTTTCACCAAACAAACTGCTCTTTGTGTCCCATGTCAAACCAAAAGCGATAGAAATGATTATCTAACTAGGGGTAGTAGTAGCCAGGGCTGGCATTTCGCATGGAGGTGCCTGTTGACCAGTTTCTGCCTGCCCTGTTTGTTTTTCAACCCTTTCGTGCCTTCTCTCCTGCCAGGTAACACATTTTAGTTTGAGATTAGATTGAGAAACTGTTGCTGACCTTTGCACCCTTCATTAGCTGCGGTTACATGGACAATGTTTCGCTAAATAAAGTGACTCATTTAGGTGCGTGTTTACATGCCCCAAAACATTTAATCAGAGGAACTATTTTGACCTGTGCAAAGTGGATCCACCCGCTGTTAAAGGCTCTATTCTGCTAGAAATATAATATAAATGATTCCCCCCAACTTTATTGAGACGGCTTTGTTCATCTTTTCAAACACTTGAACAACTCGTTTCAAACCTTACGACCACTGAGGTGATCAACAACCCTTAAATCTTTTAAGGTCTCCAACCAAAAAAGTTGTATCAGCCACAGACCACGTTTGCTTTACTACTGCTATGTTTCTGTCCCTCCCAGAAGCAAAAAGAGCAAAATGTATATTTATTCCAACTAGAAGAAAATGGTCAGCTGCAGCGTTTACATGGTTATTAGGCGCTAATACCACCTCTCTCAACCCGACCGGGCCAGTCTCTTCCCATTTTTATATTGTGATTGGAATATTATTCTGATTATCGGTGGAATATCCGGGTCCATATAAACGTAGGTGTTTCAGCAATCTTTGTGTTTACTCCATCTACTTAGTCGGAGTCATGCTTTTGGGTCCAAATCCTGTTTAACCATGCCGTCACAGACAGGGCATCTGACTTGCAACGGGTTATGAAATTTCAGAATTTCTTATTTCTTCAGTATCACTGGAGTGATGTGAAACACAGAGCAGTCACTGTAGCCGAAGGCCCTCATGTCCTTTCACACAACAACTCCCCGGGGGTCGGTCGTGCCTGGAACATCTCGAAAAAGGAAGATGGTGCAGGGAGATTCTCAAACTGTGTCAACTCCTCTCAATGTAATTTCAGCAGCAAATTGAGATAAAAATGTCCCCTCTTTTACTACAGTATCTTCAGTGGAGGGGTGCCTTTTCTTCACCGTGTTCTTACTTTACATTCCAATAGTCACTTAAATGCTGTGCATTACGCTCTTTAACAATAGACATCCCTTTTCTCAAATGGCGGTCACAGTATCTCCTTTTACAACCAAATTCTTTAATTTCTAGCTCTTCAGCCTTCAGCGGATTCTCCTCTGGACCCCGTGGGCGACTTGCTGACAGGGGTCAGAGCTATTCTGAGGAATGTGAGTGGTAAAGGAAAGTGTTCTCATGGTGACAGAATGGGAGCGATGCCCAGTAACAACTCGCCTTATGTCGTCTCCACGGGAAAAGCAATGTGGGGAGATGGAGAAAGGTGCAGATCGACCAAAACAGAGAGAGAGGAGAGGAGGAGAAAAAGAGTGAAGGAGAAATTAAAAAAGAGTGGGTGAGGACCAGAAAACTGATAATAATATCCAGAGGGGTTTTGTGCCTCACTTTTTTTTTGTCAGCTATTACCACTAGTCACTCACATCAGCTTTTGGCCAGTTGCCATAGAAACCATCCGCAGCGAGAGATGTTGCATGTTCTGGCTGAAACATGCAGGTGATGTGTTTTTAAAGACCTTGAAGGGCTGCAGCCCTCAAGGCTGGATGTAACCGGCACGTTCAGTCGGGCTTTGTCATTCCCTCTCCAGTGAGCTTTTTATTAACTTTTTTATTAACTTTTTTGTTATTGTAAGGTCTTTTGATTGTTTTAGTTGACATTTTATTGCTATTTTGGTTTTAGTTCGCTTGTAGTTTTGATTCATGGAGGACAACTAAATTATAGCTCTCTTGTCAATATGTTTTTGTAATAGCGGAGCCTAGCTGTTGTAGTACAGCCTGGGTTAAGGAGTAGCAAGCGGCTTCTTTTTTCACGTGCGTGCATGCTTTTACCTAAAGAGTGGTCTATATCGACGACGTTTCATTTACGGGATTGTTCTGGTGCCGCCGTAGGTTCTGCCGGATGTCTCTTACCTTCCGCTTTCTTTGTGTTGGCGTTCTAAACTCCGGTTGATTCGCTAGAACCGACAACCAAATTATATTGATCTTTTTTTTTGTAAAATTCCCATCACATACTCGACAACCATTTTAATTCCAGAGCTTGCCTCCATACGTGCACATGTTCCACCAAAACAGGTTCCTTCCCGAGGCTATTTTGCGGAGGCATTGCTCCGTCCTAAAGGTGACGTTGCAGACATTTAACCTGTAATACAATTCAGCCGAGACCTCTTCAGTTTGCGGTTACATGCAGATTTATTGAACAAATCTTCATCACACAATGCTTTATTTTCGTGTGTTTGTGACAATTGTTTGTCCTTAGGTATTGTGTCTCCAACTGTGTCTTGAGTGATGTGTGTGTGTGTGTGTGTGTGTGCCGCTGTTTGCAGCCAGGAAGGCTTTCCTAATTTTCAATAATTGGGTTCACTGTCTCGCTCTGCTGAGTCCTGATTGCGGTTCTGTTTTGTTTCCCGTCGGAGGGAACGCTGTCCCTGAATTTTGATTATGTAAATTACTTGTCTCGTCTTTTGTATAGCTCTCTGTTGTTCTCTCTGGTCTTCCTCATTCCCTGATTAATATAAAATTAAATTAAAGTTGGTTTTCAAAAGTTAAGTGAGGGCAGTAATGTAGGCTACAAATTGAATTAGCTTCATGGTAGTTTCTCTTACATGTTGACTATATAAGGTACATGAAAACAGTACAGTAGTCTTTCTTGTTAGTATTCTGTCACCTCCTCACCTGAAAACATTTGTGTTCTTTTTTGCCTCTCAGCCCAGGCTCCCCAAGCTATTTCTCAGTCTTTTTCTGGTGCTCATTGTCAGATGTTCGGTTGGGGGTGCAGAGGAATTCTTGCTTCCTGGATGCTTTGATGGACATTGATTGATTGATTTGATGTCCCTGGTGACCTGTGAACCAGCGGATTAGTGGTGATCCTGAAACAGTGACCTGGAGAGCCAGATAAAGGAATCAACGGACAATCAACTAAATGTTTACACAGGCAGAGCCCAACAAATCCCTTGAGAGAAGAGGAAGGGAGGGAGAGAAAATCAAAAAAGCACTGACAGACAGACGGACAGGTGCTGTGGCTTTGTCTTTTCTTTTTGGAAAATCTAGTTGTTGGATTTTCTGAGCTCACATCTGTCTTATTTTTCCTGCTCTCTCAGCCAACAATCTAATTCCTTTGTGAGCATTGTCTAACAATTGCTGTAATGACACCCAGGCAGACAGAGGGGGAGGCACATGGGTTTCTGCAGTTTTTTTGGATTTCTGTCAGCTCTTAGTAATTAGTAAATATAAAGCCTAAAGGCCTGCCAGAGACAAACAGAGTGGGTGGCACTAAAATTGTCAATGCTAGAGATAATTTCTCAAGAGGCCTTTTTATGCAAGACAGCCAAGAAACCATTGTTTTGCGGCTTTATAAAAATGTATAAAGAGGGAGGGATAAGAAGGGTGAGTGTTATGAAACAATCCGATCACGATTGTTTAGTGGTTCGTATCCTATCATCTATCATCATCGACCCCTTTGGACGGCAGGAATCGCAAAGACTGAACTTCCTGTTTGCACCATTGCAACTTTGACAACAAAGCTCCCCAGCGAGCCAGGTGTTGCAACAGCATTAGTGAGGCTTTTTCACACACATTTTTGTGTCTCAGCAGTGAATAGCAGGTCATCAACATATTGAATACAGCCTGGTGCAAAATTATCCAATGTTACTCTTACTACAGCACAAAATGCTGCTGCTCAGTCAATAAGAAATGCGTCCTTCGCTGGAATAGCAGTAAGGATGAATTGAACATCGGGAACAGTAGGTGGTAATAGAATAATCAAATCATTGATTGCTCTGAGGTCCTGAGTAAATCTCATAGGTGATTTATGCTCGACGCATTGGAGGTGGCGCACGCCGTCGTGACGTCAAAATTACGTAATTTACTGCCGGCGCGCCCAATTTATAGCGCGCGAGCAGAGGGCGTGCACCAGTCTATTTTTTTAGGAAGCATGAACGGGAAACCGGATGCCAGGACTCGCCGACTGACTGCAAGTCTCTCTTGTAAACTTACTGGATTAAGATGAGTTCTTTTATGGTGAATGAAAGGATTGATCTGACGAAGTAGGTCATCCAATCAAATCGAAGCATTCATGTCAATGCTGCTGCCAGTTCTGCCGTTGTTTATCTTTTTCTTCTTCTAGTCTGTAGAAAGAGCAACGTCGGTAGTCTTTCCTCATTAGCGCCACCTCTGTTCAGGAGAAGACTGCAACTAGTGTCACGACCACCAGCGCGAGTATAAACAGTTACGGCGATCCCGTGACGTCACGATGTTGTGCGCCACCTTGGCTTAATTTAATCTTAAATCTCCACCCAGCCTTATTAGGCGTAGGCACAGGATTGACAGGTGTGGTACAGTATATGGGGATGTGTCTGTGGCAAATATTTGAAGAGATTGTGTATCAACTGGCCAGTATTTCTCTAGACATAGAGTTGAAACCATGGTTTGTAGGCTGACATGCTGTTCTAGTGATGTTTTGTTAGCTTCAGTGTCTGCCTCAGTTGACTGTGTTTAAAATAAAACAGAACTTGCTGTTGGGGACATCGATAGAGAATCCCTTCTTTGTGAATGTTAATAAACCACCAAAAAGCTAATCTCTTCCCAGCAAGCTCACATGTGAATTCGGAATAATAACAAATCTGTGCTGAAACCTGATCTGAGGATCATCACAGGATATTACAGGTAAAATGAAAGTCTTTGGACCCGCTCTGTCCTCTCCCTCTGCCTCGCTGTTGCTGAGGTCTGCCTGTGTAACCACCTCTTCCTCCTAAACCTCTTCCCTCTGACAATGTTGTCCAGAAATTATTCAAGCAACCCTCATCAGCCCATACAAAAGTGGTTGAGTCATCATATTTCTTATAAAGGTGGGGGACTTCTGCTACTAATTCTACCCTCAGTAATCTCGGGGAGCGCCTGTGTGATAATGAAACGGTAATCCTTTCCATTGTACTGATGGTACTCAGTAGTCTGCTTGACAGAAGACACAAAAGCTACAAGCTACGGGGTTTTCCCTAGGGTTTGGTGCTTTCTCACAAATAGCCAGCAAATCAGTCAAGCACAGCATTGTCACCCATGATCATAAATGAAAAAAAAAACATCTGTTTTAGCTGTCTGCTCTTCATCATCCTCATCTGAGTTTTGAAGTATCTTTTGTATTTTCGTCAGAATACAGCATTGTAACAACTTTTACAAGTGTAGGATGATGTTCATCCCATAATGGTTTACACTTCTCCCATGCACTGGCTGCTTCTCTCATCTATTTATAACCCCATACATCATGTCAGTCATGTGTTCCATGTGGAAAGTTGTTAAATGAACCTTTCATTGGATAAGGAATGTCTTAACTGTGGGTGTGATGACTCTGTTTAGCCTGAGAGATGATCTATAAACGGATCAGTGTAAAATTCACCTTAGACTCGTGATACAAACCTCTTTGGAGTTTCATCTGGAACTGGTTCAATAGCTGGATTATTGGCATGTTGACCTCTGGCACTTTTTGGTACATAGTTTCATCTTTACATGTGATTGTATAATTGACAGAAGCTCGTTTAGGTTTAGTTTTGCTCTGTGACTTGCCTACTCTAGCCAGAGACCCTCTACGTCTTTCCTTTCTCTTTTTTCTTTCTGTTTACTCGGTGTGCAACTTAACACCCATATTAAAAACTGAGAAACATTACAGCTTTTTTATTTCGGATAGGAAAACACACTTCCGGCATGCACACAATCCTCGGTGTGAAACTCAACACTATAGTTCAAAACTGAGAAACACAGTTTTATTGGTTTCAGATAGATAACACCATATCTGCCAGTTCACAATAATCAGGAGCAGGAAAACACCCCTCTTCAAGTTTGCACCCAAATTTAGTGCCAATTTTAAGTTTCAATTTTAAATTGTGCACTCTGGCACACTCCCAAATTAGTTGCAGCAGCGCAAATGGTCACACTGACCCTAGTCTCGCTTTGCCAGACCTTCCTCCACAGCGCTGCGGAGGAGGGTCTGGCTAGTCCAAACAGCGTTCAGGGAGGAGAGAGAAACGTGCTCTGGTTTATTGGCATTTCTTTAAACTAATCACAATCGTCTTGGGCGGTACTAAGTATAGACGCTGCAAAATAGCCTCGGGAAGGAACTTGTTTTGGTGGAACGTGTGTACGTTCAAAAGTTGTTTTAGTCGTGCGAGAGAAAACTCAGATTGGACAGATAGTCTAGCTAGCTGTCTGGATTTACCCTGCAGAGATCTGAGGAGCAGTTAACCATAGTCCTCATAAATCCACCGGAGTTTAAAATTCCAACACACAGAAAGCAGAAGGTAACGGACATTTGGGCGAAAATAATGACAATCCGGCGGAATTACTGGCGGCAACGGAGCAATCAAGGAAGTGAAACGTCGTGGATATAGACTACGCTGACCCATATCTAATTGACCACCCTCAGTGCCACATGCGCAGTGTCGATCCCCCCAAAACACAGTGATGATGGAGGGGCATGCTAGGCAAACATAATGCACCAAGGGAAATCTGAAAACACTACCATACCAAGCCACTAATCATACATACCAACAGAGACGTAAAGGCTGATTACTTCTGCTGATTGTACTACAATTTAGTAAAATCATGCACTTGTTTCAGCCACTGCAATTAGAAAACATCCCCCACAATATTAACACCACCTGTTCTACCTATTATAAGAGAGCCCCAACTCATTGTAGATGTCTAGTGTGGGACAAACTACCTACAGATCTAGATCACAGACCCCAATGTCAGACCCCAACGTCAAGCTTTAAAGATTATTTTTTGGGCTTTTGTTCCTCTAATCAATAGAAAAGATGTAGACAGGAAAGGGGGGACAACATGCAGCAAAGGGTTGGAATCAAATCCGGGCCCCTGCAGTAAGGACAAAGTCTTGGTACATGGGGCGCACGCTCAACCAGGTGAGCTACCAGGGCGCCCCCAATGTCAGCCTTTGATAGAGGAGCTGTAACTTTAGCACTGTGGATGTGTCTCCTTTGTTATGGCTACATCCTTTAGCTTCAGCCCTATTCACCAACCCCTGTACAGCTCACACATACAAACTATATACACATTATCAAGTTGTCTGCTAATTGTTTTTGTACAACTGCTACCTACTTCCGAGCTCAGGCTTACATTTTACATTTCAGTTATCTACCTGCACAGTAGTTCAGCTAGACAAGAATAAATTTACTTCCTGGATAACACAAGATTAACAAATTAGCGCTCCCAGTATTGCAATAGTCATATCGTATAACCTACATCAAAGGAAGAAATAAACAAAAATAATTCTCAAAGGATTAGCTAAAAAGTGCATATCAAGGGATATATGGAAGAAAGGTTATGAGTCGGACAAGAAGGAGAAAAAAGTTTTTTGAAGCAGTGACAGTTAAATAAAAATTTCTCTGTCAATTTATGTTCCTCCACAGCACACTCAAGGTCGAGGTTATGAGATTAGCCAGCGTTAAGGAGATTTAATAATGACCATCCATTTAGTTATGCAAAAAACTGCTATTCTTGATATCACTGGCTTAAGACTGTGCATAATTGCTCTGACCAGTATTGACCGTTGGCAGGAGATAAAGGTTTTGTTGGTGGGGCTGTGCTATATTTAGCCTATAAGTCCCATAATGCAATTGAGATTACTATGAGTTGTATTGACAATATTATAACTTAAGTGAATTCATGCAAGTTCTAATCTCAGTCTTCTTTTTATAATCCTGTAGAAATGACGATCTATTAATAAAAACGAATTGCTTAAAGGAGAACTCTGGCCAATATTTACGTTAATCTTGCTAAATATAACTATGCGAGACCTGTCTATAGCAAAAACAATTAGCGCAACTGCAGCTACCTAGACGGAGCTGCTGCAGCTAATGGCCACCGCTCCCACTTAGCTAAACGGCAATTATGGGGGCATAAATGAAATAGTGCTTCTGCTTCCCGCCCGCAGTCCTCGCTTGCCGCGCCGACAACAATCGCGAGAGCGCCCGCTGGTCGTGGCTGTCCTCCGGAGGACCGGTGATGCATTCGCTGCGATTTTCTTTTTTGGTTTATTTCCCCTCAAAAATAGGTAATTGAGCGCTGTATAGTAGTTATGAGCATATTATTGACTATGTAACTACATGGAAACGGGCAGAATTATGCCGGTGCCTTGTTCAGTAAAACACTAACAGACGGCTAGCGGTAGTCTCGTGCTGAAGTCCCGTGTGAATTCAATTCAAAATGCGCCACACATTCTCTATTGGAGACAGGTCAAGACTGCAGGCAGGCCAGGCAAGTACCCGTATCCTCTTCCTCCGCAGCCAGGACTTTGTAATGTGTGCAGAATGTGGTTTTGCATTATCTTGTTGAAATATGCATGGACGTCCCTGGAAAAGATGTCTTCTTGAGGGCAACATATTGTGCTCCAAAATCTCTATGTACTTTTCAGCATTAATGGTGCCATCACAAAAGTGCAAGTTACCTTTGCCAAGGGCACTGACACAACCCCATACCATGACAGACCCTGGCTTTTGGATTTGTTGCTGGTAACAGTCTGGGGGATCCTTTTCTTCTTTGGTCTGGAGCACACGGCGTCCATTTTTCCCAAAAAATACCTGAAATACTGATTCATCTGACCACAGTACACGTTTCCACTGTGTGATGGTCCATCCCAGATGCCTCCGAGCCCAGAGAAGTCGACGGCGCTTCTGGACACTGTTAACATAGGGCTTCCTTTTGGCACAGTACAGTTTTAACTGGCATTTGTGGCTGTAACTACGTATTGTGGTACTTGACAAAGGTTTGCCAAAGTAGTCCTGAGCCCATGTGGTGATATAGATTGAAGTATGTCGCTTATAGATGAATGATGATTCTTGATGCAGTACCGCCTGAGGGATCGGAGATCACGGTTGTTCAGCTTAGGCTTGCGCCCTTGTCCTTTACGCACTGAAATTCCTCCTCATTCCTTGAATCTTTTAATTATGTTATGCACTGTTGAAGGTGAAATAAGCAAATGTCTTCCTATCTTTCTTTGAGGAAAATTGTTTTTAAACATTTCAATAATTTTCTCACGTATTTGTTGTGAAACTGGCGATTCTCGGCCAATCTTTGCTCCTAAACGACTAGACCTTTCTTGGATGCTGCTTTTGTACCAAATCATAATTACAATCACCTGTTGACATAATCACATCATTATTTAACCAATTTACCTGATTACTAGCCCTACATTGCTCTTGTCCCAACGTTTTTTGGAATGTGTTGCAGGTCTGAATGACAGAAAAGGATGTATATTTACAAATGAAATTAAGTTGACCAGACAAAACATGAAATATTTTGTGTTCACATTGTCTGCAATGAAATACAAGTCGAAGTACATTTAGAAATCACTACTTTCTTTTTTTATTTGTGTTTTCCATACTATCCCAACTTTTTCTGATTTGGGGTTGTATATCATATATATCCATATATATTAAGGGTGCTCCGATCGATCGGTCACCGATCGGTATCGGCCGATAATGGCTTTAAATAGTTTGATCGGTGGTCTCCATAAATGCCGATCAGATAGGCCGATCAGATGACGCACTACCATGGATGTATTAAGAGCGGACTACTCGTGAAAACATTTTCAACATGGAGCTAAAATGGCAGCGTCCCTACATTCACTGGTCTGGCAGTTCTACAAGGTGTCTGAACGGTGGTAGAACAGCGGTTGGCCCGCGGAACGAAGGCGGTAGGAAGACGGCCACCGCTTTTAAAAAGCGGCTGCCACCGGTGGTGCTCCAGCAAACATGTTTGCGATTACGCCATTCTGACGCTTCTACTGCCTCTGGAGCACCGCCTGTGGTCCGCCGAGTCATTGCTATCTGGAAAAAAGACACAAGATACATTAGCGATTTGCAACGTGTGTGCCGAGGAAATACCACGAGGCGGAAAGCTCCAAAGACATTTCAACACCACCAACCTCATCAGACATTTGAAGGTTAGTCACGGAAAGCAGTAGCCTATGAGTAGTTTTCAAAGTTAGCTAATGCTAAGGCAGAGCGGAGTCGTGTAGCTAGCAGCTCCGGCGCCGCTCAAACAGCTGTTTCCCCGTGTGTGTGTGTGTCGGTCCGTGTGTGTGTGTGTGTGTGTGAGACGGTCCGTGTGTGTGTGTCGGTCCGTGTGTGTGTGTGTCGGTCTGTGTGTGTGTGTGTGTGTGACGGTGTGTGTGTGTGTGTGTGTGTGTGTGTGTGTGTGTGTCAGTCCGTGTGTGTGTGTGTGTGTGACGGTGTGTGTGTGTGTGTGTGCTGAAGAAATGTCTGCAGTGATTGAAAGGAAATTTTTTAGATGTGTGACTGTTATGTAATGGCGTAATTTTCAGTTCATAAAAGTGATCGGTGATCAGTATCGGCCGATACGTCTTCCAGCAATCGGTGATCAGCCCCAAAGATCCTGATCGGAGCACCCTTAATATATATGCTACAAATACACACGGGACTGGTGCATGATGATTATTACTGAAGCCTGACTGAACATTCTCGTCCCAGACGACAGCTAGCTAGCTAGCAGCTAACAGGGTAGGTGAATGTTGAAAATGCATCTTGTTGTCATGTAAGGGCCCTGGTCATGTTACACAGACATTTTAATTGCATTTTGTGTCTGTTAAGATACACAAAGGCACTATTTCATTTATGCCCCCATAATTGCCGTTTAGCTAAGTGGGAGCGGTGGCCATTAGCTGCAGCAGCTCCGTCTAGGTAGCTGCAGTTGCGCTAATTGTTTTTGCTATAGACAGGTCTCGCATAGTTATATTTAGCAAGATTAACGTAAATATTGGCCAGAGTTCTCCTTTAAGCCATTCGTTTTTATTAATAGATTGTCATTTCTACAGGATTATAAAAAGAAGACTGAGATTAGAACTTGCATGAATTCACTTAAGTTATAATATTGTCAATACAACTCATAGTAATCTCAATTGCATTATGGGACTTATAGGCTAAATATAATATAAAAATTGGCCGGAGATCTCTCCTTTAATGGCGGTCTAATAGCTGCCAGTTGGCTGGAACCGAGCCAATAGGAGTGTTCGTGTAGGCAGCAGTGGCAGAAGCTGGCTTTGCATGACAGCTCGTCCTCCACATCACACCTCTGCGGTGTGCAGCTCACACATCTGTACTCTGTTTCCTCCTGCTGCTGTTGCTCTTTCACCTTCTTATCATTTTGACTGTACGCACTGTACTCACATAAGCCCCATGTGAGACACAAACACACGCACGCAGGCACGCGCGCACGCACGCACGCACGCACGCACGCACGCACGCACGCACGCACGCACGCACGCACGCACACACACACACACACACACACACACACACACACACACACACACCTCATATACTACCCCCTGCCAGGCTTCCCGGAATGCACAGCTTGTGCAACATTCTGTTCCTAATGTATGGGAAATGTCACATGTGCATACATTACAGCTGAAAGCCATTTGTAGCCGGAGGTTACAACTGCACACATGGACCTTTAACAGACAAGTTCATCTGTCAGTAAGGGACGAAGCCAAGGGTGAGTGTGGTGAAGCAGTTGGAATTTAGTATCCATTTCTGAAGTCATGAGGCTGTTACATGTGTAACAAGAGTGTTGATATCACAACACCATGCCAGGGGCTGGCTAATTGCTTGTGTGAAGCAGCACTTGACTGCGAGAACAGTTTCATGTTTGCGTGATTGTGTCACGAGTCCCAACTTCTCGATCTGGAGTTAAGTTCAGGTTTATCCTAACACCTGGCTGCTCTGCTCTCATTAGAGACACCTCACTGAAGCATTCCTCTCTAGTTCCTCCACCTTATTTTCAACTCTCTCATCATCATTGTTTTTATTCAAAGCGTCTCTGAAGAATACTCTCTTAATCAACTAAGCCTTGGTCTCTTCGCACCTCTTTTCCTAGCCACCTGCTACCCAAGCAGCATAAACACACCCACACATGCGCCCACGCATACACGCATATGCATGCATACACACATGCCAGCGTAGCCGCAAAAGGTCGGCGGAATGCCAGTTTCGATGCGATGGCTCTCTCGTCCCTCTCATGGTTCCCCCTACTGCTGTGCTCATCAATTATACACACTGTGTGTCTGTGTGTGTGTGTGTGTGTGTGTGTGTGTGCATGCAGGTGCAGGGATGTTGTGTCAGAAACAAAACCTCACTTGGTGTGAAGGCTTCTGGCCAAACATGAGGAGACGCAGAGAGACACTGACAGTGCGAGTTTGAGGCTGTACTTTGTCGTTGATATGCTCTCGGCTATTTGTGTGCTGCACGCGTTCTGTATCTAATTGCCTTTCAGTTGACCAACTGGCCCTTTCTTATGAAACAGAATCATTTTGCCATGCATTTTGCCAGTGAAAGAGAAAAGAGTCAGGAGAGATGGGATTGGATCACACATTCACATATGGCCAATACACACACACACACACACACACACACACACACACACACACACACACACACACACACACACACACACACACACACACACACACACACACACACACACACACACACACACACACACACTGGCAGGATGATTAGGTAGAACGAGAGTAAGTTCAAAGAAAGCTTTGGAACAGCAGCAGAAGCATCATTTTCTTTTTCATCTTCCCCTGGGTACATGCTACAAAACAGAGCCATAAGAAGAACGAGCAGGAAAGAGAGTAGTCTTTCGAAGGAGCCAAGCTGAGATAGGGCCCCGTGCTGTCCTACTGGAATGGGGACACTTACTGAAGAAAATAAATCAAATTACCATGCCAAGTTTTTATCTTCAGCATCACCCGCACTGCTTCTGGAGAACTAGGTGTCCCTTGTGCATTGCAGAAGTAGGGCCCTTATTTCAGCACATGCACATTATGTAGGCCCATATTTTGACTTTTCTTTTTTGTCTTTCGATGTTATTGTACGGTTTTGAGCTTGATCGTAGAATAGAACATAATAAAACACAATCACCAGTCCATAAACACAGACAGAATTGGCAGAATGACATAAAACATGCAGAGCTCCTGGCGAGCCCTTTGTGCATCCTTTGTTTGACAGCTGAACCTGCCCCGCTAAGGGACAGACATGCCCTACAGGTTCATAACATCTCAACCGCACCCCTAGCTTTCTAGTTTTGTAAAAAGTGTATGTAAACACCTTATTTGGAGCCTGCAGTCCTGAACATTAAATGACAAAAAGTCAGCAAATAACTATCTGGTCACAAGTCACAGTCTACTGAAACCGGTCTACTAAGGATCACACAAATGATCTTGAGCTTGAGTTTTGCGTCTGATTTGGTTGATCAAAATATTCTAGGTCAGGCTCGCATGGCTCTCTAGTTATTAGTTTAGTTTAGTCTAAATCTCTAAGAAATCTGATTTGCCACGCTAAGATAATTATTTTGAACCTCTACTTATGGCGAGAAAACTTGTGTTTCTGCGGCTTTGATGCATCTTTGTTACAAACAACCTGCGATAACTTATTCTTTTGCCACTCGGAGCTAGCACATTAGCATTCATTTGGAGTCGTGTTTTTGGCCATCTGGATAATGTAGTCCAATGTTCACTCTTCTGTTAGCCCTGTTTTGGTCTACACTCCTGAGAGAAATATCTGGCTCTTAAGCCGCAAAACGCTCATCTGTGTTCACCAGCTAATTGTTTACTTCTCATTAGTCAGAAGTTTGGGCGGCACAGGTAGCATACAGCAGGCTTAGGGTAGCTTTTTTACTAAAAACATCTGCCTGAAAGAGGCTACAACGCTGTAGAGAGGAAAACGAATGGGTTCACCAAAACAACTCCTTTCATATAACAATAGTCGTGATCCCTTATTAATATAAAACATATTGATTATACTAATACTTTGTCATAAAACAGTTGTATCATAATTTAAAAAAATATTTACTTATGTACATATTTTGTGCATTGTCATTACTGTGAAGGTATGTTTACTTACAGTCATATGGACACTAAGTGCAGTATGACTCATTCCTCACATGATAGCATGACATCATAACCTGCCTGACAACAAGGTTTCAGCATCCTCAGATACAGGAACATTTGAATTACCAGAATACATCCCCTGTAACTGCTATCTGAATCTTGTAGTATCCCGCCCGCAGCTCCCTCTTGTGCAATGACTGATAAGAATTAAACAGAAAAAAGGCCAAACCCTCATATGCAATACCAATAAGATAACTTCCATCAAAAACGATGATACAATCTTTTAAATGTTCTTCCCTGGAGAAGTGAGGGGTTTACTGTTTAGCTACACTGCACATTTTTCAATTGCAGCATTGCAGCAACATGTATCTTTTTTTAAGCGAAAGCCTATATATTTTGTAATAAGCCGTTTAGTCACGCATACGTGCAAAATCATCCTACGGTAATCTTCATATCTGTTATGTAGCTGCAGCAATGTGTATGTAAATGCATGTATTTGTAATTTGCCTGTGTGTTCTGTCCTTTTTTGTATCCTTCTCTTTTGTTGTTACATCCTTTCTTCCACCACATTTCCTGATATACTGTATTTCACCCCACTCTGTTACACTGTGTCCTGTAGCTAACCAACTGTGACATCTGGAGCCAAATTGGTGTAAAAGCTGTAGACAGAGGCCTGGTGGGATTATAGACCCACCTAAAACACAGCAAAACATCATGTTGTTCACTTCTGGCTGGTTTCAGTGGTCCTATCAATTCCCAGTCAACATTGGCCACATAATGATAGAGCACTGACACTGATTAAACGCTGTCTCGTGCTGTCACAGTAAAGCATTGTGTTCTTTTAGTTTATAGCCTTGGAGAAAAGCATTTATTTAGAAACAAACAGCAGAGAGAGCGGTAGGAAGACTGTCCTCTTCATGGCAGGGTTTTATTAGTCTGACTTGTTCCTTTGTATCTCAACATTGCCGGTGGTGGCGGTTCTAATTATGCCGTGTTGTTTTCTTCTCCTCTTTTCCTCTTGTCTGCAGCCTCTCCACCTTCACCAGCTATCCTTCACTTATTTTTGTTATGTTGCCATAATAGCTTCGACCGCTCTCTCTTACAACTTATTTTCTCATTTTCACTTTTATTACAGCCCCACAGAGCAATAAAGGGTTTTCAACTATATCAATCTTACTGCAATACTCTGTGTTTCACACATTTAAGACCCATTGTTCCACCATTATTGTGAATGCTTTGAGCACCCATTTATGATTATGGAAATGCCTTTTTTTCTGCCAACATTCAAGACTGTTATCAAGAGGTTTGTTACAACAGCCAATACTCATGATGAATGCTCCATGTTGAGGTTGGATTCCTCCACATCATGATGCCACTCAACTACGTAACTCCAGCTGAAAGACTAACCATAGATCTATGTGTTTACTACATAATTCTATATTATATATACATTATATAAATGCCTTGCCCATGCATTGTACAGAAAAACATTTGTCCAGTTTGTTTGGGCAGGTGAACTGACAGGCTTGTTTGCAAACCAAGCATTCATGTTTAAAATTTCACACATGTACTGTAAATCTGAAATCATCTAGACAGTACCCGGCGGAGCTGTATGTGAGAACACAAATGTCCAAATCAGTTGGATCAGACATCCTCAGCTGTCTTTACTGCAGTGACCCTGAAGTGCAAACCACGACAGCAAATCACACAACACTCCCTTTCGTATGTGGTGACTTGCGGTCGTGTTGTGGTGATTTGCTGTTGTGTTGTGTGATTTGCTGTCATGTTGTGCAAATTGCTGTCGTGGTTTGCACTTCAGGGCCACCGTACTTTACCCTGCCAGCTCACTAGTACCAAATCCATGTGATCTCGGAGTAAGCCCCTGTGTGAATAGAGCAGGTCATTGTGCAGAGTATTCAACTCGAAACCGGAAGAAAACAAAAATCTGAGGGTGAAGAAGAAGGGTGATTTACACAAAGAAGCCCAGAAAATGTCTAACTGGTGAGACAACGAGATTTGGGAACTTCTGTCGGTAAAGGCTGACGCTGAAATCGTCAGACAAATTCAAGGAACGGCAAGAGACTTCGTTGTTTATGACCAAATTGTGAATGGCTCCGTGCCGCAGTGCAATCTGCATCATGTCCTGCCTCCTGCTCGCTTTACTCTCCTGCACGCGCCACCCGTCGCCTAAACCAAACAGTATTTCTAGTAAGTGAGAATGCATGTGGCACAGACAATCTCATGTGCCACATGTGTAAAAGGGAACCTCCAGACAATGTCCGCATCTGATTCTCCTAACACGGTCTGGAGTTCCTTTGAGAAAACGGCTTACATAGCCTATGGAAAATTCAGTTCAAATTTGTACTTTTGAGTTTCAAGTAAAGACAGTGGGGGTAATGTAAAGAGAAAGAGGGAGGGGTGCAATTGTTACTTTCTGGTAGCAATAGATTAGTAGCAATAGATTAATAGCCTTAGTTTTTTTTGTGGGTGGGAAGCCAATGAAGGATTGTGCCCTTGTCACGGTGCTTGGGTGTTGTGTTACGGGCATAGCATAAGCCCTCTCTGTGAAACTTGTCAGTATCAGGTGAAAAACTAAGTAAGGAGGGAAGTCAATTCTTCTTAGATTAAAGCTCTCACAACCGGACAATTGACAGTCCAACCGACCCCCAATCACTTTTAGAGGTGATTGTGGATGCATTCGACCGCATTGTTGATCTAAGGTGAACCACCAAAATTACAATTTCACCCATGGAAGCAAGCAAGTTGAACTGGTGGATGCTAAAATGGATGGTCTTTTTTTGGGTCAGTTGCTGTATGGATATGAAGGGGCATACTGAGCTCTTTTTCTCCAGCATGCTCATTATGGGCGGTCACCTAACTCTTGGAGCGTTGTTGCTATGGCACCGGGGCTGTCCATAAGGGGCACACTGGGGGAGAAAATGAGGTTTAGCTTTCAGTTAAACCATCATCTGCTGGCTGCAAAAGAAACATTATGGGATTTTTATATTGAGTAGAAAAGCAAACTCTCATCATGGTCACTGAAGACAGATGTTGACATTTGTCGACGCTGCGTGTGAATACGGTCAGTCACTCTAAGGTATATTATGGATCTATCTGGAGGTAGAGAGACAAACAGATTGAAATATAACCACAGCCAGGCCACATCTCTCTCCAAAGACAAGCTGTTCCTCCTGAAGCACAAAGCACTGATACATTGTTGTCATTAAACTTCCGGTCACTTGGTAACACAGATAGGTCATCAGTCTGTCGTGTCCTGGCTGGTGGCCTTATAAATTACGTTAGGCATTCTGCTCTGCCTCCAGTAGCTGGAGGACAAGACCTTGTCTCAGTGGAAATGTATCGGATGTGACAACATACGCCTCACATTTTGTGTTGCTGATGGCCTCTGGCCCCCCTGGTTTTATATGGACAGTCTGGATAACTGGGTCAAAAGGATTAAAGAGCACTGGGGGGGTCATGGGATTATGTAACCTGTTATTACATGTGGGTGTGCCCCTCTCATGTATGTCCTTTGCATCTCTGTGTTTGAGCATGTGTGGGTGGGTGTGGGTGCTCCTCCATCTAGATAAAAGTCCTTCTCCTTTGGCAATGCACGCAATCTAAAACGGAATAATGGAGTAGACCTGACTCATGGATGGACATTTTTAGCTCACAAGAACGCACGCTCACAGGAAATATAACACAGAAATGAGCTTGCAAACACCTGTGGCTTTAGGTAAATATGATCCATGTTCATGGCTGGGGGATGAAATGAGTTATGAGAGCAAGATGCAGGAGCCACTGATTGAGATTATCTAAAGAATGTCTGTCTCGTTGTACCGGATATGAGGAACATGAGCAGACAGCTAAACTGATTAAGCCTGATTTAAAAGAATGATGCGCCTGTAGTCATATGGATTGTGACTCTCTCTCTCTCTCTCTCTCTCTCTCTCTCTCTCTTTCTCTCTCTCTCTCTCTCTCTCTCTCTCTCTCTCTCTCTCTCTAACACACACACACACACACACACACACACACACACACACACACACACACACACACACACACACACACACACACACACACACACACACACACACACACAGCCACACCTAAATTATTGCCAAAGGAGACTTGAAACAAAGTGAATCATGCCATCCTGATTCGATAAGAATTGAGCAGCATGAAGGGCCTCATGCTGGGCAGTTAGAATGAGACCATATGGAGGCGCAAGGCCAGCTCTTATCTGCCAGCAGAGGCTGTTTTTGAGACACTCCCACTACTGTGGCACCTGATCCACCCGCTCATAATCAAATTATGCAGAGGGAAACATAACATGTATCTTTATGCTTCCAGCAATCTACAATTGTGACACCGTAAACACCTCGTAATAACTCCTGCTCGCTCGTGTTTTGGGCCAGCAATGCTGTGATTATACTAATTATTCCAGGATTGTAGTAATCTCAGCTGGAACATGGTAATGCTGCACTATCCACACTGCATATGCTATATACTCAGATAGCACAGACAAAAAAAAAAACACTTACATAACCAACACATTCAGACATAAATTCATATACTATCTGTAGCCCCCTTTTCTTCTGTGACTGTATCTTGCTTTGCTTTGTCTTGTTTTCTTTTGCTTTGTTTTGTTTTGTCTTGTATTGTCCAGTTCTGCTTTACCTTATAATCTAGCTACCTGTAAAGCGACTTTGAGTCTATGAAAAGCGCTATATAAATTCAATTTATTATTATTATTATTATACCGTAGGGCATTCTTCTTTTTATTTGAGATATGTGTTGTGTAATGGCCTGTCTCTTGTTTTGCTCGAGTAACTGCATTGTTTAAAGTGCTCATATTATGAAAAAAATCACTTTTTCTGGGATTTGGGGTTTATTTTGTGTCTCTGGTGCTTCCACATGCATACAAACTTGGGAAAAAAAACATCCATGCTGTTTAGAGTGAGATACAGGTTTCTGAATGTGTCCTGCTTTCAGTCTCCAGGTGAGCTGTTCAAAATCTGCACGGCTTTCTACGTCAGTAGCCGAGACGAGGTGGCTAACCGCTAGCATGCTACCTAAAACACACACAAGTTCATCATAATCTACAAAAGAACTACTTACATGTCCCTGTTCTGCAAGTATTCCACGCTAAGTTGGAAGTGTGCCCTCGTTTAGAAGAAGTCTCCCGGCTAATCCTGCCTTGTAACTGACTAAAGTTGTTTAAACAGCTAGCTGGGTGATATGATCCTTACCTAGCTACTGCGCATGTGCGACTGCCAAGAAAGATGGTAAAAAAAGGGATGTCTAAAACAGAGACCTGAGCAGAGCTGAAAAGAGGAGCTGCAGCAATGTGCAGTACAACAAAAATATGGTGTTTTTTGAAAATTAAACCATGTAAACCTATTCTGGTACAACCTCAAAATACAATTATGAACCTGAAAATGAGCATAATATGTCTGCTTTAAAGTGCACGCTCATGTCATTGCATGCTTTTTTTCTCCCTCTGATGTGTCGCTATTTGCTGGTATTCCCATTGATGCCTTTTTAAAAGTCATTTTCAATTTTATTCTCATTTTTACTTTAAGAAATTTGGATCTGAACCATCCTGCATTTCTCTGCTGCACTCCCCTTTACATCGCCTCTTAGCTGGATGCTGCAGGACTTCCTGGATACACACTCCAGGAGGCGTGACTGATGATGAAAGGTGTCTTGAGATGACACCTGTTAAATTAGATCACACACACACACACACACACACACACACACACACACACACACACACACACACACACACACACACACACACACACACACACACACACACACACACACACACACACACCTGGGAAAGCCTACTGCTAATCTTGTTTAATGGCAGGGGATCCATCCTTCAGCAACATAATACAAGCTATAAGGCTTTGTAGGACATAAGCGTGTCCATCAGAATAATGCCAAAATTATGACCAAGACCTTTTAGCTGGAACAAAGCTGTCCACACAGACAGAGAGTGTCCATAACAAGATTATCTTCAAGGTACTGATGAAAGTGAGGGTTAAAATGCGTAATAATAACTTTACCTCTCTGCTTATATAGTGGTATAAAGCTACATTCTGCAATTGTCCTCTTAAGACATTCCTCAGATCAAAAATCTGTAGGTCAAGAAGAAGCAAAACACAGAACACACACAACAGATTAAATCAACCAGGGTGAGTCATCTCCCATGTGCTCTCTGTTTTCTTTTTCTCTGCGTGACTCTCGTTGTCACCCCTTCATCTGCCATCACTCTGGTTCCGTGAAGTGCAAACCTTCATCAGAGCTGCTGTGATAGGGAGGCTGAGGCGGAATAAGAGGGCAAGTGCAGCAGAGAAAGATAGAAAAAGGAAATGGAAAAGGGTAAACTAGGGTGAGCGATAGATCAGAAGGACAGATCAGAAAAGCTGGAGATCATAGAGGTGAATGAAAGGAAACAGAGGAAATAGCAGAGTGAATATTTTCAGCATCTCTTGCTGTACTTTTTGTACCACAGAATGTGAGGTATATTTTTGAATCACAATGTAGAAGCTTCTTGTGATATTTATCATGGTTGAATGAGACGTTCACACGGAACGTCACAGGCATAATAATACAATTGACTGAGATTGTTGCAGAAAAGAAATACAGGAAAACAAATGAAAGAGACCCATATAATTCATCCACTCACACGGTCTAACCCATAGAAACTTGACAGTTATCAACAGTTACAGTCTATCTTACACTTTACACTTAGGATTTTACTAAATCAGCAGCTGTATAAATAGCAGCTGTTGCTTTGTTCTTAAAGGTATAGTGGAGGATTTTCTTTTTTCGGGTGGATCATCAAGACTATTGGTCCTCCTAGTTGTCAATCATTCTGCTGATATGTTTACGTAAGGCCGTTGTACGTGCTCGTCCCTAGGTAGTTTTCGCTTTCTGCGGCCTCTAGCCCGACCGCCTTCTACCTGCTCTCGGCTGGTGCTGGCCTCTAGGCGCCCCCCCCCTCCTGGATCTTGGTCGGGATGAACAGGGCACAGCTCGTAGTCAGTAGTCAATATCAGATTCCACAAGACTCTCTTCTTGAAAGCTCTAAACGCACCAGCAATAAAAAAACAACAACTTAGATGCTAGACGATAGCTTGTTTGTTGGCCTGTAGCATGCTAAAGTTAGCTATAGAGATGCTTGTCGTAAATAGATTTTCACTGGAAAAAGTGCAAATCTTCTTTTGGAAACATGTAAACAGCGTGCACAAGGAGAACTAGGCGTGTGCATGCTCTCTCGTGCACACGTTTAATAGGCGTTCCCTCTCGGGAGCAGGTAGTGTTATATGAAATATGAAAACTATGCAGGTTTCCATCTTACAATAATAATTCTCTACTGCAGTAATGCCATAAAAAGGACCTTCTGTAGATATGATGACAGATTAAGGAGTGAGTATCACTCAGAAACACAATGCTTGGTAAGCAATCTATGGGAACCCCAATAATTTATCTGATTATTGATCCCTTTTTGACACCAAATATATATGCATAGAGTATGTGCCAATGGATTTGTGGTTATAAAGGGAACATATTGGACTTTAACTGACACCTATACGTTGATAAATAATACCTATGAATATAATTAATAAAAAATAAAAAGATAAAGCAGGTACATAGCTTATATATGCAATTATTTCCTGTATATATTTGGTGACAAACAATACATGCAGGTTTTCCAATGAGATGTTAGTACTGAGACATTGGTTTCCTTAGATTTCATGTTGAAGAAGGTTTTCCACAGATATTGGTTCTTCATCAAACATTTAGAACACATCAATTACTGTATGCTGACAGATTTATTCCTGAAAGAATCCTACAGCAGCAATTGTACAAAAGCTTTCACTACCAGGGTGAATTATCTCTGTGTTATATTAACTGTAGACAGCAACAAAATAGATGTTAATGAATATGGACATGTCACAGATGTGTATACTAAAAAGAGGACAGAAACAGACATACAAAGATATCCTTCCTATCAACATGTTGTTTGATGTGGTGCTTTATTTGCGTTTAAGGGCCTGAAGTATCATTAAAAAGGGTTGAGTAGGCTATGAGATAGAGTGCAAAGTGGACAGTTAATGGGAGAGAGGACAGGCACAGAGTGGGATAGAGAAGAGGGCTATGGACCTAATTCTCTCTGTCCTCCCCAAGGCAGGGATCTGACTAATATTACCTGCTCTTTATTTGACCAGCACAGTTCCCATCATGCATGCACATGGCCTTCTACTAGTGGGGACAGTTTAGATAATTACACAACAGTAAATCTGGAGCAGCCAGCAGCCGGGCTGTACCATCACTTTTAATGAGGCAATGTGCAAACAACACATCCAACAATGAGATAAAAAATAAGCAACTGCAACCTACTAATTAGTAAAAACTTCAGTATTTTAACCCTCTCAGTGTTAGCCTCGTGAGAACATCCTGATTTCGCGAGCTCCAGTTTTCCACTCGCAGATCAGTCTGGCATCTTGAGATTTGGACCCGTTCACCAAACGATCGACCAATCAGTGTTGGTTTTGAGGTGGGTTTAGGTGTGACGCAACGAGAAGTGACTGTTCAGTCTAAACAACATGGCGGCTTCCACAGATGAGATGAGCGTAGCTATCGCAAGTTTAGTTATTGAAGTATTCCTTCAATGAAAGGACTGGAGGCTTTTCTCGGAGGAAAATATGTTTTTGCTCTTCTCCCGACTGGTTTCGGCAAGAGTTTGATATATCAACTGGCTCCGTCATACCATCTGATCTGATTGGTTGATTTGGCCTGTCTATCACCAACATAGGTGGTGATAGACAGATGGTTTATCTAATCTGCTAACCAGTATTTTCGCCCCTTCCCAAAAGTTCTCCAACGGAAAGTTCCCAGATGGATATGCCGAGCAAATGCGAAGCAATCCATCTGGCGGAGTTGAGTTATAGACAGTATATAAAATGGACCGACAGATCCCGTTGCTCTGGACAGAGACGAGATAACATAGGTACAGGCTAATTATTGCTAACTAAAATGCTAGTTAACATTAGTAATTAAACTAAACAGCTAATGTAAGTCGAAACTGCCTGCGAGCTTCTCCTGTAC
>CM042432.1:16846878-16974378 GCA_023631565.1 Gymnocephalus cernua
AGACCCTGGTGTGACTGTTTGGTTGTACAAGAGGGCAAAAAGTCACAGCTGCTGCAACTTACACTTTCCTAATTTGCATTACATTCCTAAATTACAAAATGTCTGATTATTATGTGGAAAGGAAATGTTCTAACTTTCAGTGACATTTACTTCCAAACATTTGAAGGGGCTCACCTCGAGGCAGAACACCTGAGCTCAGTCTGTGGCAGCACTCCTTAACCACACGGGTCCAGAACCACAGCTCTTCTTCTCTGTGGTCTGGACTGTGTCAAGCCAAGAGTGTGTGTCAGTGGAGGGCTGTTAGGAACACATGTGGTTCCCTTTGACCAGACCACTGGCTTGGTTTAACGCCACAATGGTTTCCTCAGCGGACTCTTCAACAGGCTGTGATGAATAAGAGTCTGAGCTACAAGACACATGAAACCCTGCGCTGCTGTCAGAAGGAAGGATGAAGAGAAAAAGAAGGCAAGAGACAAAGACAGAAGCAGAGACAAAAATGAGTGGTTTACAGTAAAACCTTACAAAAAACACATCAACAAAAGTGATAAAAGCAGTTTAATAGGCTATATTTTACATCTCTCCTCAGAAAAAGATAAGAAGATAGATATATATATATATAGATAGATAGATAAATAGATAGATAGATAGATAGATAGATAGATAGATAGATAGATAGATAGATAGATAGATAGATAGATAGATAGATAGATACAAGAAAGAGAAGAAGAGAGACAGTCAGGGAAGATAGACATATCAGAGATATCTGACTGGAGTACCACTATTAGACTGCAACAATCTAGGGAGTAGGGAGAAGGTCTGGGGGGTTGATGGGTCCCAAAACACTGGACTTCCAACCTGGGGAGCGGAGTTTGTGTCCTGGAAGAATCTACAGGAAAAAGACAAGACTTGACCCAGAAATGGATCTTCGTGTGAAGTGAAGTACTACTTAAGGGGATTAATGTTTTAACATAAGCCACAAACTATTTTTCTTATCTTAAATAGTCATTTCAGTGCCTAAACTTAACTGTCACGTTGCCTTTTACAGTCACCAAATCTGTCGGCTAAACGTAACTCTAACGCCAATTTCATAAGATATCATGTTTTTGTACGATGTCATACAAATCCATTGATGAAAATGCGTTGCGGTTAGCAGGATTATGGAAAATACTACTGGCCTAATTTTCATGCAAACTCGGTGGAAGGGTGTAGCATGGGCCATGGAAGAACACATTCAATTTTGGAGAGGATCACAGCGCGGATACACAAATTATTTTTTACTTTCGTTAACATGGCGAGATTGGGTGTTTGTGCTTCATTCATTGACAATCTAATTGAGCATTTAATGGCTAAAAAGCCAGATATTTCCCCTTGAAATTTGATCTCCTCGGTGGAGACCAAACCAGAACTACAAGGAGAGTGAATACATTACCAGGTGGTAAAAGCAACTACAAATTAATTATAATGTTGCTCCTTGTCTACTGGATGTGTAAATAAGCAATTGTCGGCTAACATGTCAACTTTATAAGGTGATAATAAGTCAATATTGTGTTTGCAGCTTGTTGCGCTGCCCCCAAGTGGCCAAGAAAACAAAATAATTAATCAACTAGTGTTTATTTTAGTGTGCCATTTTAATTTGTTTTATTTTATAGGTATTCTTATTAAACACTACAAATGTATTATTGTTTAACCAAACAAAGCTATTACATTCTTGGGGGGTGAGAAACACAACAGCAACAGCTTATAGAAAGTGAAATGGAAAAGAGAAGAAGTAAAGGCTGAGACAGGCATAGTGGCAGCATCAGAGACTGTGTGTTCTCCCCTCAGAATGTGTGATTAAACCCACCACATCCACTTCCCCTCTATTATCATCAGTCACCGCTGGCCCCATGCCTGGCCCTTCACTAACAGCCCCAAAAGCATAGCCTTACTAGACAAACATGGCCTGGACGCTGCGGATCGCTGCTGCCCACAGCACGCTACTGCTTACATGACATCACTGCTATTTAAGGAAAATTACAGTAGAAGGAGATGCAGACAGTCTGAGTTCGCTGGTTTCACTGCTGGCCTACTGCTGTTGGCTTCCAAGTGTACCACAAAAAAACACCTACGCTGGCTAGCTGACACACAAAGACACACACACACACACACACACACACACACACACACACACACACACACACACACACACACACACACACACACACACACACACACACACACACACACACACACACACACACACACACACACACAAGACTGTTTGTGTGTGTTTCTCTATCAGTCTGAGGCTTTTCAACACCTGAGTGGAGACAGGAGATGTTTTTGTTACCACACAGCAATGCATTAGTCTATAGTTCACAGGAGCCACTGGGCTGTAGTTAAGTCCTCTAGTACAAATATTAAAGGCACTGTTTTTCTGAATTATGTGAGTGTATTTGTGTTTCTAGGACCATGGTTTTGTTTTCTCAGGCTCAGTGTGTGTTTCAGGTTAATTAGTGGTGAAAGAACATGTGCCTTCAACATTTATTTCAAAGAGGTAGTCCCTTGAAGACCTTATTACAATCAAGGCAGCCATATTTTTAGGTGTGTGTGTGTGTGTGTGTGAGAGAGAGAGAGAGAGAGAGTGTGAAGGGGGTCCTCGCAGTGCTCTGCATATGACCCTGCACTATACAAACCTTTCTTAATTTGGACCCTTCCTAAATCATCCTCCAGGCTCATTAATACAATAATTTATTGCAAAACTATTATGAGTATGCCCTTTTCTATATACATTTAATTCATTTATGTTTTATTTTTGGAAATACGGAAAACTTAGCTGTAGACCTTAAATGTCCTGAGAAAACGTTTTCCATATGAGCAGATAAAAAGAAGCAACCAGCGCACAAACCTGCTGAACAGATACAACAAACCAGCTGTCTGCACTTGTAGAAAGCACCTCCACATCAAAAATATCATAAATATCTCAAACACTGGAAAACATTTCAACAAGTTTATTAGCCTAAAATGGAGTCGTAAAACCTTGTTTTTCTGAAATAATACTTTCATTTGTTGGCAAGACAGTTTGAAATGTTTGAGAATTTTATTAAAAGAAAATACATTAGTCCAGAATAAAGTGCATCATAGACTTGTATCAATATATTTAACTTAATACAAGAAAGGAGTGGAGCTGTCATCACTACTGATGTGACTGACTATTTGGTCATGATGTGGCCTTTTTCTGAGGGTGTAATACACCAGTGAGGTCATACTATATAATGACTAAAGAAGCTTTCAAATTCAGTATCTACCTAAAGATTCCCCTGGGAATCTCTCTGTTTTCATTCTACAAACAGACAAACAAAAAAGCACTTTCAGCAGCACCAACACTCTCTTTTTGCTAATTGCTTTCTCCATTCCAATGATCCATGTGGAGGCTTGATATCAGAGTAAATGAGCTAGGATAGAGAGGTGTTAGAGTAAATCAAGCTTCTTTTCCAAGCCAGATGACAGAAATGCTTCAAAACACATCAGAGCACTGCCTGAATTGATTCAGCCTGCTCCCTTTATAGCTGCTTACCTTCAGCAATGTGTGGCTCTAATGGTTTTCCCAGCATCATGAAATGGCTCCAGCATTGATATCACTGATCCTCCTGACGGCTCTTAACATTTAGAGAAAATGCCATTATCTGCTGATGTGCTCTTTTGGATGTTGCATGAAGGGAAGCAAGAAACAGAGAAAGAAAGAGTACAAATGAAGAAAGACTAAGCTACTGTAGTGTTTTTTGTATTTTAAAGCTGCATTATGGTTATAATGGCTTAAAATGTTAGCAAACAATTGTCTATTTACACTTCCAGGAGAGACGGCGAAACATTAGCATTCACTTGACTTTAAGTTGTGTTTCTGGCCACCTGGCAAATTCATGTCCAGTATTCACTCTCCTTTTAGCTTTGCTTTGCTGTCCACCAACTTCTACTGTAAGAAAAAACTTTACCTTGAAAAATGCTACACTGTGTTCACCAGCTAGTCGCTAACTTAGGCTATGTTTAGACGGAAACAATCTCAAGAGAAAACGCAAAAGTGGCGTTGCGTTCTCACTTTTTATTCCGCGTTTAGATAGGAGTTTGGGGGGGGGGGGGGATCTGTGTGCATATGGTGACGCAAAAGTGTGTGAAATTCAATGTAGTATAAACACCAGGCGGCTAGGTGGCACTGCCACACAACACCACCAAGGCCGCTCAGAACCCTTTATCTGCGAATTTTGACGGTAGAAAGTGCTGCTTCGTTCCACTACCATCTAACGTTAGCATACTGCTAACTATTAAGTAGCTACATGCTAATGTGACATAGCTGTAATCTCTGCTAATCCTGGTTATTTCTCCTCAAATTCCAGTCACTTTACTGCTGGAAAATGTCCAGTTGTTTAATATTTGGTTTAGATGCCTTTACTGGTGATTTTTCACAGTACAAAGTCCTGCTATATAATTTACTTTGTTGCAGTAGCTCCAGCTTCAACTAGTTAAACATGTAGCGGAGGCTCTGGAGTTTCCCCGGAAGCGCGCTGGCCAATATCTCTCTCTCTGCCTGCTGCGCTGTGGCCGTGTGTGTGTGACTGCGACTGTGTGTGTGTGTGTGTGTGTGTGTGTGTGTGTGTGTGTGAGACGGTGGACCAGCGAGGTTGTCAAGGCTCTTGTGGAGTTTAACGCCAAAAAAGCAGTTAACCACAGGTTCCCCTTAATCTTATGATGATGTTGTGATATTTAAACAAACAATCCGTCAACGGCGAAATAAAAGCCTCTTATTTACGAGACCTGTCTGAGAGACCTCCAGCTTACAGCGGGGTGTCCCAGCATGACTGGGTGGCCGTCACTTTATGGAGCTTCTCAACTCCGAAAACTTTGAAGCAAATTCATTCATTCATTTCTCGCCTAAAATGTTGTCAGAAGTGAATTTAATGATTAATAAGATGGTGAAAATTGTTAAAAATGTCCCGTTGTTGCTCTGTCTGCAAGTTCCGCGTTGGCAGTGGGTGTGACTTTTAAGTTCGACCAATCAAGTAGACTTAGGAAAAGGGAAAAGATCCTGTTCTGAAGTAGGAGCTGAAAGAGTACGGTACTTTGGCCAGAGGAACTTAAAAATCCCCAAATTTGTCCTGTCGGAACACAACGGAAAAAAGTGTTCTAGGAATGTTAAGCTCTAGGAACTGCAAAAATCTGTCCGGTCGGAAAGCCCCTATACAGAGGGTGAATACACGTCCAGCAGCCATGGGCAGTATGAGAAAAATAATGTTTTTTTTTTTAACATTAAAGCATGTAAACATGTTCTAGTACAAACACAAAATGCAACTCATTCTTTTTTTTATCACTATTTTCGACATACTATACTATGACTTTTTCCATTTACTATACAATTACTATTATCACCTTTTTCTACATACTATACTATTATTTTTTCTTACTTTTTTTGACATACTATACTGTGACTTTTTATCACTTTTTTGACATACTATACTTTGACTTTCTTCCACATACTATACTATAAGTTTTTTCGATATAGTATACTAGGACTTTTTTTTGATATGCTATATTGGGATTTTTTTTAACATTTTATATAATTCATTTTTCAACATACTATACTGTAACTTATTAATGGCTTTTTTTGACATACTATGTTGCATTTACACCTGTACTTAGAGCTGTCTACTCCGATCACTCAGGATTTTAATACCAGGTTAAAACGGGGTCTCTCTCTTTCCATATGTATATGTTTATATGTGTTTCTGTCAATATGTCTGTCTGCTGTAAAAAAAAATATAATGGCGCAGATAAGCAAAACATTTGAACCCCTATCATTCCTTACTCTTTATTTTGCATTCTTCATCCCTTTCCCACTTTTTGTTTAATCTTCCAAGCCTAAAAATGTTCAACATTTTTCTTTCACTTTTCATAGTAGTGAAAATATTGAACCCCCATTTCCCATTTTACCAACTCATTCATTACTCTTTTAGTTACTTCATCCAAATTAAAGCTGGCAATTAAGTTTATCAACAGCTTTTAGACATTCTTATTAATTAGACCCATTTCTACTTTTCCATACAACTTCACCTTCTTACACGTTTCAACCAGCAATTCCGTGTCGTGACAGCTTTTCAATACAACCTTAAAATAATCCACTTTTGTTTGATGCATTATTATTATTCAACATTTCAATGCAATTCATACTAATTTAAACCATTCCCACTTTCCCAACGATTCTCATTTCTTAACCTTCTTTGTACACAATTATGCCAGCAATCCAGTTTAGCTTTAGCAATTTAGCTTTTCAGCATTCACAAGCATTTTCTGCAGGAAATGCATTTTCTAGTTACAGTTAGCATTTCCCTCTATAGGGAGCAGCTTATAATGGAGAGCTTGACATTATGCCACACACACTAATTAACTCAGTGCAATGTTTCATTAACATCAGATTAGACTAAGCGGGTCTGTCTCATTGGATATAAAAATGAAAGATCCTGTCCTGTTTTACCGTCTCCACTTTCAGTCTCTACTTTCTGTTTCTTTTCCTCTCAACACTCCCTGCTCCCCTCGCCTTATATTATCATCAGCCCCGTGGCCCTCAGCAACCATAACACTCTCTCCTCCATCTCATCAAGTCTGTGTGATGATTTCTCAGCTGAACGGTTATGATGGAGGTAACGGCTGCTGTCTCTTCTCCTGGATTCATCGCTCCAGTCAATGCACTCTGAGTCTTGTTATTGACAATTATACAATGTGGTAAATGACCTATTTTTCCATATGAACTTTCTCCTTTACTGAATAGTTTAGTGGAAGTGGAAGTAAATGGATTTTATGTGCGGTGGCAGAATCTCGGCCAATTTTTGAGCTCATCTCCAGGCCAAGGATAAACAATGTAATTTCATATACTATAATCGTTTTATGGGGGAACAATACAACATTGACTGAAAGCCTTGTAATAAAGGGGTAACATAACTTTCTGATTACAGGATATTTATGAAATAATAACATGGTACAGTGAATGGTACAGTGATGTAGTTAAGAGAAACCACTAAAAAAATGTTTTCTTTATTATGAGGAGCTCATAAATTCATTATGGAATACAGACTGTAAGTCATGTACTTATGCATAGACAAAACAAAAGATGTAGCTGGCTGACTGTAGGTAAATTACATGTCCATGTATAGATTTAAAAGCATTGTACCCCATAATCATATATGAAAACATACATCATTATTAATTTAGTTCTGAGTAAGTACTTTTACCCTTTTATTTTAAGACTTCTTGTTTTGTTCCATTAACACGTTATCATGTACTTTCTTTTATATGAGCCCCACAATTACAAAATACTTGCACTGCCATTTACCCAAACCATTACTGTGAACTGCGGCTGTGGACTATTTATGGCAGTGACAGACCTTGGCTAATTGTTTTTACGACTTGTGTTTTGACACACATTTAATTGGACAGGATTTCCAGAAGTCTGCGTGAACTGTCTCCCTTGGTTCAAGTTATTCTTCTATGAAAATGATGCTGTGACCTTTATGATGATGAACAATCATTCCTGTTTAATGTAATAGTGCAGAAACTCTCCAATGAACAACTGTGGAAAATGAAGGCAGACACCTTCAGGGCTTTCAGTTATGATCATGACTGACACACACACACACACACACACACACACACACACACACACACACACACACACACACACACACACACACACACACACACACACACACACACACACACACACACACACACACACACACACACACACTCAGCCCTTCTGTTTAGGTGTTGGAGATGGAAGATTAGCCACTCAGGTTGACAGTTCCTCAGGCAAAAACCTGTCTCATTTAAGAAGGTGCAAGGTGATTTACAAGGGAATATGTGGCCAGCAAACGAGGCAAATGCCAGCAGCCCGCTGCAACCGGGGCCGAGACGGAAAGTGTGTTACATATACGGAAGCATCCCATGGCGAGGACACTGGTATTTTTTCCACTGCTGCCAGGGTTGTTTTAATTAGATTGGACCTTTTCTCATAGACGGAAGAGACAATATAGCTGGGGCCATTTCCACCCTTGTCTGGCATGCGGCATTCAGGCCCTCTGAGTATGATGCAGAGGCAGAGGCACAGATTGGATGACCTGCGCTGAATAGGAGGCCTGAGTCTGAGGGATAAATACTGCATAGTAATGACCAGCTATCTTCCTCTTGCTTTTATCTCACTATTGTTCTCTATCAATAGCCCCGTCTGTTTTCTGTACATCTCTTCTATCTCTGTGTCTTATGCTTTTCCCTCAGTCATGAGCTCCTGTTTCTAACTGCCTATACATCTCATTCTGTCTCTCCATCAGGCCTACCCTCTCAGCTCTCTAGCAAAGAAGCAGCCAACAGTGTTGGTGATCTGTGGTCCGGATCAAAACGGCTCCATCGGCTTGGTGTGTGCCCGGCATCTGCGCATATATGTAAGTAAACTACTACAGTGCACAAAAACAACTTTTCAGCAGAGTAAATCTCTTTTATATTTAATGACACCGCACATCATCCATTGTAAAACACAGTCTGGTGCTTCTAAGTCATTTAGATGATATCGCTATAAAAAAACTAAATAAAAACTTTAACTCACGTCAGCACTAACAGGGTATCCCCTATACAGGCCCGCTGCACTTTACAGAATTTCATTTTAGCTCCTGTAAACGGCTTGGAGCAGTTATATCCCATTACCCTCCCTGCAAGGGTACACAGACAGTCATGATATCATGCTATTGTTACTCTCGTTAAAGCCGTCTGCCTCTTACGCTCCACAGCCACGATATGATGTCATGACCATGATGTCTGCCCCTTAGGCCACATACTGACTGACATTTTCAAGATTAATTGTTTTTGGAGGCAGGATTCATCCTTTCTAAACACATTACAGATCACGACTTGAAAAAGATTTTTTTTTTTCACAGTTTATTTCAGTACTCTGTGCCGTAGTCCCATCCCAGTCTATGACTTTATTGGAAGGGAAATATTGGATATGTGTTTTGGGGATCTTTGGTTTAGGATGGAATGCATCTATACACTGTACCATATGTGTCTGACATAGTAGATTTATAGTGCATTGATAGTTCTGATTAAAACCATGTTAGATGGACTCTGATGGCTCTCTGTGGACTCTCTCTCTCTCTTCCCTAGCTTCCCACCCTGTCTTTTTCCTTCTTAAAGCCCCAGTGTGTAACATTTGTAGTTGTTTATTATCAAAATCTGTATTGCCCTTTGCAAACTTGTCCTTTTTTATGAATATTGACCACAACCATCAATTCCAAGTATTCCTATTGGCTTGAAATTTTACATTTGCGCTTAGATGAACTGGGGTAGACGCTCCATAGCCATGCGCCATCTTGAAATACGGTAGCCCGTAAGGGACATACAGGCTATACTGCTCCGCACTTTGCGCTTTTCACTCAGTGGCACTGACTGTGAGGTATGCCAGGGAGGGAGGGGGAGAAGATTATTTGTGACTCACTGCCGGCAGATTTAAAAGCCTGTTGCGTCTATTATCGAGGACATATAACTGAGTCGCAGAGGAAATTAAAATCACAACGTGACAGGCAAAGCAACAAGACCAAAGTTAATATTGTTGTGGCTTTTCCAAGATGGAAAGAGCTGATGAGGAGCAAGGATTTTAAAAGGGACACCGAAGTTGCCTGCTTTCTTCTCAACAGGTAATTCTGCCTATTTGTGTAAAAGTTTTATAGTTGCTACTTGCTTGGCTAACTATATCATGGTTGTGTATAACGCTAGAACGACGTCTAGGATACTTTTCCTCGCGTCAATGATGAAAAAGGATTGTCTACCTTGTAACATAAACGTAATCATATGTGCCGTGATTTCCCTGGCAGACAAGGCACGTCATGCAGTTATAACACAGACTAGCTACAGCTAGAACAGCTGTGTGTAAACGATGGAGATACTAAGAGATCATTTCAGTTTCACTGACATTGTTCATGCTGCTCAGAGAAATATATTAAAAACACAAACCTCTGTTGCTTCTCTCCTACGCTATAAACATCGCCTTACACTATTAATCTGGTACAATATACAGAATAACGATAGCACTGATACTTTACTAACATTGGCTTGCATATGTTTGGGAACCTGATAGCTGATGTTAGCAATGAAATGGTACCAAAATAACATCAAACTATTATTACACTGGAATGGACACTCACGGACGTTTTGTCGCTAATTTCGGGTTCGGCCACCGTAGGAGTTATAACGCACTCGGAATGGGGGGGGCTAGAAAATGAAATTCAGTTGGTTGTCATATACAATTTCACCGCTAGATGGGAGCAATTCTTACACAATGTAGCTTTAAGGCCAAGGATGAGGTCAGAGGTCCACTCAGAAGGAAATATTTGTTGCCCTGGCATTGCAGAAATAAATGAGGAGCTTCTCTATAACTTAAAAAAGTAAAACAAGTAGGCATTGAGTCGTCTTTTATTTTGTGCGCTATTTTATTAATTTTTTTAGCGCTTTGTTTCTAATGTTTTCACCTGCTGCTGCTGTCTTTTCCTGTATAATTGTCACCTCTTGTGAAACATTTGACTGCATCTTGAAATGTCCTATATCAAAATTGTTTTATTATTAATATTTTCAAAGTGACTGCACTCTACAATAGGCCGACTGGGACTACGTTTGTCTGACTTTGCTCTAACTTGAGAAACTTGAGTACTTACTTTGGACTGTGAATCGCTCTCCTGGTGTAAGTGTGTTTTTCATGGTGCGATGTGATCCCTGTCAGCAGGAAGACATGCAAGCATACACGTGAGACGCGCACATTACAGTAACACACACACACACACACACACACACACACACACACACACACACACACACACACACACACACACACACACACACACACATACACACACACCGCCTTGAGCCCCTGATGCAGAGCTGTGAATGTGATTAGACAGAGCATGGAAATGAATGATCAGCTGAAGGCAAACAGGCCCGCTTCTCACACACTCCAAGAAGTCTGTGTTCACAAAATCAGGTTATGTCTGAGTCTGTCGAGCATGTTTGATTATTTCCATTGTTAGGTATGGGAAAAAAACACAATGTTGCATACCAGAAGACACAGATATCCCTTGATCAAAGCTAATTTTGGATGAGAACAATAAACACGTCCGCGTCCCGTTAGTTCCGGTGTATTGTTCATATTAAAACAACTGGACATGATGTTATGTTTGGCTCGCTACATTGTGCTCTCTAGACAATCACTGAATGAAAAATTCATGTCTGATGTTAGTCACATTATAATGGCATGAATGGCATGAACAAAATGCAAATATTCTTTATTATATAATAAAGGTGTCACACCAAACCCATTGTCACCATATTCCGCTAAAGTGCACACATAACTTGTGTGGTGATGTGATTATTTGTAAGGAGGATGTGCATTTTGCTTAAAAAATGTGTTGTTTTTTTGTTTTGGTGATAACTCACTCTCTCTGTGCTGTGTGCTTGTCGCATTGCTAAGGCTGGACTAGCGTCTTAATTTATGTTTCAGAGCTGGAATTGTCATGAGTAACTTTTGCAGTTCTTTAAGAGAGGACACAGTGAACTAGTTTGGTAGTTTTCGTTTTTTCCCAACAAGTTAAGGGGTGTCAGAGGGCCAAGGTTCGCTTCTGAAAAAATCATACCACAAGACGCCATCATCGCTCAGGGAGAGGAAGTGTAACCCTGGAAAAAGTCCTTTTTTGTACCCTTTTCATGGTCTTGTTCTTCATTTCTGCTCATGCTCAGTGACACTGACAGTCATTTCGAGCCCTTCTTTAGTTTCACACGGTTCTGTAACTGCTGATGAGGTCAAGGGCATACCGGGGGCGGCTGGCTAACCCCGAGGGAAACACACACACACGCACACACACACGCACACACACACACACACACACACACACACACACACACACACACACACACACACACACACACACACACACACACACACACACACACACACACACACACACACACACACACACACAGACAGAGTGGATTGCATTTGGTCTGGTTGCTCGCTCTGCGGAGATCACAATGGAGATGACGTCAGGTGACTGTGGCTGAATTGAGTGGTTTAGGATCCCCAAGGAAGCAGCAGTCTCTCTCACCTGACAGATCACTTCCTTTGTAGGCAGACTGTTTTGCACTAAAAGACACAAATCTCAACCTCTTTGTGGCACTAGAGAAAAAGACTGAGGATCACCAAATTCATTGGGATGCATCTTCTGGGGACCATGAATGGCTGTACAAAATTGCAGGGCAATCCATCCAATAGTAATATTAAGATATTTCAGTCGGGACCAAAGTAATGTAAAGTAACAATCCAACCAACTGACCAACATTGCCAAGCATAGAGCTATACTGTTGGCAAGGCTAACAACTACGACAGCAATTTGATTGCAGTCTACAGTTTTCATTGGAATTACTTTCTACCGAAGAAATATTTCTTATAAATCCTGCCGACAGTGTGTTCTGTAGATTATCTAGAGTACTGGCAAATTGCTCTAAATAGATCTTACTTTTCTTTTTTTTTAAAGTAGTGTTTAAAGGCTATGAGCACTCTATTGCTGCTTTAGGATGGATAAGTGGATTGATATCTCAGCCCTGGGCAAAATAAAACAAAACCTATTTGCATGGCTTGACACCATTAGGTGTAAGTGAGAGAAAACTGGCCCTTTGAAAGTCATTATTAGGATATTTATCAATGAACACACACACACACACACACACACACACACACACACACACACACACACACACACACACACACACACACACACACACACACACACACACACACACACACACACTTCTGACAGTGGTTCCTAGGTTTTAAGATTTATCTTGGGACCGTGTAAAGGTCACAGGTGCTTCCTGCTGAGCATCATAGACTTTTCAGACTGCGGGTGTCTGGATTTCTACTCCTCTCAGCTTCCAGTTTATAAGGGAAGTATAAAGACACAAGCAGAAAACCACCAAAACTTCTGATCACTTGTCCACAGTATATTTGCTTGTTATGAACTGAAGGCCAAATCTATCATACACATTCAATCATGTCAGTGTTGGCTGAAATAGCATTGATATTACGTAATCTTTTCTCTATCCTTGTTTATCTCCTCCTTTGTGCCCCTAACCCACCTTTGTTCGTTGTCTCTGTTGCCTTGTCTCACACAGGAATATGAGCCTACCATCTACCACCCTAAACGCTCGTCTCAAAGTCTACACCAGGACTTTACAGTTCAGTGTGAGAAGATGGACATCCCTTTCCTCTCCTATCTTCCCACCGAGGTCAGCAGCATTTTTTACAGAACAAAACAATTTACAAGAACTTCTGTGGTCTTGTAGTTAGCTATAAAGACACATTAAAACTGTATAATTTAATTTAAAGTATGCACTGTTGATTCATTTGTAACAGTGAAAAATCGCTTTGATTAAAAGAGTAGTTCAACATTTTAGGAAATGTGCTTATTCACTTTCTTTGGTGTCCAGAGTTAGATGAGAAGATTGATACCACTCTCCCATCTGATAGTGGTATTAATATTATCATCTGTCACTCTGCAAGAGAGAAAATAAGCATATTGCCTAAAATGTCAAACTTTTTAGGAATGCTTTGAATTGTGGCATTGGATTAAATCAATAAAAAAGTTAAGAAACACCTATTTTTTTATGTGACCCTCTTAAATAAAAATGAAATGTCTACTACTATTACTACTACTTGTGAACCCTTATTGATGATTACTTGATTTGCTTTTCTATGCTGTTATTCATCTTGCAACCCCCAATTATTCATGCTGAGATGTGTTATGTTCAGGTGCAGCTCATAAACGATGCCTACAACCTAGTGATTGATGCCATGCTGGGCCCAGATGCAGACTGTGCCAACATTAAGGAGCCCTACCCTGGCATTCTGGTCACCCTGAAACAAGTCAAGATCCCCATTGCCAGTGTGGATGTGCCCTCAGGTAAGTGTTTATACAAACTATAGATATCAGGCTGGAGGCTCAGAAACACAACTTGATAAATTGGCCTCCGGGCAGCTCCCCGGGAGCCTTGGCTCGGCAGGACTTTGGAGGCCCATATGGAGGATAAATCTTACACTACAGTTGCCTCAGTGTGAGCTCATCATACCCCAAATACACTCCCTGCTGAGTTTGAGCACAACAGGCAGAAAATTACCACAATCCTTCTCCCTTTAAATTCCTTTCCTCCTCCTTTCTGTCTTTTTCTCAGGATGGGACGTAGAAGAACCAAGTCAGGATGGCATTAACCCAGAAGTTCTCATCTCACTCACAGCACCAAAGAAGTGCGCCATGAGTTTCTCGGGGAAGCATTTCTTGGCCGGACGCTTCCTGCCCTATGACATCCAGAAAAAATACGAGCTTAACCTCCCAGACTACCCTGGCACAGACTGTCTTATAGAATTGTAACACATGGGAAACATAAGAGCCAGTGTGGCCGCTGCTCATTTTCAAAAACGTACAGTTGATCTATTCTCTTGTTTTGTATTTTATAGATTTAATGTTAACAGCTCAGTTGTGTAGATCAGGCTATATCTTAGCCAAATATGCTGTTGAGCTAAAGTAAAAGGATAATATTTAGAAGCTGTGGTTTGAGTCTTTTTAGGGAATGGCATGAGGTGTTTTGTGTCAGTCTACTTGTAAAAGCTGTAGCATTACACTGTTTTCTGATTACTTTGCAAAAGACAGAAATATCTTTTTCCACAGTCAGAAGAGAGAGATGAAATTTCTATGATGCCAACCACTGGAAAGTTTTTTTTCTTCACAAAATGTTCATGTTCTAATGTTTAACTTTCTACTGAAGTGTGCTGCTGAGATGAGCTGTTGTGTAGATTGGCCATTTAGACTTTTCTGTTCATGTGTTTTTGGTTTGTTTTGTCAGCCTGCACTTCTGCATTACTTTTGTTTCAGTTACTTCATTAGCTATTAAAAAAAAGGCCCAGACAGTTCTTGTTGTCCAATAAAAAAACTTCCTTTTTAAGGATTCAATTTCTGGTGTTCTGGTGTTTTCCTTCACGTGAAGCTGCACTGATCACTATATTTTATATTAACAATGACTCATGGTTGTATGCCTCCGTTTTTGCCGAACATAATGATGATGATGTCACAGTGAAGTTGACCTTTAACCTTTTGGGTAAAAAATGTCACCACTTCATAATTTTATACTATTAGACATTTGTGTGAAATATTGTCATAATTAGCGTAGGAATTCTTGAGTTGTAGCCAAAAAGGTTGACACAGTACCTTTGGAACACCAAATTCTAATCACTTCATCCTTGAATTGAAGGGGACATTTGTGCAAAATTTAAATAAATTCTATCCAGGTGTTCCTGAGATATCACGTTGACGAGATGGACAACCCGAAAACGTAATGCCTCCAGCTATCACCGGCGCGGAGGCATAAAAATGAAAGGGGGTCGCTCGTAGTGACAAACCCGCCAAGCATCTCAGACCAACTCTGCATCTTCCATGGTGCCTTCCATGGTGTTTTTGGTGTTTTTGGTTTTCTTGCCCACAACTCTGCTCATCAAACATGTGTCCAGCTGTGTCCGGCTGTTTTCAGCGAAAAAGTTCACATAACCCCACTGTGACCCACCTGATCAACAATAAACAGTTCGTCAGATCAGACGGACACAGTTAGCGACTAGTTAGTGAACATAGTGGAGCAATTAGCAGCTAAAATACCAGATATTTTTCTCAGGAGTTGATGGACTGAAGCTGAAAGAGCTAAAAGTAGAGTAAACATTGGACTTACATTTATAAAGCGTACAAAAACATCAACAACATACAATCAATTGTATTTGACACGTGAAATCGTGCAAACTTGTTATCCCATCAGCTCTTCAACTCGTGCATGATTCATCATAAAGCAGAATGTGGCAGCCAGATTGGAACATGAAAAGAGTCACCCGATTGAATGGCACCAGCACTCCAGGATCCAGCCAAGTCTCGGCGAAAGGACACCACAGCTCCCGACATCCTGCTGGAAACTGACGGAGGCACGGAGGCCACCCAGCTTACCGTCCGACGCCTGCACACTGGCTAGCAGGATCAGAGAAGTCGCAATCAGTGTTTAATTCCTCCATGCTTGCCCCGGTGCCCCCTCTGATGCACAGATGGAGATAGACGCAGATGGGCCCAATGCCAAAGTGAGCCCTGAGGACTAAGGACTAAAGACTCACAGACTTAATTGATCTCAGGTGCTAAGTGAGTGAGTCTGTGAGGCCACATGGGCTCAGATAGGTATAAATGGGATTGGGACAGCACTTCACGAGATCACGTTACCTTGGCGACGTTTAATAACAAAGATGTTGCTGACACGGAATTTTTATTTTAAGTTTGTTGCTTTCCACACGGCCATGGCACAGGAGACGGCTGCCTGAGTCCAAATTTTTTCAAACTCTTGTTTTACATCTGGACAACAGGTCTGTTCCGTTCCCGTGGTCGTGCTGTTGTTTACCTTTGTAATTTCCCGATTTCCCTATGGTCTCCACGGTAAACGGCACAACGCTTTGAACTGTGGGTAATTCCCTTTGGTGAAGTCTACATCGAGGCAGACTCACGGAAAGGGCTTGGTAAGTGTGTACTCAAACCCTCACGCCCTTTGAAATTCAACATTTGGACAACCATAAGCCCTTTGTGAGAACGCGCACCAAAGTCCGTGAGTCTGTGAGTCCGGACTTTGGGATTGGGCCATGGTCTTGCTTGTCCACGTAATGGGGATCATAGCCATAGGTCGTAGCTGATAGCGATCTTTAACTTTTCCTCTGTGGTTACTCTGATGTTTACATTTGACTAACTTGACTGGCCAGGCTAGCAAAGGCAGCAGGAGACTGCTGAGTTGATTTCCCTATAGACCCTTTGCACGTGACGTCATGCTCTACTCGCGCAGATTATGAACGCCATGACGGACGGCGGAAGAGCTATGCTGTCACTGTAGACGGACGGCAAGTCAAACGTGTACATGTTTGCTCATTTAATAAAATGGTTATTTATTCTTGTGCGGTAGGCTTCTGTAGAATTTGTGTTGTCTGGTTTGAGTCATTGTGTTAAGGGGAACACACTTCTAAGGTTCCTTCGATATTTAATGTATCACAAACTGGCTCACTCTTAACATAGAGCTAGCTAACTATTAGCCACGTAATGCTAGCGCGTCAGCCGGGTTCCGCCATCCATTCCGACATACCCCCACTCCGACATTGACGTCTAATTGTCAGACTGGCGGCACTTCCATTGTTTTCAAACGTCCCACCACACAGGGTTGGGTTAGGGTCAGAATAGCAGCATGTCGGAATAGCGGCATGTCTGAATAGAAGCATGTCGGAGTGGTGGCATGTCGGACTGGCAGCATGTAACCGTGTTAGCCTGCCTAAACCACTTCTATTTAGTTAGGTTAGTTAAGTTTAATTATCTTAAAGTGATAACAACAACAGACCACACCGACTCTGTTGTCTTCATATTTGAATGGTGCACAACTTCCCTTCAGTTTCACTTTATGTGGATCTTTTAAGGATTGTCTTTGCTGCTGGCTGCAGACTTTGCATGGAGCTCAACAGGTGATTGCTAGCTAACATTAGCTTCCAAGATAACTTATGTTATTTATACCCCGAAGTCAGCTGTTGAAATACACTAGCCTGCTCAGAGGTTGCCTTCAATACAAAGGGAAATTCAAATGTTAGTACAAGTTATTCACATTTACAGTTTGATCGTGATCGGTCGGGTGAGTCAAAGCTGTGTTATACAGTAGTTGGCTTGGCTCAGAGGGCAGCTAACTGGCTCGGTGTTATGAAACGCCATAATCCTCCATGTTTAAAAGCTTTGAGATCAGCACCAGTGTATGGGGATACCCCGTTTAGGCTTACCACATAGTGGTACAGATCGTGTGGACTGAAGTCGGGCAGACTCTGCGATTTAATGAGGTCCGTGAAAATGGAGGGAGGAAGAAGGTACTCGTCTACTACACTGTTTAGCTTGTGCTTCCGGTGATTTTGCTGTCCGTCATGGTGTCGTCACGTGGTCGTGTTTGCAAAGGGTCTATCCTGATGAGTGACTCGTCATGAGATGGCCGCAGAGAGTTGATCTTGCTAGTTTGAGCTCATTTTCTCCACCTTTTCCTAGTGTTTACTCTAATGTTTGCATTTGAAAACTTGACCGGTCAGCTGGCTAGCTAGCCCAGGCTAGCAGGAGGTTAGCGGAGTCAGCAAGAGAGTGGCAAGTTGATTTCCCGATCCGGATGAGCGACATGCCATCCCCACTGATAAATAATATCATTTATTTAATGAATTATGTAAGTTTGAAGTATACTTCATTTATATAGCACTTTATAAGCAAACAAGTTTGCACCAAAGTGCTTCACAAAGACAAAAAAAACATATGTACACCAGCATAAAACACACATAGATTTGATCTTCAAAGCTGGAGTAAAAAAAACCCTGTGGCTGCTAGTGATGGTGTCCTCGGGTGTCTTCAACAGGGTAGCTGCTTGCTAACACAGACCCTGAACACAGCTTGTTCTGTTAAATAACGGTCTCTAATCCCGAGGCCACCTAGCTGTGTTACATGCACATCACATGCAATTAGTGTTGCGCTTCTTAGGTGAGCGCATGCTGTTACTTCTGTTTATCGGTTCCCAACTGGATTTGATTTGGTAATGAAAGCCACAAACACGTGTGATCATACTATAATCAGCTGGAGAGGAAGGCCTCTCATTATTGAGCTCAGGGCTGCGGGGCTTCAATAAGAATGACTAAGCGAGACTTATGTGCTGTTTATGGATGAGGTAATGTGTATATTCATGCAGGACAAGATAGCGTATTTATACGAAGTCTAGGAGCTTCTTCTGAATACTAATGCACTAATGCCCGGTGTGTGTGTGTGTGTGTGTGTGTGTGTGTGTGCACACGTGTGAGTGGGTGCAGAAAGTCAGTGAAAAGGAATGTCGATTCGGTAGTGCTCGGTGGTATTAAATCTGTCAGAGGCGAACAGACGAGGGTTGTAGAAATCTGTCTGAGCGCTCAGTGGTCCTGTCTTTCAAGCCTGTCCAATCCCTGTCAGGAAACGACATGTCACCACTCTGTCGTCTGTGCTTTTCATGAGAGCCGCTGAGTAATGAGCTTCAGAGTCGTCGGTGGCCCGTAGAATTGAACAATAATAACTGACAGCGGCACTTGTAATATCCAGTGAGAGTCTTACATGGAGAAGAAATGCAGTCAAATGGTTTTGTGGAGTGAGGCAGAAAGTTTAATTTAGTGCTTGTGTTGTACAACACACACAATTTACAGGGTCTTACAGGGCTTTAAAGACAAACAATCATTGCACGTGTCATATTCTTAAAATGTGGGTTCGTTTTACATATTGATCCCCTGAATAGAGAAAGACGTCTGTCAAAAGGTTTAATGAAAGGTACTGCAATTCCTTATTGCAGTTTCACCGAGCAACTCTTATAGGAGCCTGGTTATGTAGGCATTTCTAGATATGTTTATTATTAAAAAGATTTAAGACGTATTTTTGATCTTGATAATTCTTAATTGTGTGTGGTGCAGGAATATTCTTCACTTAAGTAAAAGTAATAATACAACAATACTTAAGAACAGTACTTTAGTAAATGTACTTAGTTACTTTCCACCGCTGAACTGTTTAAACTTTGTCAGGGTTCGAACGAAGAAATCCTGAACTTATTTCCATCCTTGTGCCACCAACCTTTATCAAGAAGTGCCTTTATTTTGAAAAGAAAAATTATTTCAAACACCTTTTTCACATTTTGACCCGAGAGAACATATATATATATATATATATATATATATATATATATATATATATATATATATATATATATATATATAGTAAGGGTGCTCCGATCAGGATTTTTGGGGCCGATCACCGATTGCTGGCAGACGTATCGGCCGATACCGATCACCGATCACTTGTATGAACTAATAATTACGCCATTACATAACAGTCACACATGTTTAGAGAATGTATCAGTAACTGTTTGGCTTTCTGTCCTAACTCAAAATCTAAAAAATGTCCTTTCAATCACTGCACATTTCTTCAGCACACACAGACACACACAGTCAGTCACACACACACACACACACACACACACACACACACACACACACACACACACACACACACACACACACACACACACACACACACACACACACACACACACACACCGACACACACACGGGGAAACAGCTGTTTGAGCGGCGCCGGAGCTGCTAGCTACACGGCTCACACACACGGACCGACACACACACGGACCGACACACACACACACGGACCAACACACACGGACCGACACACACACACACGGACCGACACACACACACACGGACCGACACACACACACGGACCGACACACACACACACGGGGAAACAGCTGTTTGAGCGGCGCCGGAGCTGCTAGCTACACGACTCACACACACGGACCGACACACACACACACGGACCAACACACACGGACCGACACACACACACACACACACACACACACACACACACACACACACACACACACACACACACACACACACGGGGAAACAGCTGTTTGAGCGGCGCCGGAGCTGCTAGCTACACGACTCCGCTCTGCCTTAGCGTTAGCTAACTTTGAAAACTCCTCATCCTCCTTTCTGTGACTAACCTTCAAATGTATGATGAGGTTGGTGGTGTTGAAATGTCTTTGGAGATTTCCGCCTCGTGGTATTTCCTCGGTACACACGTTGCTAATCGCTAGTGTATTGTCTTTTTCCCAGATAGCAATGAGTCGGCGGACCACCAGCGGTGCTCCAGAGGCAGTAGAAGCGTCAGAATGGTGTAATCACAAACACGTTTGCCGGAGCACCACCGGTGGCAGCCGCTTTTTAAAAGCAGTCTGTCTTCCTAGCGTCTTCGTTCCGCGGCCTGCCGCGGGCCAACTGCTGTTCTGCCACCATTCAGACACCTTGTAGAACTGCCAGACCGCTGAATGTAGGGACGCCGCCATTTTGAAAATGTTCTCAGGAGTAGTGCGCTCTTAATACATCCGTGGTAGTGCGTCATCTGATCGGCCTATCTGATCGGCCTTTATGGAGACCACCGATCGAACTATTTAAAGCCATTATCGGCCGATACCGATCGGTGGCCGATCGATCGGAGCACCCTTAATATATATATATATATATATATATATATATATATATATATATATATATACATATATATATATATATATATATATATATATATATATATATATATATAAAGGTATCAGTATTCATGAAAAGGTATTGATGAGTACTGTATATATATATATATATATATATATATATATATATATATATATATATATATATATATATATATCCATGGAAATTAAAAAATGTTCTCTCGGGTCAAAATGTGAAAAAGGTGTTTTAAAGAATTTTTCTTTACAAGCGTTGTTGCTAAATTGCAACAGTTGACTGAATGCAAAGGAGCCTGAGTACATTACACCTCATAAGCACCTCTCATGTCTGCATTCTGAGAAGTTTTTCCTGAATGGCATGCCATATGACGCCACTTCCACTTTTTGGCAGTGCATCGCCCCGCAATCAGCGACTGTTAAAAAGTTACAAAACTGAACCAGAAGTCGAACCAGAGGCAGAGCAGCATCTGGCACTGTCCTGTGTCTGCAGGAGAGACAGATAAAAAAAGAGTGAGAAAGAGAAAGACAGATGGGAGGTAGGGGGCAATGAAGCACATGGCATTTTACAGAAAAAAGATTGGACAACACACAATGTTATATTGCCTTATTTAACAAAGTCTTCAAGAAAATCATCCATTTTGTTTCAAACCAATTTCCCATATTTTGAATGTTAAAAAAAAGCCCACAGCAAATAAAACATGATACAAAGTAAAGTATCCAAAAGCTTCCCTGTATATTTTCACAAATGCATGCACACACCTGCTGTGTAGATAAAGACACTACATTGGGCGTTTGACATTGACTACACTGGAGTTAAAGAGGATTACAAATCAAAGAAATAGGAAAATATTGTTGCAAAAAAAGCCAAAACTTGTGAGCTCTTTCTTGAACACACACACACACACACACACACACACACACACACACACACACACACACACACACACACACACACACACACACACACACACACACACACACACACACACACACTCCCTCCCTCCCTCTGTGAGTGTCTCCTCTCTCTACCCCCACCATACCCTCACCTTTTTTTGGAAGATGATATGGGGGACCCAGATGTTACATTTCACTGGCCAATGGTGAGCAGAGAGGGGCTGGATTGGTGTGCACTCCCGATGCCCCTTCTTTTAAAAACGCCTGAGCTCCTGTCTCCAACTCAGCAACTAAACTCATATGAGAAAAGGGCAGCAGCTCTGCTCTGCTTCACCAGCAGCATCTCCACTCACACCTGACAAACTGAAGCGGCTACTCTCAGCTCTATCTGAAGAATTAGCACTTTTTTCTTAAATGAATGTTATAGAGGATCTGAGAAATCTGTAACTAAAAGGTGTGGTACCATGTTGGAATTAAATAAGGTGGCACTCCTGCTGTCTGTCCTGGCTTCAGTGGTTCTGGGTCAAGGTAAGTGAAGACTGAAAACTGTTATTATTGCTATTTAAAAAAAAAGAAAAATGGATGCCAGAACAACACATACACCGGAAAACTATTGTTAATGTAGAGAAAAAATCTGACAGACAACCAATTTTAAGATGACTTTCTTTTGAAGTTTTTTGTTTATTTTTCATCTCCCTTCTCATCATTTTTAGTAATTACATACTGTAAAATCAGAGGGCCAGTGTATGACGTACAGTATATGCACAACAACTAACATAACTGTAGAGTTTTCTAAGTTGATGGCATTTCCCTGAGGATGTCAGAGCAGGAGGACTGGTGGTGAGCTCATGTGATAAGAGTGTGTGTTTGGCTGTGTGTGTGTGTCTGTGTGTTATTTTTTAGACTGCCTGAGTAGTTCTTAATCTCTATTGTTAAGTAAGCAGCACATTTCCCCAACCAGCTAATCAACAACACGTGGTGATAAAAGAGGTCCCCTTGTAAGTTCAATCATAAGAAAAGCTCTGTTGATGACAGTAAGAGTGCTGCTGGTGACTAAAGGTTCTGGCGCCGCACATTTTGTAATCGTAATGACAAACTGCAGCACAGTAGCCGCCACTATCAGCGAGCACAAGGCTTCTCACAAATAGCCAATTCAAACTTACTTTCCCCCCCAATTGAATTCACTGTTGAACTGTGGTGAACTGTAGGCCGTACCATGATTTACGTTCTTATCCCCCTTTAAACGCTCACTCTTCCTGAATGACAGCAGCAACAGCAGCAGCACTTTTTCTAAAGCTGTCACTTTCTGTTTAGATGACAGCTGTTCCCCATTAACTTTTTCTTTCTTTCTTTTTTAAAGAAAAGGGAGCTGGCAGTTCATAAAAGCAAACGAGTGTGATTACACCTTAATAGTCTCCATATCTTGTCAAACTTGGAGGCCTCAGTCGTAAATGTCTTGCAGAGGCTTTGCGCCATCTACTGATGAGTACGTCTTAAAGACGGTTTGGTGAGGAAAGATGGGGTAAATGCATAAATGGTGATTCAGACGGGCTCTGTGGAAAACTGTATTACAGCTGCGATGGAAATGCCAGCCTTTAAATGGATTGTAACATTTTACACTCTATGCCATGCTCCTTGAGCGGTACATCCACATCTTGCAGTAAGGTGTTGCATTTTGTCCTCACTTCACCCTCAAACGTCGTGCCAGCAGTCTTTTAAGACATAAACCCAGTCACCTTGGAAACAGGAAGCAATAATCACAAACCAAGCGACCCATTTTCCCACCTGCCGGGTTTGCGCTCGGCTAAATGACAAAATGGAATAAAAGGGGGGATAAAGGGCGCAGGTAAAATTACTTTACCGTCCTCTTTTCCCTGGTCAACTTGGCCGGCATGTCACTCTTTCCTTTTTCCTTTTTGATGGTCTCAGCCCCCCCCCCCCCCCCCCCCGCTGCATTCAGTCCACCACTAAAGTAATGTCTCCATCTGTACAATTGTTTTCATCTGTTCCTTCTAATCTGTCTCCCTCAGGAATTTGTTCACAAATACTTTCCCCACCTTTCTCCCCTCTGCCTCTCCCTCACTCCATCCCACCGCCTTTCTCCACCTATTTTTCTCTGCCCTACTTCATCAAGCGCTCTCTCCTCGCCTTGTTCTCTGTCACTCTCTCCATGCACTTCGGAGCTTACATATTTACGAGCTGTTTTTCTATTTAGAGGCGGCAACTGTTGCTGAATGCCGACTGTAAGTCAGAGGGGAACGCTGTGGCATTACCGCCGCTTAGCATGAGTCTTGCTTTCAGCTCCAAGGTTGTTTTTAAGTTACTGTAATCTGCCCTCTTTAACCACAGGACTTACAATCTTCTCCTCTTGTTGCATTGGTGCCAGGCAAAGCTAGTTGGTGTATGTGAGCAGCAGCTGGAGGGCCGTTGTGGAGCTAGTTCTCCAGATGCTGACCACTGTCTGCTCCAAGCACAGAGCTGTCTGGCCAGCTGACTTTAATGACTGAGACAGGGATTACAATGGATCAAAGGAGAAGGCGCAAATTCCAATTAATGACAAGCTCCAAGCCATTTCACATCTTTCTTCTTTTCTTCTATTTATATGTACATGTGTGTGTGGGTGTGCCAAGATATTATTTATTGCAGGACTAATCAGCTGCTCTCAATTGAGCTATGTCCAGCTCCTGGCTCTGTACCTGTGCACAGGTGCAGAGGTTCATGCAAGGACTAACAGATATTTTTGATGCGGAAATAATTCAACGCGGCCCGATTGTGTTTTTAATAGCATCAGGGATGAAATGCTTGAAAGCACAAAGCCTCTGTTATACCTTCGTAAATCCTTAAATCATGTGGTTGATTTGCATCATTAGTTAATGTCAGGGACAGAATTGCCGATTTTAATGAGCGACAGATGTTTTAGGAATCAGACTTGGATTTTTTTAAAGAGAGAGATATATGCAGAGAGACAAAGCAGACTCCACTGCAACCACACACACCTCAGCTAAGAAGCTAGCCAAACACATAAACAGCTTCCATAAGACATGGCGAACAGATCATCACATAGGCAGGACCACACACACACTCACACACACACACACACACACACACACACACACACACACGCACACACACACACACACACACACACACACACACACACACACACACACACACACACACACACACACACACACACACACACACACACACACACACACACACACACACACTGAATTCATGCGTGAAATTGCGCTGTTTTAGACTTCATCGATAAATACTGCACAACCTCGTTCTCTTAGCGAGCTGTACTTTGTCCAATAGGTTACATAACGTGGAGAGGAGGGAGGGATGGTTCTTTCACGTCTTCTCCCTCTTGTAAGGATCTGGAATATTATAAACAGGACCCAGACCTTCTATTTAAGCCCTGTCTCTCTGCCAACGTACATCTGGCACAACCATACCGCTCTAATCTGACTGAGACCATTCTTGGTACAACTTCATAAAATCCTGTATCCCCCCCTTCCTCTCTCCCTTTTTATTATTGGATTCTGGCGACGGCAGCAAACTCCCACTCAGAAAGTGAAGCAGAGAGAGTCCTTTGCAAAGGCACTGGTGATTATTAATAGAGGGTTTGCCTTTGTAGCATGGCCTATAAGTACGTCATTTCAGAACAAACATGTTTGACGTAAATCATTATATACCAAAATAGTCCTCTAAAATAAGATTTGCAGTTGTTACCACATACTTAAAGAGGGGAGAGATGACAATGAATGCAGTGTGGGATACAAAGTAATCCAGTAGCTATGTTTCAGACATGTTGTCTGGCATTCAGGTGCTTGCCATGGCTATATGTGGAACAGAAATTCTAACCAGCCCACAGGCAGGTCTCCTCTAGTATATTGGTGCCACTATAGTGTGTCTTGTTACCTTGTCCATGGTTTATGAGGGTCTTGGTGAGGCGGCTGAGGATTAGAATAACCGTCACATGGCAGGGTTCATGTCAAAGGTGAAACTGTGAGAGAAAGGTTATACATCTATATGTGAATTCACGACATGGGCTGTGAAAAGTCAAAATCGTAAAAGAGAATTTTATGGGCAAAGCACAAAACGGCCAGCAAAGGTGAGACCGTCCTCCAAAGAACAGCATCAGGCGTTTCAGTGAGGTTCAAGTGACAACGACCTCTAGTGACCATAGAAATTATGACGAGCACAAAGGAGGAAGTCAGGTGATGTTATAAACAAAGTCCGCACAGGGAGGAGGTCAGTGTGGATGGATCGGTCAACTGAACATCGGACATTAACACATGAGGACCGATGTTCACTTCCATTTTTTAACAACACTGTTTGGACCGTTGATCATTCCATAACCTTAACCATGTGTTTATTATTGTGTTCATGAAGAAGGACGCCCAACCTGACTCATTTTCCAACAAGTCCTCCAAATTACAAGACAAGACATGTTGTTTGCCTTCTATGATGACACATCAAAGTGTTTTCTGATCTGATGGTTTGGTTAGGTTTAGGAACAAAAACAACTTAGTTATGTCTAGGGAAAGACCATGGTTTGGTTAAAGGTCACATGACATGGTGCTCTTTGGATGCTTTTATATAGGCCTTTTTTATTATTATTTGATTATTTTATTAGGTCCCCTAATACTTTATCTGAGGTCTCTTTCCCGAAATTCAGCCTTGGTGCAGAATTACAGCCACTAGAGCCAGTCCCACAATGACCTTTACTCAGGACGTGCCATTTCTGTGTCTGTAGCTATTGAGGAGGAGAGAGGGGGGGCAAGGTGGCGGGTGGGGTGGGGTGGAGGGGGGAGTTGGGGGGAGTTGGGGGGAGTTGGGGGGAGTTGACCAACTGCCGCTTTGCTCGTTTGAAAGCCATGGTGTCTCTCATGGGTTGGCCAAATTCTCTGGGCGGGCAAAGCAGAGAAATCGGAGGTAACCTTGCTTGTTATGACCTCATAACAAGCAAGATTCCAGAACGGCTCATCTGAGCTTACTTTTTCTCAAAGGCAGAGCAGGATACCCAGGGCTCGGTTTACACCTATCACCATGTCAAGACAATTGGGGACCATAGGCAGGCTCATATTAAAGTAATATGGGACCTTTAAAATCTCTCCGATCTCATATGCATCTCTAACATAGACTGTAAAAAAAAAAAAAGATGGACGACGCATCTACACTTCCTCCCACTGAAGTGAAGCCAATGTCTGCACAGTAGTGAACGCCCAACCAAACATCAGAGTGATAAAAACTACCTAAAATGACAGAAACCATCTTTGGGGGAAATGATTTAAAGTGTACTTAGATGTTTTTAGTTTGGCCCATGTCCCATCCACTAACATGGAGGGGGAGAGGCTTATGACCTATACTGCAGCCAGTCACCAGGGGGAGATCCAGATGTTTTGCTCTCGTCACAACTCCTATGGCAACTAGAATGCTCTGTCACCCATTTTGGGCCTCTTGCTCAAATGACGGGGGGGCAGTCTCTTATTTGAACCCAAACCACGTTTCCCGAAACCTAACCAGGTAAATGGTCACATCATAAAACAGATTCATTTTTCAACAGTGATTTTTAACAGACAAACAATGTCATCCTGCCAATAGGGGGATCAGAAAGCGCTTCTATGCGTCGTTCCAGAGAGCATGGACGACATGTTTTGTGGAGGACTTGTTGGTTACATCACATTGCTGTCGCAAGTCAAAATAAAGAGTTGTGTGTCAGCAAAGCATGAAACTAAACCCACAAGAGCGCATGAACAATGACAAAGAAGATATACTGTACCAGCAAGCACAGGAACTAAAGAGAAAATCATAAGTTGTAACCTGTCTCCCTCTGGCTTGAAAAAACGTACTTCTTGATGAGGTCAGTTCTCTCACATACCAGCCGTATTAAGCAGCGCCCCAATAAAATCTCCGGGCTTTTAAAATTCATACAGTGTTAACATGCCACTCAAAAGCAAAATAAGCTCTGTAAGTCCTCCACGGGAACTCGGCCAGTTCATTCCGGCCATAACTGAGGTCACTACTCCAAAATTTGCCTTCTGTTAAAGCTAATCTGGGTTTCCTCTGTTAACTTTCTAAAACCGTCACCTCATAAAACTCAAAAAATCGTTTGTTGTTTTGTTTTCATTGTCAAACATCTTAAAATGATAATTGGGAACCAAATGGTTGTGCTGTGAAATCCCTTTGTTTTGGTGTGAGCGAGGATGGAATGTAACAAGAGCAGGAAAACTGGATGCACTTTAGAGTGATGAGGGTAATTAATTAGCCACAAATCAGTGAAACAAGGGGGTTGTTTGTGGCCCTTTACCACATGCTTTCTGTAAGAAAAGTTTTTAAAAGTTCTCGGAGTGAACTTTAGAGCATGCTGATTGTAAACACACAGATGCTCTATCCAGTGGCAGAAAAACTGCTTTTTTAAAAAAAAAATTTAATCAGGACAGACACGGAATTCAGGAGACTAAAGGAGAAGGGTGGAAAAAAAATGTATTTGATTTACTAAAGTAAACCTTCAGGCAGAGCCACATCTGCCCAGCAGATCAGTGTGAAAGCATTTGCTTCTGTTTATCCAGCTATTCCAGCGTATCAGAGAGTCGCTACGTAAAACTATCAATGGTTTTTAAAGCCAGGGGCATCAAAACACTAACAATCATGAGGGTCAGCTGACTGTCGGTGTTGCCCTTAAACTTATGTAATGCACAGTGGATCTTTGTTCTGTAGAGCTGCTCTCCTTCTTTGCTAAATATATCAAACGGGTTGAAAAGAAATGGGCTGGCATGACAATAAAGACTTGAAGTGAGCCGTTAAAACCTGTCGTGACTGGGATTGATACTGGCCTCTGTGCTGGGAGTCTCTGCTCGTAAACTCAGCACTGTCTCCCCGAAAGTGCTAAGGGCTTGCACATATCACACACGCACACACACACACACACACACACACACACACACACACACACACACACACACACACACACACACACACACACACACACACACACACACATAGTGCGTGGCACTATCTTTGTGGGGACCCGTCATTGACATAATGCATTCCCTAGCCCCTTACCCTAACCTTAACCATCACAACTAAATGCCTAACCTTAACCCCTACCCTGACCATAACCATAACCTAATTCTAACCATAATCCTAAAACCAAGTCTTAACCCTCAAACAGCCCTTTAAACTTGTGGGGTCCAGCATTTTGGCCCCACAAAGCTGTTCGGACCCCCCCACACACACACACTGAGCTGAGGCTACTTTCTGACCATGACAGTAATTTTTTTTCCGCACAGCCCAAGTGAAACTCGGTAGATGAAATGTCAAGCAAATGTTTTGAAAACATTAAAAAAAAAAAGTTATGTAGGAAAAATGAATCATTAAACTTCAAAGCATGAGGAAAACCATGTCGTGGGCCATGTTTCATAATTCAAAGAGTCAAATGTGCAATGAATGCCGGGCTGAATATGTTTCTCTTTCTAACAAGGCGACATTTACCTTCGCCTGATCCTCACTGCTGTGGGTTCAGGCACATGCATGAAAGATGACGATGATGTAAGAATGACTCAGTGATACAGGCATGTTATGTGTGTGCATGATATAATGTGTATTATAATTATATATCTTTAAGATCAAAAAAGAAATCAGCAACAAAATGCTGCATAAATGTATGTGTGTGTGTGTGTGTGTGTGTGTATGTGTGTGTGTGTGTGTGTGTGTGTGTGTGTGTGAAAGGTGATGGCGAAAGTTAGAGTGAAGTTTTGCCGATGCCGCTGGTGAACAGATGAATGCATGCACTGATTTGTCACAGCTGGAGCTTGATTAGCATCCTCAATAGCGGCTGCCTGTTGATGGATCAAGAATGGAAGGGATGACTGGAGGAGGACAAGAAGACGGAGGGGGGGGGGGGGGCAATAAGAAAAGACGTATGACAAAGAGCATGGAGGGAGATGATGGATGGAGAAAATGTTCCACAGTTAGGATGAAGGGGGGGATGAAGAAGACAGAAAAGGGGGGGGGGGGGTGGAGGTAGATATGTTAGATTGATGAACACTTGCAAAAGAGGAAAGAAACAATAAATGGACAAAAGAGCAATTTCTTGGCATTTTCTCCCTCTTAAGTCGCCCCAGAAGCCTATAGTCTTTGTTCCAGCACATAAAAAGGACAGAAGGCCTGTGACTAAAATGAACAAAGTGAAAGAATGGAGAGAATAAAAAATTGAGGGCAGAGGTAAGGCGTGTAATTAGAAAAGCCTTCATGCCGTGAAGAAAAAGCCAAACGTGCTTGGACTGTGTGAGCATGTGCGTGCACGTGATCGTGTGTGTGTGCATACAAATGTTGGGCTCTGCCTTATACTACCTTCATGTTATATTAGTTGAACTACATGTAGGAAATGCCTACATTTAAGGTCATAACCTGTAGGATTGAATAGCCTAATTTGCGTATTTCTTGATATCCAGATGTTTTTCTTCCTGTCTGCAGGACCTGTGAGGACCAGGAGCCAGTCAGACAGGAGCAGTAGAGTGGCCTTCAATGCATTCACTGACACCCAGACAACAGGTACTGAATCCATCAGCAGTGATATTACTGTAAGAGATGGTTGAATGACAGGGGTTTTCAAAATGTGAGAGTCGAAGGGGAGGCGCTGAGGGAGAGCCGTGAGGCAAACTTACACTGTGAGATGAAAGAGACAGGGCAAGAGTGACATTCTATTCTATTTCTATGCACCTATTAGTACCTTTTTCTGAATCAATATGCTGGAAATATCATTATGTAAAGGGACACAAATTACAATTCAAATATAAAAACATAATGGAATATATTGCAGTAAGGCTCTCAGGTATTCTGCATTGCTTTCAACTATTTATTCTCCTTTGGATCAACTTTCCTAATTATATCTGAGTCAGCACACATGTAGCTTAGGCATCATTTACTCTTACCTTCTCTTTTGCATCTTTTGTTGGGGAAGTAACAATTATTACAATTATTCACCTCAATTATACATTATTAATTTTAATGGATTAATATACCCCTGGACTTTAATATTTCAGATGTGTTTGAGCAAGATTTCAGCTCATGTCCAAAACTTTTGCACATTCAAAATATAACTCATCCCATGCTCTCTGAGATTTGGAGGAGTCGTGATATTTTGTGAAAAAAAAAGTGATATATGTGATATTACAAGAATACAGTCACAATATTTCAGAAAATAATCCACCTGCACAATAGTCTGCTGTGCATTACGTGATTGCTCTGCTGATACGGTAGACCTAGACCTTCTGACAGACCATAGATCCCCGTCTGGGTCTCTGAATGAGACAAAGTTTAGTGAAGTGGCTGAACGCTGCTCTACGCCGGAGGTGGAAAACAGAAACTATACGGCAGAATTAACGGAGCTCAAACGCGACACATCTGCCGCAGCATCTCCACAGCAGAGCGCGTCCATAAACCTGAAGCTGCAGCTTTTTACAGTGAGAATGAACACTAAGCCACGTTTCATATTTGTCAGTCAACTTTTCAAAATACATTCAGGGCTACACTCCAAACATTCGAGCCGAAGCCTCGGCAAAATCAGCTGACGCTGCGTCTGGTGTAGCCCCTTTCTTTTTTTTTTGATTGGCTGATAAGTGGCAGGCTCGACTAAGACCTCCAGGGGAGACGCTTGATTTCTGCCGGTTCCATAGTGAAAGCGGTGCGGCCAGAGACATTTATTAAATATATTATATAGTTTTTCTGCGTGAGAAATACAATGTGTGGCGGGAGTGCGTGACAAAAGACCGAAATGAGTGACTGTCACGCTCAATGCGTGACACTTGAGAGCCCTGAAGAGACAGGTGTATACTGGAGCTCCCAAAACAACAGGAAATTGGTGATTGTAGCTTGACCCGCTGATTTATGCCCCTTATCAACAAGGTCAGCAGTTGGAGCAGAGGTTTTGATGACTTAAAATCCTTTTTTTATTTGAAGAAAAGAGCAGCAGCATTACTGCGTTTCGATTGTTGTTGTCCCATCATTACTTTGTGAACAAAATAAATAATCAGCCGGTTACTAATGCATTCTTTTTTTGTTGAATTCCTCATAATTCTCCTAAAGAAAATGATCAGGTTTCAGAACATGCAGCAGACTAAAACACTAGACAATTTGCCTCAACATTGAAGCCAGGGGCCTTGGAAAGAAACTGGACAATGCAAAGCTCCCTGGGGTGCATGAAGTCAGTTTGAAATGGTGGTAGCAGACCTCCTCTTAAAGTTTGTAACCCATCCCTGCTCGTTTCCTCCCTCTTGCTTTTTCTTGGTTCTGACCCATATCTCCCCTCCATGTAAGACACACACACACACACACACACACACACACACACACACACACACACACACACACACACACACACACACACACACACACACACACACACACACACACACACACACACACACACACACACACACTCCCCTCCCTTATTTCTGGATCCTGAGATTTGTTTTCTCTCTCTTCCATTCTTTTGACTTCCATCCATGTCTCCCCTCCACGTGCCTCCAGGCGTGACAGAGTGGACGTCTTGGTTCAACATCGACCATCCTGGAGGGAATGGAGACTATGAGCGCCTGGAGGCAATCCGATTCTATTACAGGGAGAGGGTCTGTACTCGGCCCACGGCCATGGAGGCTCGCACCACAGACTGGGTTGCAGCGGCAGACACCGGGGAAGTGGTCCACTCCAGTCTGGAGAAGGGCTTCTGGTGCATCAACAGGGAACAGCCCCAGGGCCGCATTTGCTCCAACTACCATGTCCGCTTTCAGTGTCCCCCAGGTAGCTCTGACGGCAGCAGCTAAGGCCTGTGCAAGCTGTCACTTTACAGATATATATTATTAGATATAGTAGATATATTCAGCCATGCATGCATGCAATCACTGGCTCGAGGGAGGAATCACCCATTATGAATAATGTTAAATAATGTGTTTGTTACTTCCTGTTCCTGTTTCTGCTTGCCAACAGCAGCACATAATGCCAGCTTTCACACCCTGCTCTTCAATGTGTGTGTTTAGTGCAGAGCTACTGGACTGACTGGAGCGAGTGGGGTCCCTGTTCAACCACGGTTTGTAACGACGTAGGCATCCAGGTCCGCCAGAGGAAATGTGTGAACACCCAGCCCATGCCTCTCCTTTTGGTAACAGCGTGTCAGGGGCACCATTCAGAAAGAAGAGAGTGCTCTAACCCTCCATGTACAGGTGAGAATCCCAAGATTTACCAGAACCTACTTTGCCAGTACCATAAGTTACACAATGTGAGATGTGAAATAACAAGCAGGTAGCTGCTCTGTATTTGAGCTGCTAACCTCTGACCTCCCTTGTGAAGGGTTACTTAGGAAGGTGAATAAAATACCATATTGCTTTATCCAGCTATGTTTAACAAATCTTATGTAATGCCTGCATGCCATTTTCTGCTAGAGTTTCAGGCACCAGCCTCCAGAGAAGAACTTTGTAAACATTAGTTCAAGTGTTCTTGATTGAGCTACTTGTAATCAGCAATCTTTCAATTGCAGCTATTTATTCAGCTTTCTCATACTTCTTATGCCCACAATACTGCATAATTGCACCATTTAATAGCTAATAATTATGACATGGGGCACCTATGCACAAGAGAGTTAACAACTCTCATTAGACCACTCTGTATGACGTTTGAATAACAGAATTAATGAAAAGATTGATCACAAATTTAACACAAAATACTTGTATGTATTAAATTCCAAACTCACGTCAACCCTGTCTCTTTGTGTGATCAGCCAAGTGGAGTCGGTGGGGTCGGTGGGGGGCGTGTTCAGCGACCTGTGGCGGAGGCCGCAGAATTAGGAGGAGGACCTGTGCGGGCCCCTCAGTGGCAGTTCAGTGTACTGGGCGGCCTGTTGAAATGCAGAAGTGTGGGAAGAGTCCATGCCCAGGTGTGCTGAGTCTACACTGTGAAAGTTGTGATATATTGCGTTGTATTGGTGCCTTTATCCGTCTGTGCTCACATCTCTGTGTCTTTGTTACACAGCCAAATGTCAGCTTGTGTGCACCGAGGGCCGCCCCAGTGAGGACTGCAGCTGGTGTACATGTGACGACCAAGTGCTGCGCGGAGAAGTCCACAGTGTGACTGGTGTCCCTGTGGCAGCAGCCTTGGTGTCACTGGCCAGCCAGCCCAAGGTGATCAGTGCCCGAACAGATGCCAAAGGTCAGTTCAGGCTCTCAGGAATCTGCTCCTCCAGCTCGACTTTGATCTCCATCAGGAAGGAGAAGTTTTCCCCGATCACCGTGTCCACCACCAGTAACACCACAGGGTTGTCATGGGTACGGGCTGTCCTCAAATCAGCAGGTGAGTGCTAATAAAAACAGATTAAGAATAAAAAAGCATATTGTTTTTATTGATGTCTGTTGCTTTCAATCGAACCAAACACAAAGCAAGTTTGTGGTATAATTTAGTATTAATTGAAGATATTGTTGGCTATTTATTAAAAGAGCTATTTTCTAAAGAGCTATTTTCTTTTTCAAGTATACGAGTTTCCTGATTCTCATCATTATTATTCTACAGGGCCAGTAGAATATAGGCCTGTGTCGCTTTTGAAAGAGTAATCCCCTCAACAATCATTTTTCATAAGCACAGGGACCAATGTAAGAAAAAACGTTTGACTGAGTGTTATGAGGTCTCAAAACTCTGCGGCACCATTAACAACAGTAAGAGGAAGGTCTTGTTTGCTCTTTCTGCTTTCCACAGAAAGGCCGTACATTGTGAAGCACCCAGAGGACAAAATGCGTTATGAAGGAGGACGGGTGATGTTTTGCTGCAAGGCAACGGGATCACCAACACCTGACAAATACTACTGGTGAGAGGAATAGTGCTGGCACATCATTAAGCACAGAAACAGCTAGCAACAGTGTGTGATTACTTTGACATGTTTGGAAATTTATATTTGGAGGTCCCTAAAAATCCAATCCAAGAAGCATTAATCAGTTACTTGTAACATGTTTTGGTCTTTAACCCGCCGTGACAAAAATGGTTCTGTAGCTGCTAAATACTCCCTTATGTTCCCCAGTTAGTGGCTTTATCCCATCTGCTGTCTGGTGCTGTGCAGTCAGCATACAGTTGCTGAAAACATCTGCCTGCTGCAGCTGAAAAACAAAGTTGATGAGAGCCATGAGACTGAATCAAAACAGTATCAGTATCAATCGTATAAAATAAGTTTGTAGGAAAAAAAGAGAAGAAGAATCTGTATGTACTGTATTTCTAATGTAACTATATGTATTTCTAATGTATTCATTTTCTAGCCCTCCTTCCCTTTCCCTAAGTGGCTTGCCATTGTAAATAAGAACCTGTTCTTAATGACTTGCCTGTAAAAATAAAGGTGAAATAAAAATTTAAAAATAAAACAATGAGATTAAAGATGCTAAATAGACCTGAGGTGAAAAATCGGGTGTATTGCTCCATGTGTAAATCACTAAGAAGCCCAGTTCACATTACACAATTTGGTCCACTGTTCAGCTCTAAATATCAAATCTGATTTTTAGAATAAATTGCATATTTATAGATTTAAGTGGTACCATCATAATTTTACATACATGTTTACACACATTATACATTTTAGTATATTGTTGTATACATCTACCAACAAATAACTAAAGTAAAAGTAAAATAAATAAATAATAAAGTCTTACTTCTGTAACTATTTTTCAAGGTTCCACAATGGGACTCTGCTGGACAGGAAGGTGTACAAGTATGAGGAGGACCTTGTACTGTGGGGCCTGAAGCCGGAGCAGTCAGGGCAGTACTACTGTAAGACTAGCAGCTCTGCAGGCAGCATCAAGTCCTCTCCAGCCCTCCTCACTGTGATTGGTATGTACAGTATACTGTAGTCTTGGATCTCTTACTGAAAACAATTGTGTCTCAACATCACTGTAGTTTTTATGGTGTTTTGACTTTTGCATAAACCCGTGGTTAAAGATGCTATGTGTAGGCCACTACTTACCACATTAATCTGCTGGTTTGAGGGCAACTTTGATGACACACATTAGTGCTAGTAAATGCTCAAAAGTTATGAAGAAAAATGTGGAACTATTTAGTCTAAGTTTGTTCTCAGTCAAAAAGACACAAAGCTCCCTTCTAGTCAGTGGCACAGTTATGTCATGTAAACTGTAATTCATCATCATCAGCCTTCAGAGAAAATAATTTACTATGAGGATAGCGGCACACAGGGATTATAGCTCAGGATGGCTGCTATCCCAGTGCATTTGACATGACGTTTAGTCAAAGCTCTACAAAGTAAAACCACTGACAAAAAGCAAACAACCACAATATATTTTACTGGATTAAGAGCAGTTGCTTCGGAGCTTGAATACACACTTTAAGAGGAATGTCAGCGCTGAGCTCCAATCGAGTCATCCATGATCCATGTCCATGCATAAAGAGGATTCAAACAAAACCACAGTGTCCTACAACTGAGGGAGGGAAACAAGTCAGTTAATAGACTCTCTGTCATTGGGAAAAAACATTACAGGCAAAGTAAATAGGAAAATAAAATGATCAGGGCACGCACAATCTGGCAGTGCTTGTAGCAGTACGTTTTTTATTATGTTGACATTGGTTGAAGCTACGGCTTCCTACGCTGCTTTATTGTGTGAAATGGCTCTGGACACTGTAAAACCTCAAATCCAATTTCTCCAGAACACCCGGTGTTAAAGTGAAATCCAAGATTATCAATATATTTTTTCTTTCTCAGAGTCAGACAAGTACGCGTTTTCACATCCGTGTGGGAGAGCTACACATTGCTTATATCCTTCAGGTGCTTGTTAGCTAAAAAACAGCTAAACAAAGAAAGGTTTTCATTGAAGAGTGCTAATGTAATCTATCCCAGGCCACAGACGAATCCCTTCACTCCAAAAGTCATAATGGCAGAAGACGCTGTATGTGTGCAGGACAACACCTGCTCCTCAGAGCAGGATGAAAAACCTACTCTTACTCCTCACAGTGCAGTTTCTTCTCACATTTTACATTATGCAGAGGTTTAACATCAAAGGAAACTCGAAGCCCTGTTGGTAAAGCCATCAGTAGTGCCGTTATGCTTTTTCATACACATCACACTGCTCCATGTGTCTGCAATTATGAGCTTACTTGAGAGAGTGGGAGCTTAACAAGGATGCTTGACTATAAGCTCAACCATGATATCATGCACATTGATTATTCTGCCAATGTCTGCGTGAACAATAATTCTTTTTTTCCAACTCCCATCTGGATGGTTGGTAGATAAATGTTCTCCTCAACCTAATGTCATGCACATTTCACTGTCCAACTTGGCCACTCATTTGTACTTTCAGGCCATGCAGACATTGCGTGTGTGTATGAATAAATTATGTGCAACCATGTGTGAAAAAAGAAAGGCAGAACTAATTCCTTTTAAATACTCAATTGGCAAGTTCCAATTTATTCACTATACACTTTCCTATTCCACTCATGCAGTCATATACAATTATCTAGTACCCCACACTTTCATAATTAAAATCTAAAAGATTTGACAAACTTTCAGATCTTTGAGAAAGTAGAACTTCAGCAGTTACATCTTCAACATGGCAAGCATGTGTTCCGCTTTGCACTGAGAAAAAGCTTTTCGTGTTTTATGTATATCATGACAATTTTTTTGTGTTGTGTCAATACCAGCCTAATGTAATGTATCATCTAATTCACAGCAAAAGGAAAGGCAGCATGCAATTCCACCCCTGAAACACACCTTATCAGACTCCCGATGGACTGTGTTCAACCTGGGACCGACTCCATGCACTACAATGCTGGTCGCTGCCCTAACAACAAATGTGCTGGCTCCTTAGACTTTGATATGCGCTGCAGTGATGACACTAGCTTCTGCTGCGGGGTCCAACATATGGAAAGTCGAATTATTGACTGTGGGAGCTACAGCCTCCCTATCCGGGCTGTGACACAGTGCAGCTGTCAGAAGTGTTTGCAGCCCACTGTGCTGGTTCGTGGCAGAGTGGTCACAGCTGACAATGATGAGCCTCTGCGTTTTGGGCACATCTACATTGGTAAAGAGAGGGTGGGCACCACTGGATACCAAGGAGGTTTCACATTGCACATTACTCCTGATACACAGAGATTAGTGGTAAATTTTGTTGACCCTACTGAGAAATGTATTGACACTCCAAAGGTGTTCATCCTTGATAAGAAAGGTGGGTCCATTTACCATGATGTGAAGGTAATGAGAAAGCAGGCAGCAATAGATATCAATGCAGGAGAGACCAACTCTATTAACCTAGGGGAAATTAAAGGAGAAGACCCCATTGGTCACTTGGTCATTCCTCCCAACTCCTTCCACAAGGACAATGGAGAAATCTATGAGGGAACTGTGAAAGCCAGCGTCACATTCATTGACCCAAGAAATATCACCACGGCGGCCGCCGCCCCTGGCGATCTCAACTTTGTGGACGATGAGGGTGACATGCTCCCTTTGAGGACCTATGGCATGTTCTCTGTGGACTTCAGAGATGAGACCAACAAGGAGGTACTTGGAGCTGGAGCTGTTCAAGTCTTTCTCGACACACAGCACGTTAAAATGCAAGAGCACATTCCCAAAATGAAACTGTGGTCTTTAAACCCAGACACAGGAGTCTGGGAAGAAGAGAGTAACTTCTCCTACACCACAACTACTGGTGGTCATGGGCGGAGCAAACGAGAGGACCGCACATTCCTCATAGGCAACATGGAGATCAGAGAACGTAGGCTCTTTAATTTAGACGTGCCTGAAAACAGACGGTGCTACGTCAAAGTCCGAGCCTACATGAGTGACAAGTTCCTACATAGTGAACAACTGGAGGGGGTTGTTATCAGCTTGATAAACTTGGAACCCAAACCTGGATTTTCCTCTAATCCTCGGGCATGGGGCCGTTTTGACAGTGTCATAACTGGATCCAACGGGGCCTGTTTACCAGCTTTCTGTGATGCCCAAATGCCTGATGCTTACACAGCTTATGTCACAGCAATGATAGGTGGGGAAGAACTAGAGGCAGCTCCATCCTCCCCCAAGATGAATCCAAACATCATTGGAGTGTCTCAGCCATTTTTGGATAAAATAAACTACCAGCGCTCAGACCACGACGATCCAGCTCTAAAGAAAACTGCCTTCAGAATCAACCTGGCAAAGCCAAACCAAAATAATCTTGATGAGACCAATGGGCCAATATATCCGTATCAGAGTTTAATAGGCTGTGAAAATGCCCCTATTGATGCCAATCATTTCAGATTCTTCAGAGTGGAAAAGGACAAGTATGAATACAATGTTGTCCCCTTTGAGGAGAATGATTTGACGACCTGGACAGGAGACTACCTCTCCTGGTGGCCTAACCCCCAGGAGTTCAGAGCATGTTTCATTAAGGTCAAGATCCACGGACAGAAGGAAGTGATGGTCAGGTCGAGGAATCTGGGAGGAACACACCGAGAAACGAAAGGCAAACTTTATGGCATAAGAGACATTCGCAGCACCCGGGACATGCGAGAGGCCAACTCTTCAGCAGCCTGTTTAGAGTTTAAATGCAGCGGCATGTTGTTTGATCAAGCTGAGGTGGACAGATCCATCATATCAGTCCTTCCACAGGGGAACTGCCGCAGAACTGGCACCAACAGCCTCCTACAAGAGTATCTCATCAAACATCCACCAGTCGCTCAAAATAACGAGTCCCATGGATTCACCATGCTAGCCCCTGTTGATCCTTTGGGACACAACTATGGCATCTACACAGTCACAGACCAGAACCCCAGGGTGGCCAAGGAGATTGCTATAGGCCGCTGTTTTGATGGCACCTCTGATGGTTTCTCCAGGGAGATGAAGTCAGACTCTGGAGTGGCGCTGACCTTCAGCTGTCCAGAGAGGAAAATTAACAGAGAAAGCCTATTCCAACGTCTGCAGACCAACCCGGGTCAGACTCTGTCTCAAATGGCGAGGAACATGAGGGAGTCGGAGGGTCTGCAAGGATTATCCACCCAGATGGTGGCCTATCCTTCAGATCAGCGGAGCAGGACCCAGAGTCGCAGAGTCAGCTCTACAACAAGGAGGAGAGTGTCCATGCGCACACAGCAACGCCAATAGATGTACCAAGGTAGGAAGGTTTAGATATGATAATTTGAGGTGTCTTCACATTGAGAGTAATATCAGATAGATTTAAATGTTCTTTCCTTTTCATTTCTAGGTCTTCTGTCAAGACTGATATGATGTCATCAAATCGAAGAAGTCTGTTGATGAGTATGAACTCCCTCTTGACTATGGAAACCACAAAACCGAAGCAGGCAGCAATTCAGCAAAATAAAAGAGTGATCGAAGATATACATTTCCTATATACTTACTTGAAGGTTTGGTATATCAATTTCTTCCTTCCCTAAAAGACATGCATCCTTTGACTTTATGGGAGGCAGTGACTGGCATTTACTTAATTAGCTTTGGTGTAATTGTATGTATGAATAGACTAAATTGACGTTTGAGAATGTAACTTTTATAGTTCTAATTTGTGGCATTCCTATTTTTTTTGCTGACGTCTCTCAACGCTAGAGTTGAAACCAAACATTCACAACTTTAAATACTACGCCTGGCCTCAAACACCTCATAATTCACTGTTACTTTCCACTGAACTTCTCTTCAAGATCAGAAAGAAACCAACTTGAGGTCCTTGTTGTCTGTAGCAGACACTGAGTTATTTTCTACAAACTAGGAAACTCTCTCCACCAAGGGGAGGCAAAAAAAGACACATGCAGCGGGGTGAGGCATGCCACCCAGGGAACAGAGGATGTTTTCAGTCATGCTTCCTAATGTTTTACATTACCATGCCACATTGCCAACTGTGACCAAGCCAAACATCCTTTCACACCTACTTAGAATGTGAAAGACCAAGGCCTCTGCCAAGACAATCATGGATCTCACTAGTGGCAGGCAGTCTAAAATGAGGATAGTTGATTGAGAGCTATGACATCATTTCCTTTTGTCCTCTGCGCGTTCCAAATTAGCATCACCATAGAAAATGATTCCCAAATATATTACTTTCTCATAAACCTTTACAAAGACCCATTCAGGGTCCAAATATTTTTTTTGTTTTTACATTTTTGTAACATCGTTGTATCTTGAAGTGCAATAACTATATAATTTAACTTAATGGTTCTTAAAGATCAACATGTAACAAATTATTACAGAACATACAAAGTTCTGCTGGTGAATGAAGCAACAACTCCTTCAGTATGTGTGGCAGATTAAGGTGTTTGTACGAGATCCTACACAAGACTCATTTGAAGCAAATACTTTAACTGCAATGTATTCATTCTTCAATTCTCTGAACTGAGTACCTATTAACATTTTCATACTTTGCTGCATGACTCCGTTTATTTTACAATGTGTACGCCACAGTAATCTTTTCAATTTCAGAGAGCAATCTTGTTAAATGGAAGTCAAACTATCAGCGGAGCCTTCTCTTCATTAACAAAACACACTTTATTATTCTTACTTGTGAGAGTGATAATTAAAAAGTGACACACTTTGAATTTACTTGCAATGCTTTCATAAATCTTGTCATTGTGACACTATAAGTACATTTAAAGTATACATATTGATGCTGTAGATATTGAGACAGAATATTAGACTTAAATAACAAATATTGTGCTATTTTAATTGAGGTTGGAGATAGCAAGAATCTTCCCTCGGTGATAAAAGCACCAAGCTAGTTTATCTGCAAAATAGGCAGACCCATGGGAAAAGCTCTTCAAGCTGAGTTTATCCAAAGCCATATACCGTAAGGGGGCCGTGGTCCATGGAGAAACCAGGAGACGCTTACAAGTAAATATATGACTGCTAATTACAAAATAACATATTCTCTTGAGAACTATTAAAACAGTTTGACCCTGACTTTCACAAACAGCCAAACAAGGTAATGTCTGGGATACACAGGATGAAGTAATCAACAACTGGGCCCAAGAAGAATATGGTCAAACATATCAACAATTAAAATGGCACCCAGCCTTCAGTACAGGTAACTCCATTTGAGCCTGATTACATTCTTATTCCTAATGTGCAACAGTTTTATTGTTTAATATGTAGTAAAATGTGCCAATGTGAAGTTGTACTTGTACTGAAAACCTTATATTGTAACCCAACACTTGTACTTGGCCCCACATCGAAAAAAAAATGTTTCCATTATGTATTATATGAGCAGCACACTCAGAAACAGAGTAACATATTGCGACAATACGTGGTACCTTCGCCATTATCACTGACCTCTCTAACCACAGGCCTGTTGGCCGTCCACGACTCAACAGTTTAGATCAGCAGATGAAAACAAACATCTCCCTGCAGCAGACGCAGCATCCACCCTGTAAAAAAGAGCATGATTGAATCCAGGTGTGGGAAGAGATAAGTCCTGTACAAATACAATGGTTGTGTAAGGTCAGCTGAGGAGGTCCAACAGCTGTCGAGCAACTGGAGGAAATGTAAGACCAAAGACATCAAGAGAAATAACAGTGAGATTATCTAGTGAGGGATTTAATTTTTGGGTAAAGGGAAAAAATGAAGGGAAAATATTAGTGGTCTTTGGCCTCACAGTCCATCACTTACAGAATCTCAGGCTTTGAAAGTGGTTGCACATGGAAGAATGCAGGTTTTTTTGAGGAGAATGCTTTGACAGGAGAATTGGCTTATTCATGAGGAGAAGTTATCAAAGGAGTTTGAAGGACAAGGTAACAATAATAGGCTGAGTTAACCATTATGTAAGGCTTTGCATGGGAAAGTGAGCTGGAAACATTTACTTCAAAAGGAGATTAAAGAACCTCCGCAATGTTTGGTTTAGTGACTTACTATAAGAAAAACTTTCCAAAGTCTTTAGAATCAAATAAAGTGAGTTTAAGATGGAATGGAAGATACAGATAAAACACATTGCATGGAAATAAAATGTTTATCTTATTGAATCTCATTGGGAATGGCAGTAGAAATAGCATGTTGATATCACGAATATGGCTCAATGAAGCTTTGTGTATTTTTGCTTTACACCTTTAAAGGAATAGTTCCACATTTTGGGAAATAAGCTTGTTGCTTTGTCGCCAAGAGTTAGATGAGGAGATCAACAGCACTCTCATTTCTATCCATTAAATGCTGTATGAGGCCACAACCAGCAGCCTGTTAGCTTAGCTTAGCATAAAGACTGGAAACAGGGGAAACAGCCATGGTCTCCTGGAAACGATGGTAGCATGGCAAAAAAAATAAATAAATAATTTCTATGCTTTAACTAGAAAAGATTCTCAATCAACCAGAAAACACCAAGACTTTATTAGTCACCTAACAGGTTCATCCTTTTTCACTCCTGTACCGTCCAGCTGATTTCAAGGAGATCATAATTTATTCAGCAGGTCATCTTTTACCCTTTCCACCACTTTCTGGAGTTTGCGAAGAGAATTGTATATTTGCCAATGTGCTCCAGTAAAACAATTACATAAATGTAATAATACTCTACAAACGCTTAACTATTGCATGGTGATGCCAATCTCGTTTCTCTCTGAGTTAAGTTTTTATGTGTAAATTGTGTATTGTATGAAATCTACTATTATTGTATGAACGAGAAACTGTAAATAAATGACTTTGTGTAAACTTCTGATTCATACTATTTCCTGAGTTGTGTTCTATGTTTTTGAGGACGCACTGAAAAATCGCTTAAAACAAATTTGTCAAGTTATAGTGTTCCTAACATACAATCATTTAATTTGTGAATTAAACAATACAGATAAAATGTTTAGCTTTGCAAAGGTCACAACAATAAATATAGTTCAACACACAAAACAGCAGCTGCTTACAGTACAAATGGTAGTGTTAAATAAGTAAATGTGCCAAAAGTTACAGTGTATGCAGTCTGCAGACATGTTTGACAGATACATAATTCACATATTAAGAAACAAAATGCATTAAAATCGGCAGAGCATATGAAATAACATTAAGGAAACCTATAGCAACGGGGTGCCAAGAATGATGGTTTTCTCAGTGAGACTCAGTGAGAATAAAAATGTAAGAAACCACTCTTGAACAATGTTTACTCTCACTTTTCTACTGACACAAAATAGCTGCATCTCCGTTGTGTATGCCCATTACCCTCCAGGTGATGAGTTATAACGCACACGAGTAAAACCTCACATTTTTCTCCAGTGGAATAATAAAGTAGCACAGCAGGGAGGAAAATGAGTGTCGAGCCTCACTGTCACTGACACCTTCATGACTGGGCTCTGTGCTTCTGCCAGAAAATGGAGCTGACAGAAAATATAGTGAGTGACTGCTCTCACCACCGAGTAACAAAGAAAACACTCGCATCAGTGAGCGCACACACACATATAAAGCTAGAAAAACACATTTTTCTTGAGTTAATGTTGCATTTCAGGTCGTGAACCTCCCTCCGGCGCCTTACTAACCATTTCTTTTGAGTCCCATTGCGTCAGTAACAGACAAACCTGTCTGTGCACTAGCCAGGGACGGAGAGAAATGCTGATGGAGACGTCTTTACGCCGGGACTGCCACCAATGGTAATTGCAGTGCCCTTCATGTGTGTTCTACTTGCTGGAACTCTATTTGGGTTAAAAAGCTTCAAATACAAATTCTGTTGCGTGACATCACTGGAATAAATGTCTAAATGTATCCAAAGGCCACAACTCAGCAAGTGTGACTGCTCGTCTGAGAGTTTAAGAGTTGGAGGCCTCAGGTAACGCTTGTTGGAGACATGAAAGAGGATTATTGGTAGCAATGACCATGAGACCGTTTAGTTTAGTTAGATATTAGCTGCTGAAAAAAAAAAAAGTATCATTACACTTCTGCTATTACATGATTCTACAAATGTTTCCACTGAGTGGAAGCTTTATACAAAAAAACAACTGGTAATAAGAATGTACATGTTTTGTAAAATAAGTCAAGATGATGATCTTCATTTTCTGCACATCTGTACTATTCATTTTGTTCATGTTGTCTATCTGAACTGCATTTGCAGATCACAGCATTTTGCATATACTTTAATGACTCCTATTACATCTAACTAATTATTTCTATCTGCATGTGAATGTATCCTATCACTGCAATTATGGTTTTATTTCTGCAAATTATCATTTTGTATATACAGTACATTTGAGATAACATTACTTGCTTGGTAGTGCATAGTGCATACAAGTGCAACAAGACTAGCAATATATATATATATATATATATATATATATATATATATATATATATATATATATATATATATATATATATATATATCAAGGGACATTTAGAATAGACAAATGTGCGATTAATTGCGAGTTAACTATGACATTAATGCGATTAATCGCGATTAAATATTTTAATCGTTTGACTGCACTAAATAATATATAATTATTATCTTCAGGAATCCTTAAATATCTAGAAAATGATCAATTACAATATAATTCTAATAATCAAATACTGATTGTTAGTAACATTTTGTGTTTCCATGTTGCATGTTTGCTACTGTCTGGTGTGTTATTGAGGTCAGCAGTGAGCTTGCAGCTCTCCATGTTCCGTGTCTGTGATGATGAGTCTCTACCTGGAATGGCAGCAACAAAAACTCTGAAGTTATTTCATGATGTCATGTCCTCTCCAGACAATCCTCTCCATATCGTCCTGAGTTCACAGCAATCAAAGTAGAAATGGTCTGTGAAAATGACAGATAAGGCTAAGGAATGTTTCAGATGGCTTGGGTTTGTGGAACAAGTCTTAAAAATAGACCTCTAACAGCGGCATCACGAAGGGCTGGAAGATGAGGCTGTCGTGCTGAGGCTGTTCTTCTTATCTGCAGGAAAAGGCTCCAAGGAAAGACGACTGCCGTGTTTCACGTAGACGTTGCCATCCTCCAGCTTGACTTCATACACTTGTTGCTGTAAAAATCAAAAGAAAGAATACAAAACGATATAAGAGCTGGAAGAAACACGCCATTGTGTGTTACTGTGGAACTCACACAGGTAGGCCTACAAGTAAGCTTACATATGTTTTTAATGTAGCAAACTGTCCTGTGAAAACTCTCAGAACATCAGAAAATGTATTTTCATATTTATTCTACTGCTTGATAGTTGACATCACAGTGATGTACCAGAGGAACAACAGTTTATACAAATGATTAATGGAAAAAAGACAAGATGTTTATGGAAAGTGAAACTTTTGTTTGGACTGTTCATTGCATGCTAACATGGGGAGAAATTTTGTTTCACAAAACAAAAGGGAAACATAATCTTAACTCTGACTCATGAGCTTTGATTTCTTATGCCGTGTCAATCATCTAATAGAAGTGGATGATTTGTCTACATATCACTGCAAATGTTCACGTAGACTTCCAGGTGCAGTCAGCAAGTGAAGATGGGGATACAATTACGTTTTCATATGATTTTTTTTTTGTATTATATAGAGGTACTAACTAGATGATATATTGGGATATGTTTGGGGTCTTATTTATGTTTTTTATTACTACTGTTGTATTTGTATACTGAGACATATAAGGAGAAAAGGACATATTTTATCGCTGACCTGTAAGGAGGTCCCTGATTTCCCAGTTCTGAGGTCAAAGTCATAGTCGTGCCAGGGACAGAAGACCTGCAGGACTCCATCAGCCTCCTCGATGTCCCCCTCGCACAGAGGACCGCCTGGGAGACACAGGGAATTGTTAATCACAGTTTCTTCCTCTCAAAACAAATGACTGTTGCTGTCTTCCTTGTAGGAAAATGTGACGAGGCTTGCATAACATGGTGTGGAACTGATAAGAGGTGAAAGGTCTATGGCAGCAGGGGGCTGTCATATAGACCTTTCAGTAGGCTACCAGCAGAGGGATAAATGGGCTAAAGCATATCCTCATACTTTGTTGGAGGTAGCATAGCCTACAGTTAAAGTCTAACCCACCTATACAGTACAGTAGCCTACATTCTCCATATAACGGTGAATAGACGTATTATGCATTGTGCTCTATTATGCTTTTAGAGAGAGCTAAATGGTTAATATAAGCGATTGGTATTGCGGCTTTACCGGAATGGGAACAGCGAGCATCCATGGCAAAAAATTCCCCCTTCACGTAGAAGAGGCATACATCAGAGTCGTAGCCGAGGGAGGAGTACATCAGACGGCAGCGCTTCTTAGAGAGCCCCGCTGCCTGGCCTATGAGTCTCCAGGAAACGCTTTCCGTGTTTCCCTCTTCATCTCCGGAGCCAGAAGCCATAGGGAACGGCGAAATCTAATTTGAGCTACTACTACAGCGCAGCTTTTTTCCGCCGGTGCAAATGCATTTGGCAGTTCGCTTGGTCAAAATATTCCAAATTAACCAGCAGGCCGAGTGGTGCGACGGTCAGCCGTGCGGGACTGAGCCGCCTTCATCCGGGCTGCAGCCTGCCAGCGAGCCGTCACACCGTCACACCGAGGCACGCTGTGCGCTTGAGCGTCTATGCAAATTAACAGTGAATAAGCAGCACAGATATTGCTTACAAACCCACAGATGTATTATGATATTGGCACATCAGTTTCACATACAGTAGGCTATAGGCTGCTTCAAAAATAATCGAGGCAGCCCGAACAAGCTTGCTAAAAACGGGCCTTTCATGTTGAACCAGCACAGAGTGTAATGAGGGGACTGCTAGAATAGAAATGCATGCTTCATTATGAATAGACCCAGACAAACCTTTCCTGTTCTTTGCGTAGGGTCAGTCTGTGACACTGTTTTGTGTTCAAACAATGCAACTTTGCAACTATACCAATTATCTAGGCTTTCTTGGTTGCCCTATTGGGTTTATTGAGAACACTTTAATCCAGCATTGGACTCGTTCCCAAAGAGTGTGGTAAATGTGGAACATTACTTTTTATGTACTGTGCAAACAGTTAAAAAACATTTCTTGATTATCAGTTATAAAGCCTGCTATTGTTCTTTCATGGCAGACTCCTAGCCTACGGTGCTCCAGACAGGGATTTGGCTGATTTCTTGAGGTTGAGTTTTCCACAGTGAACTTAACATTATAACTAATAGTTTGTGAGCTCTGTGTCTCTGCCAGTGTTTAAATTGTTGAGCTTGCAGGTCAACTGTGTGATGTTGTCACTTGCTGCAAGAAAAATCCATATTAGTTAGCAGTACCTTATCGAATAAAAGCTTTTATATTTGTGAATAAGTTGGCCATCTGTCTAAGATCAAAGAAGATGAATGACTCATAATTACCACCAATGTATAAAACTGACCTTTCCAGTAGTATTGCATTTGATAGTTTTGCCACCTACAAATTTGTCCAATTGGCAAATTGCAAAAAACAAAAACATATAAATGATGATCTGTATTTCCTCAACTTTGATTCACTTTGTCTCCATCGCTTTATTGTGCCAATAACAATCCTGCAGGCAGTTTAGCCCAGAATGTGAGTTACTGTCTAGACTGGAGTGATGCATAACAGAAGCCACTTGTTCTGATTCCTGACTTTGAGAAACCGTCTCATGTAAGGCTGCAGCGTGAGCGCAGAGGAGAGCTGTGAAAACGTGTCATGGGCAGGCAGAAAGAATGTGTACTGTGTCTTGTCAGAAGTTGGATCTCATTGAGAGTAAATGTGAAGTAAAATCACTGAAGAATGAGAGCCAGTGTAAAGAAACCTGAGCTAAGTGACTGAATTCTCCAACATGTTGTGCTCTAGTCTAACAGCCTAAGCAGATTGACAGGTTTTCATCATTATAACTCAATCTACATACATCTCCACCTGGGACCTTTAAAACCTTATGTAGATAAATGTGAATGCTGAAGCCACATACTGTATGCCCCAATGTTCAAAAAAACAATTCCCCCTTGGTAGAGAAAACATGATAAAGTGACCTGCATAGTGCCCTTCCAGTCTAGAAAGCGCAATGCAGAGCCATATAGGCAGAAAACATTCTGCATGCTGGGCGTCGCATGCAGCTGGTGCTCTTTTTATTATTTTCACCCCTGTCCCTCAGACAGCCAGAGTCCACCACTAATGCCAACAGTTTTGATTTTTTTTTTTGCAGAGATTTCCCAATTATAGCATTTCTGTGAAAATATCCGGAATAAAACCCAAATAACCAGCAGCAGTAAAACACAGCTGGGAAAATTTGGGCGTGCTGATTAGCACAGGTAGTAGGCTTGAATCATGCAGCCCCACTCATACAGTAGGGTTTGGAAAATCACCAAAGGTGTTTATTTTCAATAATGCAGCCAAGTATTACTAATTACAGGGTGGGGTCCTGAGGTTAGGAAATGGTCCCTAATGGATTTAAGCCAAAAAGCTGTACAGTGAAGTGGACAGTCTGCAGGTTTGAGGTGGCACTGACAAACTGACAGACATTACCAACAGCTCTGCTGCTTGGCATGCTGGAAGGTGAGAAAACTGCCAGGTACACGCAGTTATTCAAATTAAATGAGCTCCAAAAGATTTCAGTTTTTAGAGAGAAAAAAAGTAATTACATCCATCAAAATGATGTATTGTGGAAAAAATGAATCAGTAGGCTGGATGAGATTAGTAAACAAAGATGCAGACAGTGAGAGACAGGCCAAAATGAGGATAGCACTGTCCATAAATTTCTTTGACTTCTCGTTGCAGTACCACTGGACAGTGTAACTGAATAAGGCACATTTGGTGTAGAGAAAGTAGAGAAAGTCTGGCTTGGATGATATAAGACTGAGAGTTGAGCCCAAAACTCATTTATCATTAGCCTTGTCTTGTCCAGAACCCAGCAACCACCCTCAAATGTCTCCTTACTCATCCACCAAGGATGGAGGGATGACAACATCTCCAGCCAATGTGGTTTTTATTAGCTAAGCAAATGATTCAGCCAAGCTCAAAACACCGCTACCTGCTTGCTTTGCTCCTTGTTCCAACAGACCTTGTCATTCAAGTGGTTCACGATTCATGTACCAATATGAGGAAAGCGTGATTTAAAGGTCCCACAAGGAGCTCATACAAGGATAACACTATTGTTTGCTTGGTCATTGATGTCCTCTATAACTGTTGAACTTGAATAGCCATAATGTCGTAATGTCACTTCAAATGCAAATCCAGACTCAACTTTGATGTTAAGTGGACAGGAAACTGAACCCACAACTGACTGCTGGGCCCAGTCCCAATGTCTGCCCTCACAGACCTGCATTCCCAATAAGCCCCAAAGCTCTGCGCAGTCCCACTGTGAAAAAGTACTTAAGGGCTCTTTAATAAACGTTTGAGCTCTTTATGCACACTTTATGTAAGTCTGCAGTGCAGCTGACTTTGCTTGAGGGAAATTGCCCAAAATTGATAGTGCTCTAATGTTAAAAATAGGGATAACAGGAGGCCCAGTGCATCAAGAACATACAGTAGCAAGCAGTGTGTCTAGTTTTTTATGAAGGCTCAATTCGCTACGCTATTGACATGCTCTGATCAAACAAAAGAGCAGCAAACGTTTAATAAACTACATAAGAATTCTAAGTCTCGCACTTTTTTCCCCAGGTAACACGTGATTTCATCAAGTGCCGGTCCATTCCTCGTGAAGCATTTTGAGCCCTTGTACCCTCTAGAACTTACATCGATCACACAGGTGATGTTCAAGGAGTGGTTAAACATTTTGGGGAAAATACGCCTATTTGCTTTCTTGCAGAGAGTAAGATGAGATGATCGGCACCGCTCTTACACCGTGTCTACATGGAGGGCGTAGCGTGAGCAGAACGTTAGCAGAGCGGCAGTTCCAGGAACAGTTCAGTCCTCCATCTGTGTTTACAGAGGATGCATTCATGTGCAGTATTCAGTGTAGGTCACCTGCACGTGAGCAGCACTCCAAACAAACAATCACTGTAGTTACATGTGTTAAACGGATGAAAATAGAGTTGAGGCGTAAGAATACCTTTAAGAATACGCAGTTACACACCTATAGTGTGAGCTGTTACGTGGCCTGTGTCAACTGGATTAATTTAAATAGAAGCATATCTTTTCCTTCAGACATGCGTGAGACGGACAACTAAATTTGTTTTACTGAAATGAAGCTACAACCAGCAGTTAGTTTAGCTCAGCACAGAGACTGGAAACAGGGAGAAACAGCTCGCCCGGCTATGTTTTAAGGTAGGCTAAATCTGCCGAGTAATTTCTTGGCTGGTGGTTGCCTGGCAAGATCACGGTAACAACAAGACTCCAGGAAGTCACTGTTCCTGGCAAAGAAATAGTCTGGCACATAATCCCTGAAACCCGTGTCATATTTACACACCTACACACATTTTGTGTGTGTTTTGTTTAAACAAATAAGATATAGAGTAACACGTTAATTAGTGAGCTGTAGATGTGCCTGTAGGCAGATTTTGTTACCCAAAAACAGAGCGAGGCTAGCTGTTTTATGCTTTGTGCTAAGCTAACTGACTGCTGACATGAGAGTGGTGTGAATCTTCACATTTAAGTCTTATCAAGAAAGTAAGTGTGTCTCTTTAACCAAAGTTTGAAAAGTTCCAGTGCTTAGGTTGACAATAGGACTGGGCCTCCTGTTTTGCAGCAGGACTCCCGTCCCCCTCAAAAATAATATCAGATCCTAAGAAAGGAGAACCCTGATTAGGGTCAACCTCAGTCCATCCCAAGTCTTAAGTCCAGGGGTGGACAATACAATAAAAACACCAAATAATAAGAGAATAGCCTAAACTTTCTTTTGAGAGTTGCCACATAAATCCTGAAATAAGTGCAGTGGGATCATTTGTCAAGAAGGAAATCCTCCAGTTCGGTGAGAAATGGGACGGAGGCAACTTCACACTCTGCTCCCGATCTCATATAAAGGTTCAGTGTTGTTTAAATCTGGTTTCTGGGGAGGACATGGAAGGATCTTGTTCTTAATAGTGTTCAAGAGACTACTCTTTGATTTGTTTAGCAGTGTTTATGGGCGCATCAGGATCTTGAAAAACACGATCGTAGTTGGGAATAGTGTTTGCACCAACTTAACCTGTAAAATAGTCTCATTCTTTAGCTATTATATGACCATGCAGAGCAATAATCAGATCTAACGACACGAGATGGCTGCTCACACCATTACAGAGTCACTGTATTAAAGTGTTGGCAGCAGTCAACACAGGCTGAAGGCATCCTTTGGCTTTTTCCAAACATAAAGCTGCCTGAGCAAAGGAAAAAGGGTGAATGACGAGGTGACTCATCAGACCAAATTTTGGTCTCAATTACAGAAACTTGCAGAAAACAGGCCGAACAGACCTCTTGCTGCTAATTGACAATCAAGTTATGTGACATCTGTGTAGCCTGATTTATTATTGGGATTTTTCTACTTCAAGGTCAGTCATTCTTTATGTGTTGTGGTTATTTTTCCAACCTCTTTCACTGTGTGGATCAAAATTCAAACGTAGATGAAGAACATTGACTTTGAAATGTTGATTAATGGCTTTGTTTGCTTCTCTTGAGATTAGACTGTGATCGATGGTGCTGAAATGTTACACAGACACTTCCTGCTCTCTACTCGGTCCACATTTTCACAGTCTACTTTCTCAACGTGTCAACATGCATCTCTCCACAAACTTACTTTGACATCCTTAATGTTCCTTAACAATGTTATTCTTCATGAATAAAGGTTAGTGCTGACATGTGGATATAGCATTCTGTTTTCCTAGAAATGTAATTTGACAGGATAAATGTGATCTGAAGTGATGTTATACAGCATCATTTCCTTATGTGTAATGTGAAGTAACAATCTGACAATGGAAGGGACAGAGAGCAAGATTGAAACCATCACTTTGTAAAGTGCACCTTTTTTAACCTGCAAGCATCTTAAACCTTAGGATGTTTTTCTTCAACCAATTTGCCGAGGAAATACATAATTTAATTGTACCCATGAGACAGCAAGAGCATGACATCAAGCTGCTGAGTCACTCTCTGTAAAGTCTGACTCCGCCTCTCCACCTCCACTGCATACATGTCTGCAGGAGAGATCAGACTATGCAACATTCCTTCCTTCGTGGCCTCAGTCCTGATTTTATCCAGACACAATACATCTTGTTCTTCAAGGTTCCCAGCTTAACAGGAGGACTGTTAGAGGACGTAGTGTCTGAATGGTGAGGAGGAGGCAGGAGTTCACCATTTAAAAATGCAGAGGTGTAGTTGTTAATGACTCGCCTCTGTGATGATGGTTTTACAGTGCGCCATAGGGTTTATGTTGGATTGTGTTGATATATTGTGTTGATTGGAGAAAATAGGATCATTTATACAGTATATGCTGTTGGTAATGCATTGTGTCATTTTCAGGAGGCCCAGAATCAGTTCATGGTATATGGCTAAATGGGCATTATACACAACTATACCATAATACTTTACTTACTTTTGTGTTGAGGTTGTAAGGCCTGTGCATACATTGTTGAGCTGTATAATGGAACTGTGTAATGTAAGAAGCAGAAAACGTACATAGTATTTATACAATGTAATCATCTAGGCAACATCTGGCAAGCATGTATGATACATTTTCTTTCTTAACTTCATACAACTTGCTACTTATAGCCATTTTGCTAATTATCAGTAAACAGAAAGTTCCGCTGAGGCTGATGGGTCATTAGTTCTGTAGGTATTTGGTCATAAACAAAAGAAATGGACAAAGTTAAACTTTGACCCATTGGTCATGCTAGATGAAAAGTCAGGTGATCACCGTTATTAGCATTCATTCTGTGGTTACCATGGATATCAAATTTAATGGAAATCCAGCCAATAATTGTGGATATACTTCACTCAAAAGCAGAAAAATCAAGCTCCTGGTAGCTCCAGAGGTAAAATCAGGGGATCACCGAAGTCATTCGGATTCTGCTTCTGTGGATTTTCTGTTTAACATTTCACGGCTTGTTTAGAGTTATTTAGATATTTAAGTCTGGACCAAAGTGGTGGACCTACAGACAGTCACGCATTAGCATGGCTAAAGGAAATAAGGGGTGCCCGGTTGGTCCAGGGATTTTGGGTGACTACAGTAAGCCGCAATATCATTGAGTGAGCGAGAGGGCAATAAACACATTTTTGTCCTTATTTCACTTTATCTTTATTTGCTATTGCTTCAATTCCATGTGCCGCTTTTTATTACTTTTTTGTGTGTGTATTCCCTGCATTCACATTGTGTATATCATGCTGTCAGACTGTTTATATGCTTTGGCAACATTTTTCTGAACAAAATGTCATGCCAATAAAGATTAATGGATCTTAACTGACATATGTAGAGACTTTTTAATTTAAAACATAAACTACAACAAGCACAGAAAAGCAATTAAAGAAACACCTATTTCAACCATGAAGCCAAAAATTAAATATGCAGGTACTGAAGAAAAAGAGACGCTCAGAAACCTGCGTACAATGTTACAAATTTAAAAATAACGTGCACACACACACACACACACACACACACACACACACACACACACACACACACACACACACACACACACACACACACACACACACACACACACACACACACACAGACATTCCATTTAATTCAATTCAATTTTATTTATAGTATCAAATCATAACATGAGTTATCTCAGGAGACTTTACAGATAGAGTAGGTCTAGACCACACTCTATAATTTACAAAGACCCAACATTTTCAGTAATTCTCCAAGAGCAAGCATCACACTGTGATGAGCAGTTTCTCCACTACACAGAACACAGTGTTCTACTCACAGGCCTATAATCACTTGACCCTCCCTCAGTCTGCAGGTGTCACACACCAGACCTTCTGAAATACATCAAGCTCCTACAAATCAAGATATTATTCATATTCAGCCCTGAGGCACACGGACCAGCAACTTAAACAATCATTTTGGCTCCACCAGGCCAACAACCTGCAATTAATTGTGCCTTGAGAAGTACTTTATGAGGCCAATTGGTAATTTAGCCGGATGAATTAAAAAAAAACATGTCTTTGCCAGCAGAGAACACATCTGACACAGTAAACACAACAGGTAGCAGGTAGTAAAGGAGGTAACATGAAATACATGATGCATGGATTCAGGTGTGTTAAAAATATTGGTAGCTAGGGCCTCATAACAGAGAGAAAAACTGTTGTTGGAACATTGCATTTGAAAAGCCCATGGAGACATGTTAAGCCTGTTCCTGTCTGTTGACCGACTGTTGCTGTAGATTCCATCCCCGGCTCAAACTAAGTCTTACTTTTCGTCTCATGCATACTTCAAGCCTTACTGATCTGCATGTGTCTTACAACAGCGCTCTTGACTTACTTTACTCCCTGGTCCTCGAAAAACAAAGAGAGTGCATTTTATGAAAGAATATTACAGTCTGGAGCAAGACAGATCAGAAACCAGATAATGGAGACCAATGGCTTTCTCACAAAGTAAACAACAATTTAATTCATGTGTGCATGTCCCTTGTTTTATTGGAGACAGATCATTAAAAAAGTCCATTCTACAGATCTCCCAGGCTGTAAGCTTATGAGTCCATAGTTATTTTGCTCAAGAGATCAACAGAAGCAATCACACTAAATTCAGCCCATATTACATTCCAGCATCAATAGATCTAACATGTCCCCCAGCTTCCATCGGAGAGGAAGGTGTAACGGGCAGATGATATGTAAAAGATTACAAAAAACAACACCAACCTAGACATGTCTATCAATCTTCTAGATAGGCTGGTCACACTGAATGTAAAGATTTAAGCAAAGAAAGCTCAGCTCTATAAAAGGCCATTTGATAGACCATGAAAGGGAACAATGAAATGTGCATTGGCCAACAGCTTCTAACCACATCACAGCACTCGGACAAAGAGGCTCTCCAGCCAGGGACCTATGGAGAAGGGATCGATTTGTAAGGGGGGGACCCGTCCATCTGGGAAAGTGAACATTCAGAAATAAAGGTCTCATGGAGTGAAACCCAGCATGTTAGCTGTTTTTATACCATCTTCAGGGAGACTCACGCAATGTTTGCACACATGGGGATACATTTGAACACAATATTTCCGTGTAAAAGTGATCCCATCTGCACTAGGGATTAAGATTTCTGGACAAAACAATACAAACGTTATGGAATCTCTCCCCCCCAGAATGTGCATTGCCTAATAAGCTATCTTGAGTGTTGAGTGTTTGTATAAATTTAACTGGGGGATGTTAAACAAAAGCTTAGTGTGCATGGAAGGCTAAAATAGAATGATAAAATATGTTTTCAAATGTTTCCACATTAGTGTGGACACGGCCTACATAAAAAAATAGCAAAATTCTGTCATAGTATTATTACAGCACTGTTGCATCTCTCTACAGCAGCAGCAGCTTTATATTTAACCAGCTTTTAACTTTCTTTACTGTGTTCTGTCTATCACAAAATCCACACAACTCAAACTGATATCTTTCTGCAGGACGTGATCTATTTGCAAAATGCACATATCTAGCCCACTTCCTAATGTGCCTATCACCCACATCTTGTTGTGGTGTAGTTGAAATGAGAACACCTGCAAACATCACAAGTATGCATCTCAAGCCATTTCTCTTATTGAGAAAGAAAGTTGCACCAGATAAGTTGCTGATGCTGACATATGCTCACTCTGGGCCCTATCTTGCAGCCAGCGCAATTGACTTTGTACACCGACGCATGTATCATTCCTATTTTGCACCCGACACACAGACTTTTTCCTCCATAGACGCATGTCGGTAAATTAGGGAATGAACATGCGCTCCCGGGGGCGGTCCAGCGAAAAGAGGAGGCGTGTTCAGGCGCAAACGTTCCCTGGTGCTATTTTGCAGTTTCAGAAAACAATTCCGTCACAAAGTCAGTGGTGCTAGTCTAAAGTCAGTGGCGCTAGTCTAAAGTCAGTGGTGCTAGTCTAAAGTCAGTGGCGCTAGTCTAAAGTCAGTGGTGCTAGTCTAAAGTCAGTGGCGCTACATGCAGCGTCATTATATTTTGCCTCGTGCCCCAGATAGCAACCACAACCAGTTTCCAGGTCTCAGGCAGAAAAAGTGGTTAATGGTATTCTATATTGTATGGTGATTATTATTATTATTATTATACATTCTAATTATATGATAATATATACTTCTTGTAAACTAAAACTAAAACACTAAAACTGAAAGAGCATTTTAAAAAGAGGTCACCATATCAGGGTTCTATGAACTAGTTTCTGTTGTTGCGAGGGTTTCAGATAAAATCATAGATAATTGCAGCAGCTACTCTGACACTGAACATGACCTCATTACATGGCCTTATGCATACTCATTCTTCTTTAGTTCAACCTATCTGAAGGGTTAGGGAGGGACTCGTGCTGAAGAATGGAAAAGAAGAACAAATGAGCTAAACACTGAAATTACTTCAACAAATGGGGATAATATGAAATTTCCACTTCCTCCACGTTAAATATGAATTCTTGTATCGGTTTGCTGAATCCGTACTTGTGGCACAATGGCACATAGTTGTTTGAAATTGCAGTTATGAATATTTTTTTTAAAGAGGTGAATTCAAGCCGTCTCTTTTGCTCCAAATACCATTCCTCAATCCTGACTGCTTACTCTTCTTTTCCACAGGTTATACTGTTTGTGCAGCTAAAATACTTCTGCAGAAGTGGTAGGAAGTTCACTTCAGTCAATATTTTTGACCTCGTTATTTTTTCCATAATAGGCGAGAATTGTGCAGCAGCCTTCACAGGTCACAAAGATCCTCTGTGATTAAATGGTACATAGTGTTGCAGTTGTGTGTGCCACACTTCACATTTTCTAAAAGGAGCTTAGAAAGATATGTTTATGATTGTTTACGATGCTTACATCACTGCCATTGCATTTGACCCCAGCAATATTCTGCTTTATTTCACAATTTCTTTTCCCAGATCAAGATGTGGCCTGCAATATCAAAACTCTGAGACCTTGGAAGGAATATTGTATTGGGACTGCTGCTGAAGGCCAGACACTTGAGTCATGAATCATTGTGACAAAACAGGTTAGTATTCATTCTTTAAGCATGTGAAACTAAAGAAGTATAAAGTGAAAAAATGTTCTTTCCAGTTGTCATAGTGTTGTTTTCCTGCATCAAAATAATATTAGCACAAATATATGCTGTATTTAAGCCTATTATGCTCATATTCAGGTCCATACTTGTATTTTGGCTTTCTACCAAAACATGTTGACATGCTTTAATGTTCATAAAACACTTTATTTTTCTCAATATGCCCTTGGCTGCTGCCTCCAGTCTAGTCCAGTCTCCTCTGATTGGTCAGCGTTTCTGGAGCTTCTGCTCTTTGCTCTTGCCGTCTCTCTTATTGCAGCTGGGGACTGACTGTAACAGAACATAGCAGCACTTTATACCGTGAAGAATCACCAATGAAGGCTTCTAAACTAAAACTACACAGGAATAACAACTAACAGGAATGCAATCCGAAATTGGGGAGAAATTAACAACATTGGCCACCAAGATTACAGCTTTCTCTGACGTTAGCATGTAGCTACATGTAGCAGTAGAATGACTATAACGGAATGCGTTATAACAGCACTTTTTACCGTGAAAATTCACGAATAACATCTTCTAAACCAAAAACTACACAATCAAACATGTTCCATCAGGAATGTGATCCACAATTGGAAATAAATTAACAATATCGGCAACCAAGATTACAAGTGTCCCTGTGTTAGCATGTAGCTACATGTATTGTAGCAGTGTATGTAATGTAAACACTGCAGTAACATGGCTATATCAATGGCAATCATCAATATGTGTTTAAATACATACTGTGAGGGAACACAAACAGCCTTCTCAATTAGATAATAATGGGAATGAGATACCTAATGGAACAGACATCCCCAACACCTCAGGTATCCCATCCCATCATCTGTATCTCCATGAACTCAAGGTTCTACTTCACCATCTCCCCATGCTTCCTTCCGTTGATTCCTTTTCAAACAGTTTTACCCATCCATATGGAGTCAGAACTAGGTCAGTAAACACAAGTGTGACAGTGAAAAATAGCAGCTATTAAGAGAGTGACTGAACTGCTGATGTCATGCTACTCAGCTACTAAATCATAAAGAAAAAAGGGGCACGCTGGCTTTGGTGTACAACAACACAAGGAAACCGAATATTTTTTATTATTAATTAATCGCAGCTCAGAAATTAAATGACCGTTTTAAGATCATGGTGGGGAGTGTTATTGTTGTAACTTCGACCTTCAGTCCAACAGAAGAAAAAATATAGCACATTTGCAGTGATCTTTGGGAAGAAAAACAGAACATAAAAGGACATGACAAGCATGTACCCACACAGACTCATATGCTGATCCCCCTCCTGTCTGATCACAGCTGTCTGGAATCATCAGATAAGAAGTGCTCATCTGTTTTCTACATTGAAAAATTCCTTTAATGACAAACGCAGACTGTCTGACTCTTCTTCCACCCTAAGGCAGGCCACTCTAAAGATACACACTCCACTGTCCTCACTCTCATCCTCTTTATCCACCTCCTGTCTGTCCACTATGTGTCCAAAGACCTCCAAATACCTGCCTATTCTTCCCCCACTGGCTGCCAAATACCCAGAATACCAGTGTCCTTTTACATCTGGTGGGACCAATATACTCAAGGTTTCCTGTGTAAAAGTAAAGAAGGGAATTGGAAGCTTGGCCCCAATGAAAGGCCTCCACACTGCACTGCAGATATGCCTGCTAACAGATAATGGTAGATGTTTTTTTCTCTCACAAATCGTAAATATCATTTTTAAAATCTTCACACTGCAAACCACAGAGACAACGCTTTCAGTATAGGAGTGTGGCCTGATTCATTTATCTAAAGAAATGAATGTAGCATCTAATATGCTGGGGACTTTTCTGACCACAAGTTTAACACAACCACCCAATTTATGTGTGCTACATTTATACACACACACACACCAAATCCGAAGCAGCCATGTAAAAATAGATGCAAAATGACATCTTGTGAAGGCTGGAAGAGTTATGGCTTAGAGGATGAAGATACGAATCTAAGAGGCTACCTGTCCTCCCTTTTCCTCTGGAACCTGTCCTTACAATAATGATGACTTTTTCAATTCTACCTCTGTCACTACAACCAAGCTCTATGGTGGATACCATGACCCAATATGACATTGTCAGACCAAACTAGTTCTAAATTCCACATCTGGCACTCCGATCTCTAACAGGAATGTCTAAATATCAGTTTACCATTACATCCGACCCATACTTTGCCCTCCATGAAAAGGGCTGATGTATTAGTCTTCTGTTGCTACTTACAGACCTCTTTTGCACCACAGTGAAAACCTATACAGCACCCTTTCAAAGGTCTGTTTTTGTTTCCACACTGTTTGACCGACACGTTTTTCTTTCAGGGGTGCTCTCTGTGGTCAGAACACTGGATCTGTGCTCAGACAGACTGATGAGGAGACACTGACTGCACACTGCAAAGGTATTTTGTGTGTGTGTGTGTGTGTGTGTGTGTGTGTGTGTGTGTGTGTGTGTGTGTGTGTGTGTGTGTGTGTGTGTGTGTGTGTGAGAGTGTGTGTATCTGTGTGTATCTGTGTGTAGGAGAGAGAGGGGCTGTTGTCACCCTCTGTTATATCCCTTGAATTCTAGAGGCTCTGTATGCCTCAGTCAGGCTTTACACTTTATGTATGTGTCTGTGTTGATGAAAATTTAGAATAACGGCAACTCTTTGTCAAGCTTTGGATTCATCTGAATGTTGAAAAACTAAGCTGCAAACGTTAGCGTGTACGGCTGACTAGCTTAAAAAATAATGGAGGAGGACGCTAGCGACCAAAGCCATACTGTGATGTGTTTGACCGTATTTTAACAGATTACGTACTGAATTTGTTTGAACTTCACTTTTTGAAAAAGTAACCTGATCAGCAACTATTCAGGGCTTAGGCCGGCTACACACTGGATGCGTGGCGTGAGCGTGGCGTTTCTGTTGCGTGTCAGCTGCGTGTCAGCTGTGTGGATTTGTCTCTGTCTTTACACACCAAATAATTGTCTGACGCAGCGCTGCTGCTGCTAGTCTTGTCTGTACGCATGTATGTTTCCCATTGATTTACTGCACTCAAGCAGTAGTATACTTCATGTTAAAAATAAATATATACTGATTTGATTACAGCAAAGACAACGTCAGCAATATTGATGGCAAAATTGACGATTTTTTTCTTTTAAATTACATTTATATCTACATTTATGTCAAAACCTAGAGACTTTAAAACATCAATATGTCATTTATTAATAGGTATTTGTGTCAAAATGACATAAACATCTTTTCCTATTCTATTTTGCTTGGAAACGCTTCCAACACGCTTGCGTGTCGCGTGAAAAATAGGCGTCGGTTCTATTTCTAGCATGCATGCTTTTTTGGTGCGGCTCGAGCCGCGCCTGAGACGTGTCAGTGTGTAAGTTCTAACCTGTTAACATGGGAGCCGAAATAAAAACGGACACGCCATGCAGCTGACACGCTCGCGCGACGCAGCCAGCGTGTAGCCGGTCTTAGCGAAAGGTCAATTATGTTGTAGGGAAGGAAAATTAGACCTTTATTTCAACTCAACATTCTTATTTAGGAGCCTGTGATGAGACTTGAATAGGCCAACATACAAAAACACGCTGTTAACTTCAGCAATCGCAAGTGGGTTTATACAGTATCCTCATTTTTGACAGGTCCTCCTCAAAGGCCTGATGAATTGCACGACTTGAGACACAAAAACCTTTAGCTACTGGTATCACTTTTCTTCAAAAATGAGGCCTAACTGTTTTGTTAGGAAAGCTTCATTCTTTACCAAATGAAAAGAGGGTAAAAGAAGAAAGTTCTCATCATCTCATTATACTGGTTTAAATCTGATACATCTAAATATGAATCCCATGTCTAGAGCGCATATGTTTTTTGGATTGAAATGGTTCAAGCAGAACAGAAAAACACCCATAGAGCTGACATAATTTATGTCATTTGACGGTTAGTCAAATGATTTGCCTCTTTTATGTCTGCTTTTTGCTGGCCATGTTACTTGAGTAGAGGTTACATTTTGGCAAGGAGTCACCTGTGGTTTTCTTAGGTAATTACATATTGTCATTAACTGTGTGCTTATTCATATTTTCATTGTTTAGGTCAATATTTTGACTGGGTTCTACTGCTTACACGACCACATTGCCCAGATTAGTGAATAAAACTGCAGACAGGAAATTAAGGATGTGTCCCTAATGCAGTTTGTACGTGGTTGAGACACAATTCGTTTTAATGTGTGAGAAAAAAACAACTACTGCTGGAGCAAAGAAGCATGGAGATCTGCTGATTGAGAATAGCAGCACGTTTTTCCACAGAAAGCTTTCAAATAAGCAGAAGCAGCATGAGTCAGCATAAGATAACATAGGTTTGAATCACAAGATCTAATCTCCGGAAGCTTTGGTCAGTGTAGTAGGACTATGACAAATCTAAAAGATTTTTCCAGAGAAATGAGAGTCCACGGTGGGACACTGAAAGTGTTTTCTTTGCCATGGAGATGAGATTTCATAAGATAGACTTTTTGTATTTGTATGTGTTTCACAACAGTGCTGTCACACGTACACATTATACCGTATATGAATACTTATTCTAAATTGACATGTTCACTACCAATAGCTTTCTCTTATAACGTCAACTTGTAACATCTAATCAGATACAATGCAGGTTAATATTGAAGATATTAGTTAGTCTCATGCGGAGTGGGAAATTCGTTTGTATTACTATTATTACTTAATGGCACTTTTTGGGTCCAAAAATAGATTGTGAATGGAACTCTCGTGCATAACCAATCACAGCACTGTGCAGTAACATTGCAGAGTGAAATGAGGTACTTCAACTATGTCAGTCAAGTAAAAGCTGCACTTCACATAAAACACACTCCCTGACAGTATGTCCGGTCAATGAAGCCCCTGGCAAAAATCAAATAACTCCTCAATTCTACATCCTCTTCCAGTTTAAGGGATGCTTTCATCATGTAATGTATGTCAAAGTTCATTTGAACAGCACATATCTAACTTCAATTGAGTACAAACAAAGCCTGACTTGGAAGAAAAATCTCTTATTGAAATCACAGGTGCACTCGAGAATGCTTTCAATTCTCTCTCTTCTTGTGGACTCTCTGCAGGCGTCAACCGCCAGCTCTGTCTATCGCTGTAGCATTACTTTTCCAGCTGTAAAAATACTGCTCAGAAGAATTGAAAATAAATGCATGAATTATTATCTATGCAGGCTTAAAACAAGTGGCAGAGGTCTGATAACAAACATTTAGGAGATGTTTTCATCTGTTTGCCAGCTACTTTATTTCTTGTAGGTAGAACTTGATTAGGCATTAAGTATTGAGTTATAAAGTCATTGTAATGAGTATTTTAGTGGAATAAATAGTTTTTCATAGTTTATTATGTAGTAGATTTAACAATCTTCAAATAAATTATTAATTAATTAATTCTGACTTATGCATCAGCAAAAACGAAAATGCAAATGTTTAATCTGTTCATCTTGAGAAAGGAAATTTTCTGTACGGCTTGCATCACAATCTTAGTAACCACATGCGTGTGTGCCTCATTTGTTCTGTGGGTGCTTGTTCAGTGGAGCGTAGATGACTGTCAACATCAAGTAAGCAATAAAGATAGCAGTTTAATGTGGTCTATGTCACATCCTTGGGTAAATTTGATTACAATTTTTTCAGATTACACTCAGCTCTGTTGTCAACGATGGTGCATCGCAGTTCTGTAGTTAAAAGCAAGCTATAAAGCTATTTGTGACCAGGCCATTTCCGGGAACAAGGGCGGTCATTGCGAAAGTCGATGATGCTTGAAATGTTTGAGTTTGCTTCAATGTAACATCTCCGGTCTCTTTTTCTTCATCTGTTCTTGAATGTACCCAGCATGCAGTTCGGAAAACGTTAATAGGGTCCCCTCTCAATACACATGTATTAGAGAGGCCACTTACAATGTCAAGTGCCCCGAGTGTGGGAAATAAAACGGCAATACGCATGGCCAAAGCCTTTTGCAATGAAAGTGTAGGGCACACATCTGACACCATGCGGGGCTGATTGCTTGTTGCACCGCTGCAATTTGATGTTGTTTCGTTTGCTCGTAGTTGGCGGCCATTAGTATTTCTTCTAAAGAAGATAGCAACTGTGATCACAGTGAATTATGTGGATTACCTTGTACAGAACAAATTTGAAATTCTGCCTTTTCAAGAAAAGCTTGAGATTAAACACCTTGGGGTCTACTAGCCACGGGATATTGTTATAAACCAAACTGCTGGTAAAACTATTCATATTGATGTGTGATTGTGTGTGTGTGTGTGTGTGTTTGTGTGTTTGTGTGTATGTGTGTATGTGTGTGTGTGTATTTTGGGAAGGCTGTCTATTTTTGTCTGGGAACAGTCTTATTTCTCCTGACAGTGGTTCCCTTCCCATCACAGAGGCTGAGCTACTGGAATCCAGATCCGTCCTGTCCGTCCTGTCCTTTCTTGTGGACAGGAAGTGCTTCCATCTCCAGAATGCTGGGCCACAAGCATAGAAATATAATTGTCCACAACACACTGAGTAATCTTTAATCTGTAGTAAGAAAGAGCATATAAGCTTTTTATAGTTGGTGTAGTTTGAATTGGGATGTCATATTTCTTAATTTTATAAAAGAACTGAAATATTCTCTTATATTTGCATTTGGTGTGAGCACAGCATAAGACCGGCATAGACATGAGTCAGCTAATATCAGGATAATTGTTGAACAGTGTCACATCAGCATGGGATCAGGCCATAAAGCTCAGGTTCCATATGTGATTTCGTTAAACCCATGGTTTGATCTATCACTGTTCTAGGAATGTCTGTTTCTCTGTCTGTCGGCTTTTATTGTTGTCCTTTTCCTTTCTTCTTAATAAACATGTAATTTGCACTGTGATTGATGGTTTTTCATGGCCGTTATTTCTCTCCCCATTTCCTTGTTGCCGTGTCCAATGGCTAAACCAGCCAGCCCTCTTAGCCCCGGGGTCTCCATAAAAGTGACGGGCTAACCGTAAAGTCCCGGTTCCACCAGGCAAGTTCCTCTCTGCATCTCCTCCTGTAATTCCCATTACTGCCCTGGACTCCAGGAGTGTTCACGTGTTCACTCCTTTTCCTCTCATCCTCCCCCACCTACTCATTTTCCCCTTTTCTTCAACACATGAAAACTTTATCGCGCATCATTCAAAAAAATTACAATAACGTTTGTGACTAAGATATAAGAGGGACATATTTGAGTCTAGACTAAGGAAGTTGTGTAACAGACATATCTGTATTCTGTGGTCCGTAAGATGCATACTTTTAGGCTTGACTAAACTGAAGGGGAATGGGTTATAGCCACCACTATTTTGAATGTGTTGCAAATCTCTTCATATCTTCAAATCACTTAATTCCCATTTGATCCACATTGTTCCAAACTAATATCCAGCTTTCCTTTCCTTCTCATTGGTTACAAAAATACAGCAGTCAGTATCTCGTAAGTGTGTTTTCCTTTATTTTTGCCAAACTGAAGTAAAACGCTTTGGATCTTTTGTAGGTTACAAGCTATGAACACACGTTATGAATTGCATTTGATTTATGTTACACATACATTTTTCTAATAAAGAAATTGTTAAAGTGGCTCCTTGCTTAAAAGAAAAAGACGACGATGTCTTATGACGTGATAACATCAGAATAATGTTACCTTTGGGGCTGTGTGACAGACATAGAGGCTCCTCTGAGAAAGCCACAGCTTTGAACATGAAATGCCAGTAGAGGTCTTCAAGGCTGTGAATGTTACCACAAAGCCATCAGTGGATACATTATGACCATCACAGTTCACTACATTGGTCTGAAATCTACTCATGCTTGCAACAATTGACTCAATGACAAGTTAACATGCGGTCACGGGCATGAGTCTTTTTTATGTGAGGTAAAAATGGAAAATGGGAATTCATAATAGATAGATAATTTGCGAATTAAAGAGTCTACTGTGAAAGTCATTACTAGCAACATCAGTCTTGACTTGAAAAATGAATCAGTGTTTGTGTTATGGCTGCATATTCTTAAAATTCATGTTTACATCCCAGCTCAAATATGTTACATATTTACATATTGCATTTTACTTAATAAAACTTTGCCTAAAGAAGTTAAACCTGTACTACGAAAACCTTATGACAAGTAAGGCAAAGTACTTTGTGTCATGCTCTCGAGGTGACAGACGTCACCTCATCAAAGCCACATCATTTGCATATGCAGACTACCCACCCTAATACAAGGAAGCATGTAAAGACTGAACCTGTCAGTGATGTGAGCCACTGCTTTTCAGGAGCTCAGCTGGACTGTGATCTCACCATGTCTATCCACTGTAAACTGCTAATACTGGTACTTGCACTGACTCTTGATGGTCAAGGTAAGTTAAGAAGCATTTTTACAGCTGTATACTTTTTTCATCAAGGCTGTTATGCACTTTAGATTACAGCACATGAGGAGCTACATGTACAGTATCAGTCAAAAGTTGGGATACACTTTCCCCATTCAAATGAATGAGTTAGCGTCTTTTAAGAAAGGCCTGATCAGGGACTGGGGTTGCACTTCCTATTGGCTAGAAACCTTTTAGGCAACACATCTACACATATTGTTATGGCTTTGACTGTGATAATTATGTATGTAATAATGTGTGCTGCATTGTCCCTGACAAATAAACTAATAAATAAATATATATTTTTTGCCAGTTCATACAGGGGAAATCATTGGAGGTTGGGAGGCTGCGGCACATAGCAGACCCTACATGGTACTTTTGGAGCAGCACATGCCGAATGGTAAAACAAAATACTGTGGTGGTTTCCTTCTGAATGAGGATTTTGTGATGACTGCAGCCCACTGCCAAGCCAGGTCAGTTTAACACACTTTATAATTACTTACTGGGAATTCTGTGACTCTTGATAGAATTTCACAATCAAACAGCACGTAATCTCATTCATTGATGATGATGATGATGATGATGAATTTAATAATAATAATGCATTTTATATATATAGCGCTTTTCATGGTACTCAAAGACACTTTACAGTAAAAACAAGCACATATATCACATTAAAAACGGATTAAAAGCAATAAAACCAACACATAAAACAAGTGTATTAAAAGCATTTAAAAACAATGGAACCAGAAGCTATCAGGTGAGAAATGTAAGACTATTGTATGTGGAATGTATGTTTTTTGTAGGCAAAATATGTTTCATGATGGCTTTAATAATCGTGACAAAAATACAATTCTCTTAATATTTCTATATTGTGAATAAAATGTATAATTTTATTCTTATATAATTGTTGTGCATATAATTTTGTCATTTCAGTTCCTACACAGTCTCACTAGGAGTTCACAATATCCGAAACAGTAATGAAATCCAGCGTATATCTGTGGACCAAGCATTTCCACGTAAAGACTATAATGAAACTGATTACAGCAATGACATCATGCTTCTCAAGGTAAATAAATGCTCGCAGTTTGAGACAAAAATTAGCTTTTGTCTATTTTAGTAATTACTACCTTATGTTTCTCATGTTATTTGCAAATGCTTTGTATTAATAAAGAGGAGGCTTGGAATACTTTATGTATGCATATCACTGAACAATAACTTATCAGGAAATATATAAGACAACAGGCAAATGTCAGCACCTGGATTTATATTTCAGCCTCATTATGTATATTTTTTTCTCTCTCTCCCTGTTCCTCAAGTTGAGCTCCAAGGCAAAATTTAGCGAAAATGTGAGACCCATTGCTCTCGCAGGCCAAGATGTTGGTTCTCTGCCAAAATCATGTATACTCTCTGGTTGGGGAAGAACAGACAATGACATACAATACATGTCTGTCGTACTCATGGAAGTCAATGTAACACTGATTGACAGTAAGCAGTGTACCAATGCCAACTTGTACTGCTCTGAGGGAGAAACTGGACCTGGTAAGGTATGTATTTTTAGAACATATAATTGGACAAAAACACCTCGGTCTACAATGATAATTAATTTGCTGTTGTTGAAGCAATCACTGCATACTGTGCATGCACTTTTAGGGAGACTCTGGAGGTCCACTGGTCTGTGAAGATGGGAAGGCGTACGGCGTGGTGTCCCACGACTTTCGACCACACTCAAGGGACCCGGTAATCCATTGTTTCGCTAAGATTCCTGACTTCAGAAGCTGGATCGAATTGACCATGACAAATGCATGAAAACGGTTTGAAATGATCAAATCACAGGATTTGAATTTACTGTTTGTGTAACATTAGAGAGCTGATAATTGAGATGCTAATATCACAACCTATTCCATGGCCATGAAACTGTCAGACCAAAGAACTTGCTTGCTTTACACATATTTATTTAAAATGTGCTTTACTTTGACAATACCAAATGATACAAATTCAATTTCTGTGTGAGAAGTTAAGTCATAAGAGTGAAAATATATTAATGTGATGTTTTATTTAAGTGACATGTTTTAGCTTTTTATGGTACATTATTTTCTTCTGTTGCAGGGGTCTAGCAACTGACAATTACCTTTTTTTGTGAATAAACTTCAGAATATAAGCAAATTTAAACCAAGCAGATGCAGGTATTTTTATCACTAGACTTTAACTAACATGGCACACAAATGAAGTACGTCTTAAAATCTGAAAAACAAGTGTAGACTGATTAATGTAGTTAGATATTTTAGTAATACATATCTTAAGATATTAGACCCTGTATGTCACCCTGCTCTTATACAACATTATCTACATTATTACTGCTTTGTGCATCTTCTACAACAACACAGGATCTGTTCAGTTTTTTGTATACCATCTTTTTAAACAATAAACTGTTGTTCTCTGAGTACCACTGTACACGTCTCTGTTTGAGCGTAATTAAATCCAAGAAAAAGACAACACTGCCTCCTAGTGAACAAAGCGTATCCATGCAGCAAGAGGTTCACTTCTTGAAGTCAGAGCTGAAGCTTTCCACTTATACAAGCACATTTTGTTTCCATTTTTCAAGCATTAAATCAGGCTTCCATGCTTTATTAACACTCCAGATTTAGCTAGAAAATTCCTTAACCATACAAATGTAAAAAAAACAACATTTCTATTTTGTGAATAAAATGCCCTCAGAGAACAAATAATCAAATTATTCTTAGATTGTTTTTTTCAATTAAATGTTGTGATTTCAGGTCCTACACACAGGTCTTACTAGAGGTTCACAAATTCCATAACATTGATGGAATACAGCGTATATCTCTGGAACAAGCACTTCCACATAAAGACTTCAGAGCAACTGATTTTCAAAATGATATAATGCTTCTTAAGGTATAAAAATTCTTGCAATTAAAAGCAAAATTTAGCTTTCGTTTGTATTTGTTTCTCATTATGATAGCAAATGCTCTATTGAATGTGTTGCTCAACAGGAGCATTCAAATACTTTACAGATTAACTCATGGAAGTCAATGTCAGACTATTCAGCAGTGAGAAGTGTGAAAAGCGCAAAGGGAGAAACTGGACCTAGTACGGTAGGTATTTTTGTAGCATAAAATGGACAAACAAATGTTGGTCAACAATGATAACTAATTGACTGTTGCTGAAGTAATCACTGCATACTGTGTATGTACTTTGTATGAGATTCTGGTATTCCACTGGTCTGCGAAGATGGAAAGGCGTACGTGTTGGTGTCCCACAACTTCCATTCACCCTCTGGTGGCCTGGAAATCAAATATTACACCAATATTCCTGACTATAGAAGCTGTATCGATTCAACCATGGAAAATACATTGAAAAGCTCTGATACATGTAAGATTTGGTTGATAAAACCATAAGAACAACTTGACAATAAACAAGCCAATCATGGCATGCAGATTAAGTATGGCTTCAAATCAGAAATTTAAAGGGATACTTCACCGATTTAGCATTCAGCTTTGTATCAGTAGAAACACGGTAGTATTTCTGAATGACCGTGCGTCCCTCCCTCATATCCCCCTGAGACAGGAGATATCTGCATTGGGGGGTCTGGAAAAAATCTTCCAATGACGTAAAATGACGATTTTTGCGTCATCGGAAGATTTTTTGGCCAGAGCAAAAGACTACAGCCAGTAGTAGGACCTACTTCCGCATGTTTTAAACCCGCCCATCACCCATAGCGAGCCGATCTCAGCCGGAAAAAAACGAAATGTCAGCCATCATCTCGCTAAACAGGGCTCTGCTCTATCTTCTCAGCAGCAAACTTTTACAACAATTATGTGCATTCAAACTACCGCACGTGTACCACCGGGATACATCGGTACAGATCGGAGAATATGCAGGGAACGTTATTACAGACTGAATAATCGGCACACTACGAGAGCTTCGCCTGCACGGAGACCAGCGGACTCGCTCCATGCCCGAGCCGGGTAGGGGACATCCTCGTCGGCTAGGTGGGAAGCTAACGCTAGCCGGCCACCTGTCCCATCAATCCTGCTTGCAAGTGTCCGTTCATTAAACAACAAACTGGACTACATCCAACTTCAACGATGCTCCCAACGCGAGCTCAGAGACTGCTGTGTTTTTTGCTTTTGTGGAAACATGGCTGAACAACAGTGAACCGGACTGTCCAGCTACCAGGCCTGCTAGCCCTCCGACAATCCGAGCTAGAGATGCTCTGTATGAAGATGGGCTGTGTTAACACGGACTGGTGCAGAAATGGGGTGATTTGTATCCAACTAACTGCTAACCGCTGGAGTTTGTGACTGTTACATGGCGACCATTCGACATTCCACGCTAATTCACGGCTGTGTTTATACTCGGTGTTTACAGCCCACCAAGCCTAATGCTGGTATGCTTAGCTGAACTTTACAGAGCCTATATAATGTGTGTGTGCACTAAAAGTAGCCTGTTTCGTATGTCGTTTTTATATAATGTCGTTTTTATATATTTTAAATGTGTAACACCACTTGAGCCACGATGAAATGTTGTTTTGTGTATATGGTTGAAATAACAATAAAACACATTGAGGTGAGTTGAATGCCTCGCTGTCTGTCTGTCAAGCGGTAGGCGTGGCTTGGGAGTGGACTCAAAGCAGCGAAGCGAAGTGCATTCTGGGATTTGGTTTCTTTCATCCATATGAGCCTAGAAGGCACCAATTAAATTTTTTTTTTCACATTTCTGCTACATAAGTGACCCAATTTAAAGATATATTCAGCTTTCCAGCGGTGAAGTATCCCTTAAGTGTAGACTCAATGCTTTTTAATATATGTAGTATATCTATTTGTAAGAGGTATACGTATAGGTATACAAGTTAATTTTGTTAAGTAAAATGCGGTAAACTTTAAGTATAGTTTCCCAAGTATACTTTTTATAGTAAGTATACTACTATATATGTACCAGTAGTAGTATACGTGTACCTTTTCAAGACTTCTTGGGACTAAATTGGCCTACTTTTTAGTTTATAAAAGTATACTTTTTAGTTTACTTTAACACTCCAGTTCCTAAGGCATCGTCCACGACGAGACACGGCAAGTCTGATTTATATTTTAATAACTTAATTGTAACATAAGTGAACTTTGAGTACACAACTAGTTTACATCAAAGTTGTATTTGTACTACAACAATACTAGAAGTAAACATACAGACACTGTATACTGTTAGTTTACTTGTTACATACTTGTAGCCTACTTAATTTATAAAGTATACTTAAGTAACTTTGAGTAACCAAGTTTTACTGCAACTATACTACAAGTGAATAAGTATACTGTAGTTGTACTACTTCAATACTTCTGAAATAACTTGGCCCACTTTTTAGTTTATAAAAGTATACTTTTAAGATACAAGTGAACTTACATGTACACTGTTTGTTTACTAGATATATACTTCTAACCCACCTCATTAGTTGGATGAAAGTGTTAATTGAAATATACTGCGAGTAAATACATTTTTGCCACACACTGTCAGAAATGAAATGTATCAACTTAAATTAGTTATGTCAACAGGTCCCACAAAAGTGGGTTGAATAAATGGGAAACACGACTAGGCAATTAATAATTACTACATGCTGTGAAGCAAAATCTCACCAAACTGTATAGATGACTGAATCCTATTTGTTCTTATGTGAGTGAGTCGAATTAATCAACAACAAGACAACACTACCTCCCTGTGAACAGAGAGAACGATGCAGCCAGAAGAGGTTCACTTCTTATCACACCTGAAACTCTCTTCTCATTGATAAGCTCCAAACCTAATCAAGTCTGTGCCTGTTGTTTACCAGAACCTTTGCATTTCCCTTTCCAATTATACAAGCACATTTTGTTTCCAATTTTTATATTGTTTAAGCATTAAATCAGGCCACCATGGATTAACACTCCATATTTAGCTGGAGAACTTTTTAACCAAACAAACGTAAAGGTTTCTATAAAGAAAACAAATCAGGTGGTACTGTCAGAATACTTGTGCCGAGACAAATGCAAAGGAAATCCTTCTTGAATAGAGGTCAGGGGAGGAGTGTTCTTTGATCTCTTGGCCACCTCATTTTGTCCTCTTTCTTTTATTTCTTTCTTTACTCCTTGGTTCGTTATATATTCTAGTCTGTTGACTAGGTGTCGAGGATGTCAGAAACGATGAAAGGGGTTGGTGATGTAATGTAATAGATGCTGATGTTGTTGTTGACGATGGTCATTGTTGATTATATTGTGACACGTAGGTTACTTTGACGATGCTATCCATGCAGCTTGTACTGGTATTTATTTGACCTTGTACTGTTACGGTTGTGTTCCAGTTGGACTGTGTGTATAACTTGTATGTATTTATGTGTATTGTATGTGTTTATACTTGCCGCACACCTAATCGCCCTTCGGGGACACAAATAAAGTTGAAGTTGAAGGCAGAATAGACCTGTTGGTCATTAGTGTTTGTCATCCGTACCAGTGTCACATCAAAATTACACTCAACAGAAAGAAAGAATTCAACACTGAGTGGTGCAGATCAGACGGGACAGGCAGCTGTTGCCGGGCTAACAGAGGTCCACCAAGCCTGCTGATACTGATACTGAGGAGAGGAAATAAAATAGATAACTCAGTCTACATAGAAAGATGGGAGTTCACAGAGATACGCTTCTACTTAAAGGTATGGTGGAGGATTTTCTTTTTCTGGGTGGATCATCAAAACTATTGGTCCTCCTAGTTGTCAATCATTCTGGGATATGTTTACGTAAGGCCGTCGTACGTGCCGTGACCAAAGACAGTAGATAAAAGGCCATGACAGGTCAGCGAGCAGACGGCCACGGCGTCCGACCATAGACAGTATGTAAAAGCCTCCGACCGCTGCCTCCCCGCTCTCGGCGATAGCTTGTTTGTTGGCCTGTAGCATGCTAAAGTTAGCTATAGAGATGCTTGTCGTAAATAGATTTCCACTTACCGGTGGCTTGTAGAGCCATGCCGTCAGCAACTTGTAAACAGAGCGTGCACGAGGTGAGCTAGGCTCGTGCATGCTCTCTCTTGCACACGTTTATTAGGCGTTCCCTCTCGGGAGCAGGTAGGGTGTTGCGCATGTGCATTTTTTCAAAAAGTGGAGAGGGTGGTTCTTTTCTAAAATTCGGGAAAATCCTCCATTATACCTTTAACACTTCTGTAGGTTGCCACCTGCTTATGGAACCAAGACACTGTGCTCTGTTATTATTATAGTTGTGGATCAGTTATATGCAGTTGTTCACTGTGAGTTTAGACCTGTTATAACAGTCACCATCTCTCTAGCTAGTCAGTCAGAGATTTCCAATTAGCTCACAAGTGGAAGAAACCTTTTCATTTTGGTTGCTGTAGGATTTTGTCTGCAGCACATCAGCAACATGAGCAAATTAGTGACAGTATTTACACATGCTTGTGTGTAACATGCTACCCGTACTGATGAAGTGAAAACCATATTTGAAAGTTTTACAACTTAAAAAATATCTTATTTACATTAGCAAATCAGCAAGCAACCACTATAAACAAATGTTGAAGCCCTTTCCTTAAATGTCATTTTCTTTCTAAAGCTCCACTCCCACTTTTAATAAAACAGGCTGATTATCAGCAATATAAGAAAATAAGTATGTATGTTATTTCATTTTCATTTTAACTCCAATACTATAAATACTATGAAATAAAGAACTTGAAACTTGAATTTGAAATTTAATTGGACAGAAGTATTGCTGGTTTTGCCCCTGACCATTACAGAAACAATGGCTAGTCATTCAGATATAGATATAGTCCATATCTCAAAAACAAACCTGCATTATATCCCAAATGCACTACGGTCTAAATACATTATGAATGTCATTAGTTTTTCAAAAATAAAATGTATCAATATAATCCTATAGTGTTTATATACCACATGTACCGTACTGTATGTACTTAATTAAACATTGTCTAATAACTTTATACCAGTACTATGGAAGTCTAACTTTTGTCATGCTCTGGAGGTGACAGACGTCCCCTCATCAAAGCCACATCATTTGCATATGCAGACTATCCACCCCAATACAAGGAAGCATTTAAAGACTGAACCTGTCAGTGATGTGAGCCACTGCTTTTCAGCAGCTCAGCTGGACCGTGATCTCACCATGTCTCTCCACTGTAAACTTCTAATACTGGTACTTGCTCTGACTCTTGATGGTCAAGGTAAGATAAGTGTATATATATATTTATTATATACCTTACTGTTTATAGCTGTAGTTTAGTGTGCGGTTTATACCACATTACATGAGAAACTACATTCCACTATCAGTACTGTGAGACATTTGGTGCATGGCAATGGATAAAATCAATTAACCTAAAATGTCTTTCTCCTGAGCAAATTGAAGATCTTAGCAAGGATATAACGAACATAGAAATACAATCTGCTATTAAAAACTTCTCCCCTAAAAAAGCTCCAGGAATGGATGGTTTTCCTATAGAATTTTACACCACATTTTGGGCTAAGATTGATTCCCTATTAAGATTCCCTTTAAGATGATGTGGCTACCGAAATTCTTATTTAAATTTCAAACTATTCCTATAATGCCTCCTAAAACTTTTTTTAAAGAGGTAAATTCAATAATCTCTTTGTTCATTTGGTCAAATAAAGCATCCAGAATGAAAAGGAAACTTTTGTATCACTCAAGAGCAGAAGGGGGTTTAAATCTCCCTAACTTAGAGTTGTATCATGTAGCAGCTCAGTCATTTTATATTGATCGTATAATAAATAAAACAAACGAAGATCCATGGATAGATATAGAAAATAATCAATTACAGTGCAACAGCTTACTGTTGGCGCTTTTTTCTAAGAGCAATATCAAATCAACAAATTTTGTTATTAAGTACATTAAAGGCCTGGAATAAAATAAAAAAAATTCTTCATCAAGAAATGAGGCTTTCCAGGCATATACCTATTTGGAGCAATCCCTCAATAAATATACAGAGTACGCAACTATACTGGGGAACATGGATAAAAGGTGGAATAAAGCAGTTGTCAGACGTCATAAATCATGATATTGTTGCACCTTTCGGGGGATTAAAAAGTTAATACAATCTAAAAGATACAGATTTATTTAGGTAAATGCAACTGAAAAACTGGATTATCTGTAATTTTAACTTGGAAAAGAATATTAGCCCTGAAATATCTAATATTTTTAGCCAAATAAACAAAAAAAGGAGGCTGATTGGCTCTATGTACAATTTACTGATAAGCATAGAAAATAGTGATACATTATTACAAAGTATATACAATAAATGGACAGAAGACCTAGAGGTTGATGTTAAAGGAAAATGGAAAGAAAGTTTGTCACTAACGTATAAATTAACTACTAACGAAAATCTGCGTCTAATACAGTTTAAGATAATGACAAGAATATATTACACTAGAGATAAAATACACAAGTTTGATAATACATCATCGGATATATGTCTAAAATGCAATTCATATGGTGACTCCCTTATGCATGCCTTTTGGTACTGCAAAGGTATAAAGAAGACCTGGGAGGGTATAGAGATTTGGTTATCTAAGTATACTAAGAGAGAAATGATATTCTCCCCAGAAATATGTATTTTTCAAGACATGGAGGGAATAAGATATCCAACTAGTTGGCAGATACTTTTTTCCTCTCTTATCTTTAAAAAATTGATCTTGCAAAACTGTAAAAATAAGGAAGCACCTTCAATAGAGAATTGGAAGGCTCTGATGAAGTATTATCTGAGTATTGAAAGATCAATGTCAGAGGACAAAAATAAAAATAAACTATTTGATAGCCAGTGGAGACAAATCTATGATGCCCTCTAGAACCTGTCGTTAGAACCCCGTTAAATTTATTTTACGTGTGTGTGGATGTGTGGGTGTGTGTGTGGGTGGGGGGGGTGTGCTTGGGTGGGTGTGTGGGTGGGAGTTTTGGGTGGGTGGGTGGGTGTGATTCAGGTGGGTGTGATCTTCGATAAAATTAATTAAAATAGTATAATAGTATAATATATAAAAAGTAGAAATGAAATTTTGACGAAACTGTGTTGATGACATTTTGAAATCTGTTATTTATTGACTTATTTTTTAGTTTACTTTTTTATGTTATTTTTTATTGTTTCGCCTTGTTTGATATATTTCCTGGAACCGGATTATGATGACCCACAGAAATTAATAAAAATAAATTCTAAAAAAAAAAAAAAAAGACAATGGATAAACTTGTTAAATCACTTCTTCTTCTTCTTACTCATTTTTCTTTGGTCCATTTAGATTTTACTTTTGGTCACACCTGCATGTCAGTTCATAAAGGGGAAATCATTGGAGTTAGGGAGGCTTTGCCACATAGCAGACCCTACATGGTGCTTTTGGAGCAGCACATGCCGAATGGTAAAACACAACACTGTGGTGGTTTCCTTCTGAATGAGGATTTTGTGATGACTGCAGCCCAATGCCAAGGCAGGTCAGTTTTACACACTTTATGATGATTTACTGGGAATTCTGGGACTCTTGAAAAGATTTATTCTAACAACAACCTTCTCAAACATTAAGTCTGGGAAATATGCTTCTTGGATTTGTAATTTGTGACCTAAATCTGAGTCTTATAATATTTCTATTTTAATAAATACAATGCTCTGACAAAAAAAACTTACTCCCAGGTAACCTTTTTTTGCACTTCATTTTGTCATTTCAGTTCCTACTCAGTCCTACTAGGAGTTCACGATGTCCGTAACAGTAATGGAATCCAGCGTATATCTGTGGAGCAACCATTTCCACACAAAGACTATAATGAAACTGATTACAGCAATGACATAATGCTTCTTAAGGTAAAATAAAACATAATTGTACTTAGAAATCCTTGTACTTAATGGCAGAAATTTGTGATTTCCAATTTTTTGTTTCTCATTACAAATGCTCTATTGAATGCATTGATCAAGAGGGGCATTTAAATACCTCACAGATTCATGTATATATTTTTTTAAATATACTTTTATCTCTCTCTGTTCCTCAAGTTGAGTTCCAAGGCAAAATTCAGCAAAAATGTGCGACCCATTGCTCTCGCCGGCCAAGGTGATGGCTCTCGGCCAAAATCATGTATAATCTCCGGCTGGGGAGCGCCAGGCAAGGACAAACCATACATGTCTGTCGTACTCATGGAAGCCACTGTAACAATAATTCACAGTAAGCAATGTTCTAATGCCAACGTGTACTGCACTGAGGGAGAAACTGGAACTCGTAAGGTACGTATTTTTGTAACATAAAATGGACAAAAAAATGTTGGGCAACAATGATAATTAATTTATTATAGTTGAAGCAATCACTGCATACTGTGCATGTACTTCCAGGGAGACGCCGGCATTCCACTGGTCTGTGAAGATGGGAAGGCGTACGGCGTGGCGTCCTTAGCTGGCGAAAACATATATACTTATGCTAAGATTCCTGACTACAGAATCTGGATCGATTCGATTATGAACCAACATTGAAAGCTCCAATTCATCCAACGATTGACCAAATCACAATGTTTGAATTTTCTGTTTGTATAACATTGGAGAGCTGATAATTGAGATGCTAATATTACAACTTATTCCAAAGTCATGAGACTGTCAGACCAAAGACTGGACTTGCTTACTTTACACAGATTTATATAAAATGTGCTTCACTTTGACGTTACCAAATGATACAAAATAACTTTCTGTTTGAGAAACTGAGTCAAAAGAGTGAAAATATATGAATGTGAATACAGTTCATTTAGGTGACATGTTTGGCTGTTTTTCATCATACAGCTGTTTTTTTCTGCTGCAGGGGGCTTTGAACCTGACATTTTATTTGAATAAACATTACATTAATCAATTAAGCAAATTTGATCCAAGCACATGCAGATTATTTTAACAATCATGACACATTAATTAGTCTTATAATCGACTCAATCCTGTTTAATAAATGTAATATCTTTAGAGACTCTGTCATCCTGCTCATAAATACAACAGTATCTGCATTATCTACATTGCTGCTTTGTGTATCTTCTTTTTGACTTGATTAAATGAGAACACAGGATCCTTTAAGTTTGTTTTGTACCATCTTTTTGAACAATAAACTGGTGTTCTCTCAGTGCCACTGTACACGTCTCTGTTTGAGCGTAAATTAAATCAACAAAAAGACAACACTGCGTCCTAGTGAAGCCTACCTGCCTGCCTACTACTACTAGTGCCTCAAGGAGTTGCTTGCATAAACTAGCCGACTGTCAGAGACAGAGTGGACAAGAAATAGATTTGCCCATGTGGCCTAGTAGGTTATAACAGAGTAGACATGATTCAATATAAAGATGCATGCTTTCCCTTTGCAATTCTCAAAAGTTTTCCCAGGTTAGCTGCATAGCTGCTAGCTGGTATAGATAAACCGAGCGGTAGCCACTTTCACTGTTTAAAATGATGCTTGGTGAAAAGCTTTTGCTGGCAAACATATACTTCAAAATGACACTACAAAAGAGATAAATGTTACAGTTTATTTTTCAACATCAGCTAAATGGTTTTGGAAACAGGATGTCTGTAGTGATCTTACCCTGCTTTTCACCGTCTCTTAACACAACACGTTGATAGCCTATGACGTCACCTACCGGCAGCAGCGCAGCTAGACGAGGCTACCAATTTTACTTCCATATTTTTACTTTTAAACATATTTTATTCTCGAATAATTGACTCACACGTTCATTTTTAAATGTTCATGTGTAATTTTAGGAAGCATTGATAATTTAAATGGCCACTCAAAAGGGCACTTTGGACGTTCGTAGGCAAAGGGGCAGGTGCTCAGGCACACATAGCCCCCCCCCCGCACTTGACAGCTATCTACCTACAATAGTAACCATTTCAAAAGGCAAGGGGCATTTTATCAGCTACATAATATATTATACCATTACACTTTACTATCAACTGCACTCAATTCAATTTTATTTATAGTATGAAATCATAACAAGAGTTATCTCAAGGCAAGGCAAGGCAATTTTATTTATATAGCACATTTTCAGCACAAGGCAACTCAAAGTGCTTTACATAAAACATGAAAAAGCAAAGAGCAAAAATAGAAAATATATATAAGATATAATATATATCAGAAGAAAACATTTAAATATTAATGAATAGAAATTTAAAACGAGATAAAACACAAGAATAAAATTCACAGTTTAGTATAAGAATTAATGTGAGATAAAATACAAGAATAAAATTCACAGTTCAGTATAAGGTATCAAGACACTTTACAGAGAGTAGGTCTAGACAAAGACCCAACAATTCCAGTATTTCCCCCAAGAGCAAGGATTTAGTGTGACAGGAGAAACCTCAGACAGACCCAGGCTCTTGGTAGGCGTCTGACGGTGCCGGTTTGGGGTGTGATGAACATGTCACATGTTATCATTAGCATTATCTTATACCAATGAGAATAATATATGCCAGCAGCCAGCATGATAATCCTTGCTGTCATTGTTATTGGGGAAAAATGAGTGGAGAACTAGGAACAAGGCCATTTACATACAGTAACGTTTTAATGGTCTCTATCCCTTCTGGATGTTCTCATTACATTACATTACATTACATGTCATTTCGCAGACGCTTTTATCCAAAGCGACTTACAATTAAGTGCTTTCAACTGTGAAGGTACAAACTCCAGACAACAAGTAGTAAGAGCAAGTACATTAGCTTAAAATAAGTAAAGCTACAAAGAGACATGGAAGCGCATGTTCAATTTTTTTTTTTTTTTTTTTTTTTTATCCGAGGTGTAGTCTGAAGAGATGTGTTTTTAGCCTTCGGCGGAATGTTTGTAGGCTTTCGGCCATCCTGATGTCGGTGGGGAGCTCGTTCCACCATTTGGGAGCCAGGACAGTGAACAGTCGGGATTTTGTTGAGTGATTAGTTCTCCCTCGCTGTGAGGGAGCCGCAAGCAGTTTGGCTGATGCAGAGCAAAGTGGGCGGGTTGGGGTATATGGTTTGACCATGTCCTGGATGTAAGCTGGGGCTGATCCAGTCGTGGCCCTGTATGTAAGTACTAGTGTCTTGAAGCGGATGCGGGCAGCAACTGGTAACCAGTGAAGAGAGCGGAGGAGCGGTGTAGTGTGAGGGTACTTGGGGAGGTCGAAGACAAGCCGAGCTGCTGCGTTCTGGATGAGCTGCAGGGGTCGGATGGCACATGCCGGTAGGCCAATCAGGAAGGAGTTGCAGTAGTCTAGACGTGAGATGACTAGAGCCTGAACCAGAACCTGGGCCGCATTCTGCGTTAGAAGGGGACGTATCCTTCTGATGTTATGCAACATGTATCTACAAGATCGGGTGGTTGCAGCAATGTTAGCAGTAAAAGATAGTTGGTCGTCAAGTGTCACACCCAGGTTTCTAGCAGTCTGGGTGGGGACTACCACAGCGTTCTTGGATTACTGTTTTAGATACTTCCTCTAGGGGGCTGCTAGTAGGAAGAGCCAAACTCATGGCTTCCTGTTGTTTTCCTCAGTGAACCACACATATCTTACAGCATCTCTGTCTCTCTCTATGATAGTGATGTTTGCAGAAATGCTTTCTTGATGTCAGCCATGGTTCATGGTTCCTGTGAATAGATAAACCATTGAGAGAGTGACTGCACTCTGTATGATGAAGTACCAAGTCTTTCTGTCTGTCTGAAGCCTGAAGTTTTTCTCTTGCCTACCCTTGCAATATATTTGGGTCCCAAAAACATAAAACACCTGCTAATTCTGATCACTTCTTACTTGCTAGCATCAAACTTGTGGTCTGTAAATCTCTTATGTTTGTGTTCAGTATGGTCACAAAATAAACCGTTGTGTGCTCTCTGGCTAGCTGTGCATACTGTGGCTGCAGATGCCTAATTTGGCTTCTTTAAATATGAATTTACTGGTAGAATATGACTTACATGGGTTGTGACTAGACTGTAGGACCTTATAATTGGGAAAGCTCTGAACTACCTTCTGTCGGAACTTGAAATATTAAGAACTTTTCAGCTGCAAACAAAATGCAGGTATCTATACAAAACCAAAATATCGTTGTTAGTTAAAATTATTCGCTTGGAACTTATGTAAATATAGCTATTAGAATGGGCCTAATAAAAATACAACTTGTTAAACTGCCTATCATAAAGATATTATAAAGGCTGAATTATACAAAAACTAAACTTAAATATAAAATGAATAAACCAAATAAATAAAACTATAATAGAGTTGAAATTGTGGTGGGTAGCTTTAGTCTAGTGAAGCTTTGTTTAATGTAGAATACCTGTTACGTAGCTTAACTAGCTACACTTTCCAAGTAGCTTGCTCAGCACTGGAACTCACACCAGTTCCACAGCACAATTTGCTTTGGCCTTTCTGGCATCAAACCACCTCATGCTATTTATGTCCCTTCCTTGACTTAAAACTCAGGTGCATGTTTCTCCTGGCGTTCTTGGATTTCCTTCAATGCTCCGAATTCACAGTGTGGTGATTTCCACCAACAACAACCAATCTCAGCATGCAAGTCTGGCTGGCTTCACCATTATCACTTCTGTTTCTCTAATATTCAATCTCAAGCAAAGAATCACATATCAGGTTGGCATCGCTCGCCCCATTTTTCTATTCCGCAATAATTCGTATCCAATCCTTTCGAACCCATAAGAAATTCAATTCAGACTAACGCACCATGCTTCTCCCGAGGGCCATGTTTTTGTCACAGAGTCCACACCCCTCTTTGATCCCTCCATTACATTCATTCATACCCGTCACTGCAATAAACTGATTTGCATACTTACATGGTCTTTATTACTGAATAAAGTGGAGAACATGGGACCCATTTTGGCCTCTGAACATATATGCATCAAAATAAGACCTCAAAGAATGATAGAACCAAGGGGTATTTACTGCTGTTTCACAACTCAGGCAGAGGAAATGGTTTATATCAATCTATACTTTCTGCGGACCACAAACAAGATAAACAATGCAAGAGCATTTCAAACGGATGTGAACAAGCAACACCTAGACACACAAGACCCAGCGTAAACTGGAATCAGACACTGCTGCACTAATAAATAAAGATTTTATTTCCAATGATTTCAAATAGAAGATACTTTTGATCAAATAGTACCAGAAATGGAAGGCTTATGGCTTATGCAGGCCAAAGAAAGGGACCTTGTAATTGGAAAAGCTCTTTTCATTCACCATATGATTCTCTCTGTTGGCTCTAGTCAAGAGCCATGTCCTCTTGAGCCTTCTGCAGTATTAGTAGTAGATAGTTTCTGTACTACAACCAGTGGCTCCAGAATACAGATCTGCATTTCACATCAAACTAGTGCAGTGCCTGTTTGGAGCACGAGCCTGTTCGGAACGCGCCAATTGCTTGCTTCCTAGAATTTTCTTTGTCCACAACTTTATCCAACTATAACCACGGTTCAATCAGGCACAGCTCGGCTGTGGCTCTTCTAGGGATACGGTGTGTCTCCTTGGTTTTTTTTGTTTTCCTGGGAGTTCATCTAATATTTGTTTGTGTACCAAGCCATTCTCATTCCCAAGGCGCCCGATACTGACGCTTGGTCAGTGGCTCTCAGATACTGACACATAAGGCACACTTTAGTGTCTTTATGGGACGCATCGGACAAAGCAGCAGCTCGACCACGGCGCTGTAGGATTATGTAGTATGAAAAGCAACAGCGGTAAAGAATAGTATTAAAGACTCATAAATCCATGTGTAAGGAGGCAGGTTGGGGTAGTGGATGGGTCAAACAACACAGGACTTTCATAATCAATTAGGGATGTAGCAACTCCCACGCCCCCACTGCTAGACTGTGCATGCAGGAGACACACAAACACGGACGTAGATTTATAGTTAGATAACTTTCTCAGAGACTTGGTATCAGATGGTTTTATTGCAGGGCTGAGGTTAAAAGTGTTGACTTATGTGCACTTTTTTTTTGATATGTGCATTTCTTTTTGTTGCAAAGTTCATCATTATTATGAGCAGTTTTGTAGTGACTCCAAAAAGAATCGCCACATAGGCCTATACTGTTGCACAGTAGATTTCTACCTTTTTAGGTTTTACTGACTAACTATGGCCTGTTTCACATTTCAGGATTCATTGGGCTGATATGTGTATTATTTATATATAGAGCTCAGTGATCACATTTCACAAAACCTATTTTATGTAACGTATTATGACATCACAAAATTAGAATAATGTTTCATATGGGGTTGTGTGACCTCTGAGGGAGCCACAGCATTGGCTACAAAATGCCAATAGAAATGGTCAAGGCTGTGTGTGTTACCACAGAGGCATCAATACTATACTGTGGTGTATGTACACCACATGCACCATACCATATGTACTTAATTAAACACTGTCTAAAGACTTTAGACTTGTATTACATAAATCTAACTTTTTTCATTCCCTGGGGGGACAGAGACGTCCCCTCATGAATGTGGTTCAAAGCCACATCATTTGCATATGCAGACTACCCACCCCAATACAAGGAAGCATTTAAAGACTGAACCTGTCAGTGATGTGAGCCACTGCTTTTCAGGAGCTCAGCTGGACCGTGATCTCACCATGTCTCTCCACTGTGAACTGCTAATACTGGTACTTGCTCTGACTCTTGATGGTCAAGGTAAGATAAGTGTATATATATATATATATATGTATTATATACCTTACTGTTTATAGCTGTAGTTTAGTGTGTGGTTTATACCACATTACATGAGAAACTACATTTCACTATCAGTACTGTGAGACATTTGGTGCATGACAATGGATAAAATCAATTAACCTAAAAAGTCTTTCTCCTGAGCAAATTGAAGATCTTAGCAAGGATATAACCAACATAGAAATTCAATCAGGGGAGACTGGTTTGCAGATATGCAAATATTTATTTTGAAAATATGCATGCAAAGTAACAAAGTTTTGCATCAAATCTTTGGAGATTAGACTCCAACGGACAAAAGGTATATAGGCTATACAATTTCTAGAGTTTTTAGAAAAGCCAGTATATCCCCCAATGGAGTCTAGACACTGGTGGTGGTGATAAACCAAAAGGAGTCCGTCAGCCAGAAGAAGACGAGAACCCCGTGGTTAAAGATGCCTGGAGGTAGAAGGGGTGGAGGCGGGTCGCACGCTCGTCTGCAAAGACAACTGACAGAAGCGGGAGAGAAAACAGATTTAAAACATGGTTGTTGTGCTGTGATAGGCTTGAACGAACGTGCCCGATTCTGATTGGATACGTGACGCAAGTTACTTCCTACCACACAACTGATCAGACTTACCAGCTGATTACGAGAGTGTGTAACATTAATGACGTCTCCCTGTCTGAATTTACGCTGAGCTACATTACAATCTGCTATTAAAAACTTCTCCCCTAAAAAAGCTCCAGGAATGGATGGTTTTCCTATAGAATTTTACACCACATTTTGGGCTAAGATTGATTCCCTATTTACAGAAGTGGTTAACTCGGTGCAAAAAAATAATAGTCTTTCTGAAACAATGTACCAAGCGATTATATCTGTTATACCAAAACCAGAGAAAGCTTGTGAAGTACCCTCTGACTATAGGCCTATAAGCTTAATACATTACCAAAATTTTGAATAATAGACTGGTACAAATTTTACCAAGTTTAATTAATTACGACCAAACTGGTTTTATACAGCAGAGGGATTTAAGAACTAATACCAGAACTTGTATCTCCCTTACACAATATGCAAAGAAACACCAAATAGATTTAACATTAATGGCATTTGATGCGGAAAAGGCTTTTGATAGACTGGAATGGTCCTATTTGTTTAAAGTTTTAGAGGTATACATATTTCCATTAAATTTTACGAATATGATTAGAACCCTGTATAAGTCTCCTAAAGCATATGTATATACAAACGGAATTCTATCAAAACCTTTTTTAGAGGAACTGCCCAAGGATGCCCTCTCTCACCATCATTGTTTGCATTAGCAATTGAACCCTTGGCTCAAAAAATTAGAGAGACAAAAGAGATAGGAGGTATCGAGATTGGAAAAAAACAGTTTAAATTGAGCCTATTCGCAGATGATTTATTACTTTACTTAAGTAATGCGGTCACCTCAGTTCCATATGTTATGGAAATAATTACAATCTTTTCAAGGATCTCAGGTTACAAAATGAATAGTGCAAAAACGGAGCTCTGGGCAATAGACTCTTGCAAAAAGGACTTGGAGAATCTCACACAATTTTGAATACAGAAAAAAAATATAAAATACCTTGGAACTTATATTAGCCATGATAAGACCCAGTATTATAACGATAACTTTCTTCCACTTGTGAAAGACTTTAAGAAGGATGTTAGGCAGTGGCAAGATCTGAAGATTAATTTAATAGGAAGCGTAAACCTCTTTAAGATGATGTGGCTACCGAAATTCTTATTTAAATTTCAAACTATTCCTATAATGCCTCCTAAAACTTTTTTTAAAGAGGTAAATTCAATAATCTCTTTGTTCATTTGGTCAAATAAAGCATCCAGATTGAAAAGGAAACTTTTGTATCACTCAAGAGCAGAAGGGGGTTTAAATCTCCCTAACTTAGAGCTGTATCATGTAGCAGCTCAGTCATTTTATATTGATCGTATAATAAATAAAACAAACGAAGATCCATGGATAGATATAGAAAATAATCAATTACAGTGCAACAGCTTACTGTTGGCGCTTTTTTCTAAGAGCAATACCAAATCAACAAATTTTGTTATTAATAGTATATTAAAGGCCTGGAATAAAATAAAAAAAATTCTTCATCAAGAAATGGGGCTTCCCAGGCATATACCTGTTTGGAGCAATCCCTCAATAAATATACAGAGTACGCAACTATACTGGGGAACATGGATAAAAGGTGGAATAAAGCAGTTGTCAGACGTCATAAATCATGATATTGTTGCACCTTTCGGGGGATTAAAAAGTAAATACAATCTAAAAGATACAGAATTATTTAGGTATATGCAACTGAAAAACTGGATTGTCTGTAATTTAAACTTGGAAAAGAATATTAGCCCTGAAATATCTAATATTTTTAGCCAAATAAACAAAAAAAGGAGGCTGATCGGCTCTATGTACAATTTACTGATAAGCATAGAAAATAGTGATACATTATTACAAAGTATATACAATAAATGGACAGAAGACCTAGAGGTTGATGTTAAAGGAAAATGGAAAGAAAGTTTGTCACTAACGTATAAATTAACTACTAACGAAAATCTGCGTCTAATACAGCTTAAGATAATGACAAGAATATATTACACTAGAGATAAAATACACAAGTTTGATAATACATCATCGGATATATGTCTAAAATGCAATTCATATGGTGACTCCCTTATGCATGCCTTTTGGTACTGCAAAGGTATAAAGAAGACCTGGGAGGGTATAGAGATTTGGTTATCTAAGTATACTAAGAGAGAAATTATATTCTCCCCAGAAATATGTATTTTTCAAGACATGGAGGGAATAAGATATCCAACTAGTTGGCAGATACTTTTTTCCTCTCTTATCTTTAAAAAATTGATCTTGCAAAACTGGAAAAATAAGGAAGCACCTTCAATAGAGAATTGCAAGGCTCTGATGAAGTATTATCTGAGTATTGAAAAATCAATGTCAGAGGACAAAAATAAAAATAAACAATTTGATAGCCAGTGGAGACAAATCTATGATGCCCTCTAGAACCTGTCGTTAGAACCCCGTTAAATTTATTTTACGTGTGTGTGGATGTGTGGGTGTGTGTGTGGGTGGGGGGGTGTGCTTGGGTGGGTGTGTGGGTGGGAGTTTTGGGTGGGTGGGTGGGTGTGATTCAGGTGGGTGTGATCTGGGTGGGTGGGGGTGGGTCGATAAAATTAATTAAAATTGAGGGAAGTATAATATATAAAAAGTAGAAATGAAATTTTGACGAAACTGTGTTGATGACATTTTGAAATCTGTTATTTATTGACTTATTTTTTAGGTTACTTTTTTATGTTATTTTTTATTGTTTCGCCTTGTTTGATATATTTCCTGGAACCGGATTATGATGACCCACAGAAATTAATAAAAATAAATTCTAAAAAAAAAAAAAAAAGACAATGGATAAACTTGTTAAATCACTTCTTCTTCTTCTTACTCATTTTTCTTTGGTCCATTTAGATTTTACTTTTGGTCACACCTGCATGTCAGTTCATAAAGGGGAAATCATTGGAGTTAGGGAGGCTGTGCCACATAGCAGACCCTACATGGTGCTTTTGGAGCGGCACATGCCGAATGGTAAAACAAAACACTGTGGTGGCTTCCTTCTGAATGAGGATTTTGTGATGACTGCAGCCCAATGCCAAGGCAGGTCAGTTTTACACACTTTATGATGATTTACTGGGAATTCTGGGACTCTTGAAAAAATTTATTCTAACAACAACCTTCTCAAACATTAAGTCTGGGAAATATGCTTCTTGGATTTGTAATTTGTGACCTAAATCTGAGTCTTATAATATTTCTATTTTAATAAATACAATGCTCTGACAAAAAAAACTTACTCCCAGGTAACCTTTTTTTGCACTTCATTTTGTCATTTCAGTTCCTACTCAGTCCTACTAGGAGTTCACAATGTCCGTAACAGTAATGGAATCCAGCGTATATCTGTGGAGCAACCATTTCCACACAAAGACTATAATGAAACTGATTACAGCAATGACATAATGCTTCTTAAGGTAAAATAAAACATAATTGTACTTAGAAATCCTTGTACTTAATGGCAGAAATTTGTGATTTCCAATTTTTTGTTTCTCATTACAAATGCTCTATTGAATGCATTGATCAAGAGGGGCATTTAAATACCTCACAGATTCATGTATATATTTTTTTAAATATACTTTTATCTCTCTCTGTTCCTCAAGTTGAGTTCCAAGGCAAAATTCAGCAAAAATGTGCGACCCATTGCTCTCGCCGGCCAAGGTGATGGCTCTCGGCCAAAATCATGTATAATCTCCGGCTGGGGAAGAGCAGACAGGAACAAACCATACATGTCTGTCGTACTCATGGAAGCCACTGTAACAATAATTCACAGTAAGCGATGTCCTAATACCAACGTGTACTGCACTAAGGGAGAAACTGGACCTGGTAATGTACGTATTTTTGTAACATAAAATGGACAAAAAAATGTTGGGCAACAATGATAATTAATTTATTATAGTTGAAGCAATCACTGCATACTGTGCATGTACTTCCAGGGAGACGCCGGCATTCCACTGGTCTGTGAAGATGGGAAGGCGTACGGCGTGGTGTCCTTAGGTGGCCTAAACATATATACTTATGCTAAGATTCCTGACTACAGAATCTGGATCGATTCGATTATGAACCAACATTGAAAGCTCCAATTCATCCAACGATTGACCAAATCACAATGTTTGACTTTTCTGTTTGTATAACATTGGAGAGCTGATAATTGAGATGCTAATATTACAACTTATTCCAAAGTCATGAGACTGTCAGACCAAAGAACTTGCTTGCTTTACACAGATTTATATAAAATGTGCTTCACTTTGACGTTACCAAATGATACAAAATAACTTTCTGTTTGAGAAACTGAGTCAAAAGAGTGAAAATTTATGAATGTGATTCAGTTCATTTAGGTGACATGTTTGGCTTTTTTTCATCATGCAGCTGTTTTTTTCTGCTGCAGGGGGCTTTGAACCTGACATTTTATTTGAATAAACCTTACATTAATCAATTAAGCAAATTTGATCCAAGCACATGCAGATTATTTTAACAATCATGACACATTAATTAGTCTTATAATCGACTCAATCCTGTTTAATAAATGTAATATCTTTAGAGACTCTGTCATCCTGCTCATAAATACAACAGTATCTGCATTATCTACATTACTGCTTTGTGTATCTTCTTTTTGACTTGATTAAATGAGAACACAGGATCCTTTAAGTTTGTTTTGTACCATCTTTTTGAACAATAAACTGGTGTTCTCTCAGTGCCACTGTACACGTCTCTGTTTGATCGTAAATTAAATCAACAAAAAGACAACACTGCGTCCTAGTGAAGCCTACCTGCCTGCCTACTACTACTAGTGCCTCAAGGAGTTGCTTGCATAAACTAGCCGACTGTCAGAGACAGAGTGGACAAGAAATAGATTTGCCCATGTGGCCTAGTAGGTTATAACAGAGTAGACATGATTCAATATAAAGATGCATGCTTTCCCTTTGCAATTCTCAAAAGTTTTCGCAGGTTAGCTGCATAGCTGCTAGCTGGTATAGATAAACCGAGCGGTAGCCACTTTCACTGTTTAAAATGATGCTTGGTGAAAAGCTTTTGCTGGCAAACATATACTTCAAAATGACACTACAAAAGAGATACATGTTACAGTTTATTTTTCAACATCAGCTAAATGGTTTTGGAAACAGGATGTCTGTAGTGATCTTACCCTGCTTTTCACCGTCTCTTAACACAACACGTTGATAGCCTATGACGTCACCTACCGGCAGCAGCGCAGCTAGACGAGGCTACCAATTTTAATTCCATATTTTTACTTTTAAACATATTTTATTCTCAAATAATTGACTCACACGTTCATTTTTAAATGTTCATGTGTAATTTTAGGAAGCATTGATAATTTAAATGGCCACTCAAAAGGGCACTTGGGACGTTCGTAGGCAAAGGGGCAGGTGCTCAGGCACACATAGCCCCCCCCCCCCCCCCCCGCACTTGACAGCTATCTACCTACAATAGTAACCATTTCAAAAGGCAAGGGGCATTTTATCAGCTACATAATATATTATACCATTACACTTTACTATCAACTGCACTCAATTCAATTTTATTTATAGTATGAAATCATAACAAGAGTTATCTCAAGGCAAGGCAAGGCAATTTTATTTATATAGCACATTTTCAGCACAAGGCAACTCAAAGTGCTTTACATAAAACATGAAAAAGCAAAGAGCAAAAATAGAAAATATATATAAGATATAATATATATCAGAAGAAAACATTTAAATATTAATGAATAGAAATTTAAAACGAGATAAAACACAAGAATAAAATTCACAGTTTAGTATAAGAATTAATGTGAGATAAAATACAAGAATAAAATTCACAGTTCAGTATAAGGTATCAAGACACTTTACAGAGAGTAGGTCTAGACAAAGACCCAACAATTCCAGTATTTCCCCCAAGAGCAAGGATTTAGTGAGAAACCTCAGACAGACCCAGGCTCTTGGTAGGCGTCTGACGGTGCCGGTTTGGGGTGTGATGAACATGTCACATGTTATCATTAGCATTATCTTATACCAATGAGAATAATATATGCCAGCAGCCAGCATGATAATCCTTGCTGTCATTGTTATTGGGGAAAAATGAGTGGAGAACTAGGAACAAGGCCATTTACATACAGTAACGTTTTAATGGTCTCTATCCCTTCTGGATGTTCTCATTACATTACATTACATTACATGTCATTTCGCAGACGCTTTTATCCAAAGCGACTTACAATTAAGTGCTTTCAACTGTGAAGGTACAAACTCCAGACAACAAGTAGTAAGAGCAAGTACATTAGCTTAAAATAAGTAAAGCTACAAAGAGACATGGAAGCGCATGTTCAATTTTTTTTTTTTTTTTTATCCGAGGTGTAGTCTGAAGAGATGTGTTTTTAGCCTTCGGCGGAATGTTTGTAGGCTTTCGGCCATCCTGATGTCGGTGGGGAGCTCGTTCCACCATTTGGGAGCCAGGACAGTGAACAGTCGGGATTTTGTTGAGTGATTAGTTCTCCCTCGCTGTGAGGGAGCCGCAAGCAGTTTGGCTGATGCAGAGCAAAGTGGGCGGGTTGGGGTATATGGTTTGACCATGTCCTGGATGTAAGCTGGGGCTGATCCAGTCGTGGCCCTGTATGTAAGTACTAGTGTCTTGAAGCGGATGCGGGCAGCAACTGGTAACCAGTGAAGAGAGCGGAGGAGCGGTGTAGTGTGAGGGTACTTGGGGAGGTCGAAGACAAGCCGAGCTGCTGCGTTCTGGATGAGCTGCAGGGGTCGGATGGCACATGCCGGTAGGCCAATCAGGAAGGAGTTGCAGTAGTCTAGACGTGAGATGACTAGAGCCTGAACCAGAACCTGGGCCGCATTCTGCGTTAGAAGGGGACGTATCCTTCTGATGTTATGCAACATGTATCTACAAGATCGGGTGGTTGCAGCAATGTTAGCAGTAAAAGATAGTTGGTCGTCAAGTGTCACACCCAGGTTTCTAGCAGTCTGGGTGGGGACTACCACAGCGTTCTTGGATTACTGTTTTAGATACTTCCTCTAGGGGGCTGCTAGTAGGAAGAGCCAAACTCATGGCTTCCTGTTGTTTTCCTCAGTGAACCACACATATCTTACAGCATCTCTGTCTCTCTCTATGATAGTGATGTTTGCAGAAATGCTTTCTTGATGTCAGCCATGGTTCATGGTTCCTGTGAATAGATAAACCATTGAGAGAGTGACTGCACTCTGTATGATGAAGTACCAAGTCTTTCTGTCTGTCTGAAGCCTGAAGTTTTTCTCTTGCCTACCCTTGCAATATATTTGGGTCCCAAAAACATAAAACACCTGCTAATTCTGATCACTTCTTACTTGCTAGCATCAAACTTGTGGTCTGTAAATCTCTTATGTTTGTGTTCAGTATGGTCACAAAATAAACCGTTGTGTGCTCTCTGGCTAGCTGTGCATACTGTGGCTGCAGATGCCTAATTTGGCTTCTTTAAATATGAATTTACTGGTAGAATATGACTTACATGGGTTGTGACTAGACTGTAGGACCTTATAATTGGGAAAGCTCTGAACTACCTTCTGTCGGAACTTGAAATATTAAGAACTTTTCAGCTGCAAACAAAATGCAGGTATCTATACAAAACCAAACTATCGTTGTTAGTTAAAATTATTCGCTTGGAACTTATGTAAATATAGCTATTAGAATGGGCCTAATAAAAATACAACTTGTTAAACTGCCTATCATAAAGATATTATAAAGGCTGAATTATACAAAAACTAAACTTAAATATAAAATGAATAAACCAAATAAATAAAACTATAATAGAGTTGAAATTGTGGTGGGTAGCTTTAGTCTAGTGAAGCTTTGTTTAATGTAGAATACCTGTTACATAGCTTAACTAGCTACACTTTCCAAGTAGCTTGCTCAGCACTGGAACTCACACCAGTTCCACAGCACAATTTGCTTTGGCCTTTCTAGCATCAAACCACCTCATGCTATTTATGTCCCTTCCTTGACTTAAAACTCAGGTGCATGTTTCTCCTGGCGTTCTTGGGTTTCCTCTAATGCTCCGAATTCACAGTGTGGTGATTTCCACCAACAACAACCAATCTCAGCATGCAAGTCTGGCTGGCTTCACCATTATCACTTCTGTTTCTCTAATATTCAATCTCAAGCAAAGAATCACAGATCAGGTTGGCATCGCTCGCCCCATTTTTCTATTCCGCAATAATTCGTATCCAATCCTTTCGAACCCATAAGAAATTCAATTCAGACTAACGCACCATGCTTCTCCCGAGGGCCATGTTTTTGTCACAGAGTCCACACCCCTCTTTGATCCCTCCATTACATTCATTCATACCCGTCACTGCAATAAACTGATTTGCATACTTACATGGTCTTTATTACTGAATAAAGTGGAGAACATGGGACCCATTTTGGCCTCTGAACATATATGCATCAAAATAAGACCTCAAAGAATGATAGAACCAAGGGGTATTTACTGCTGTTTCACAACTCAGGCAGAGGAAATGGTTTATATCAATCTATACTTTCTGCGGACCACAAACAAGATAAACAATGCAAGAGCATTTCAAACGGATGTGAACAAGCAACACCTAGACACACAAGACCCAGCGTAAACTGGAATCAGACACTGCTGCACTAATAAATAAAGATTTTATTTCCAATGATTTCAAATAGAAGATACTTTTGATCAAATAGTACCAGAAATGGAAGGCTTATGGCTTATGCAGGCCAAAGAAAGGGACCTTGTAATTGGAAAAGCTCTGAATTACCTTCTGTGGGAACTTGAAATATTAAGAACTTTTCATTCGCCATATGATTCTCTCTATTGGCTATAGTCAAGAGCCATGTCCTCTTGAGCCTTCTGCAGTATTAGTAGTAGATAGTTTCTGTACTACAACCAGTGTCTCCAGAATATAGATCTGCATTTCACATTTATCAAACTAGTGCAGTGCCTGTTTGGAGCACGAGCCTGTTCGGAACGGGTCAATTGCTTGGTTCCCAGAATTTTCTTCCCAGACAAAGCAGCAGCTCGACCACGGCGCTGTAGGATTATGTAGTATGAAAAGCAACAGCGGTAAAGAATAGTATTAAAGACTCATAAATCCATGTGTAAGGAGGCAGGTTGGGGTAGTGGATGGGTCAAACAACACAGGACTTTCATAATCAATTAGGGATGTAGCAACTCCCACGCCCCCACTGCTAGACTGTGCATGCAGGAGACACACAAACACGGACGTAGATTTATAGTTAGATAACTTTCTCAGAGACTTGGTATCAGATGGTTTTATTGCAGGGCTGAGGTTAAAAGTGTTGACTTATGTGCACTTTTTTTTTGATATGTGCATTTCTTTTTGTTGCAAAGTTCATCATTATTATGAGCAGTTTTGTAGTGACTCCAAAAAGAATCGCCACATAGGCCTATACTGTTGCACAGTAGATTTCTACCTTTTTAGGTTTTACTGACTAACTATGGCCTGTTTCACATTTCAGGATTCATTGGGCTGATATGTGTATTATTTATATATAGAGCTCAGTGATCACATTTCACAAAACCTATTTTATGTAACGTATTATGACATCACAAAATTAGAATAATGTTTCATGTGGGGTTGTGTGACTTCTGAGGGAGCCACGGCATTGGCCACAAAATGCCAATAGAAATGGTCAAGGCTGTGTGTGTTACCACAGAGGCATCAATACTATACTGTGATATATGTACACCACATGCACCATACCATATGTACTTAATTAAACACTGTCTAAAGACTTTAGACTTGTATTACATAAATCTAACTTTTTTCATTCCCTGGGGGGACAGAGACGTCCCCTCATGAATGTGGTTCAAAGCCACATCATTTGCATATGCAGACTACCCACCCCAATACAAGGAAGCATTTAAAGACTGAACCTGTCAGTGATGTGAGCCACTGCTTTTCAGGAGCTCAGCTGGACCGTGATCTCACCATGTCTCTCCACTGTGAACTGCTAATACTGGTACTTGCTCTGACTCTTGATGGTCAAGGTAAGATAAGTGTATATATATATATATATATGTGTGTATTATATACCTTACTGTTTATAGCTGTAGTTTAGTGTGCGGTTTATACCACATTACATGAGAAACTACATTCCACTATCAGTACTGTGAGACATTTGGTGCATGGCAATGGATAAAATCAATTAACCTAAAATGTCTTTCTCCTGAGCAAATTGAAGATCTTAGCAAGGATATAACCAACATAGAAATACAATCTGCTATTAAAAACTTCTCCCCTAAAAAAGCTCCAGGAATGGATGGTTTTCCTATAGAATTTTACACCACATTTTGGGCTAAGATTGATTCCCTATTTACAGAAGTGGTTAACTCGGTGCAAAAAAATAATAGTCTTCCTAAAACAATGTACCAAGCGATTATATCTGTTATACCAAAACCAGAGAAAGCTTGTGAAGTACCCTCTGATTATAGGCCTATAAGCTTAATAAATTGTGACAAGAAGATCATAACCAAAATTTTGAATAATAGACTGGTACAAATGTTACCAAGTTTCATTACGACCAAACTGGTTTTATACAGCAGAGGGATTTAAGAACTAATACCAGAACTTGTATCTCCCTTACACAATATGCAAAGAAACACCAAATAGATTTAACATTAATGGCATTTGATGCGGAAAAGGCTTTTGATAGACTGGAATGGTCCTATTTGTTTAAAGTTTTAGAGGTATACAATTTTCCATTAAATTTTACGAATATGATTAGAACCCTGTATAAGTCTCCTAAAGCATATGTATATACAAACGGAATTCTATCAAAACTTTTTTTATTAACTAGAGGAACTGCCCAAGGATGCCCTCTCTCACCATCATTGTTTGCATTAGCAATTGAACCCTTGGCTCAAAAAATTAGAGAGACAAAAGAGATAGGAGGTATCGAGATTGGAAAAAAACAGTTTAAATTGAGCCTATTCGCAGATGATTTATTACTTTACTTAAGTAATGCGGTCACCTCAGTTCCATATGTTATGGAAATAATTACAATCTTTTCAAGGATCTCAGGTTACAAAATGAATATTGCAAAAACGGAGCTCTGGGCAATAGACTCTTGCAAAAAGGACTTGGAGAATCTCACACAATTTTGAATACAGAAAAAAAATATAAAATACCTTGGAACTTATATTAGCCATGATAAGACCCAGTATTATAAGGATAACTTTCTTCCACTTGTGAAAGACTTTAAGAAGGATGTTAGGCAGTGGCAAGATCTGAAGATTAATTTAATAGGAAGCGTAAACCTCTTTAAGATGATGTGGCTACCGAAATTCTTATTTAAATTTCAAACTATTCCTATAATGCCTCCTAAAACTTTTTTTAAAGAGGTAAATTCAATAATCTCTTTGTTCATTTGGTCAAATAAAGCATCCAGATTGAAAAGGAAACTTTTGTATCACTCAAGAGCAGAAGGGGGTTTAAATCTCCCTAACTTAGAGCTGTATCATGTAGCAGCTCAGTCATTTTATATTGATCGTATAATAAATAAAACAAACGAAGATCCATGGATAGATATAGAAAATAATCAATTACAGTGCAACAGCTTACTGTTAGCGCTTTTTTCTAAGAGCAATATCAAATCAACAAATTTTGTTATTAATAGTACATTAAAGGCCTGGAATAAAATAAAAAAAATTATTCATCAAGATATGAGGCTTCCCAGGCATATACCTGTTTGGAGCAATCCCTCAATAAATATACAGAATACGCAACTATACTGGGGAACATGGATAAAAGGTGGAATAAAGCAGTTGTCAGACGTCATAAATCATGATATTGTTGCACCTTTCGGGGGATTAAAAAGTAAATACAATCTAAAAGATACAGAATTATTTAGGTATATGCAACTGAAAAACTGGATTGTCTGTAATTTTAACTTGGAAAAGAATATTAGCCCTGAAATATCTAATATTTTTAGCCAAATAAACAAAAAAAGGAGGCTGATCGGCTCTATGTACAATTTACTGATAAGCATAGAAAATAGTGATACATTATTACAAAGTATATACAATAAATGGACAGAAGACCTAGAGGTTGATGTTAAAGGAAAATGGAAAGAAAGTTTGTCACTCACGTATAAATTAACTACTAACGAAAATCTGCGTCTAATACAGTTTAAGATAATGACAAGAATATAATACAGATATATAGAGATAAAATACACAAGTTTGATAATACATCATCGGATATATGTCTAAAATGCAATTCATATGGTGACTCCCTTATGCATGCCTTTTGGTACTGCAAAGGTATAAAGAAGACCTGGGAGGGTATAGAGATTTGGTTATCTAAGTATACTAAGAGAGAAATTATATTCTCTCCAGAAATATGTATTTTTCAAGATATAGAGGGAATAAGATATCCAACTAGTTGGCAGATACTTTTTTCCTCTCTTATCTTTAAAAAATTGATCTTGCAAAACTGTAAAAATAAGGAAGCACCTTCAATAGAGAATTGGAAGGCTCTGATGAAGTATTATCTGAGTATTGAAAGATCAATGTCAGAGGACAAAAATAAAAATAAACTATTTGATAGCCAGTGGAGACAAATCTATGATGCCCTCTAGAACCTGTCGTTAGAACCCCGTTAAATTTATTTTACGTGTGTGTGGATGTGTGGGTGGGTGGGTGTGTGGGTGGGAGTTTTGGGTGGGTGGGTGGGTGTGATTCAGGTGGGTGTGATCTGGGTGGGTGGGGGTGGGTCGATAAAATCAATTAAAATTGAGGGAAGTATAATATATAAAAAGTAGAAATGAAATTTTGACGAAACTGTGTTGATGACATTTTGAAATCTGTTTTTTATTGACTTATTTTTTAGTTTACTTTTTTATGTTATTTTTTATTGTTTCGCCTTGTTTGATATATTTCCTGGAACCGGATTATGATGACCCACAGAAATTAATAAAAATAAATTCTAAAAAAAAAAAAAAAAGACAATGGATAAACTTGTTAAATCACTTCTTCTTCTTCTTAATCACTTTTCTTTGGTCCATTTAGTTTTTACTTTTGGTCACACCTGCACTTTGTGTCAGTTCATACAGGGGAAATCATTGGAGGTCGGGAGGCTGCGGCACATAGCAGACCCTACATGGTGCTTTTGGAGCAGCACATGCCGAATGGTAAAACAAAACACTGTGGTGGCTTCCTTCTGAATGAGGATTTTGTGATGACTGCAGCCCACTGCCAAGCCAGGTCAGTTTTATACACTTTATGATGATATACTGGGAATTCTGGGACTCTTGAAAAGATTTATTCTAACAACAACCTTCTCAAACATTAAGTCTGGGAAATATGCTTCTTGGATTTGTGATTTGTGACCTAAATCTGAGTCTTATAATATTTCTATTTTAATAAATACAATGCTCTGACAAAAAAAATTACTCCCAGGTAACCTTTTTTGCACTTAATTTTGTCATTTCAGTTCCTACTCAGTCCTACTAGGAGTTCACAATGTCCGTAACAGTAATGGAATCCAGCGTATATCTGTGGAGCAACCATTTCCACACAAAGACTATAATGAAACTGATTACAGCAATGACATAATGCTTCTTAAGGTAAAATAAAACATAATTGTACTTAGAAATCCTTGTACTTAATGGCAGAAATTTGTGATTTCCAATTTTTGTGTTTCTCATTACAAATGCTCTATTGAATGCATTGATCAAGAGGAGCGTTTAAATACCTCACAGATTCATGTATATATTTTTAAAATATACTTTTCTCTCTCCCTGTTCCTCAAGTTGAGTTCCAAGGCAAAATTCAGCGCAAATGTGAAACCCATTGCTCTCGCCGGCCAAGGTGATGGCTCTCGGCCAAAATCATGTATAATCTCCGGCTGGGGAAGAGCAGACAAGGACAAACCATACATGTCTTTCGTACTCATGGAAGCCAATGTAACAATAATTCACAGTAAGCAATGTCCTAATACCAACGTGTACTGCACTGAGGGAGAAACTGGACCTGGTAATGTACGTATTTTTGTAACATAAAATGGACAAAAAAATGTTGGGCAACAATGATTATTAATTTATTATAGTTGAAGCAATCACTGCATACTGTGCATGTACTTCCAGGGAGACTCCGGCAGTCCACTGGTCTGTGAAGATGGGAAGGCGTACGGCGTGGTGTCCTTAGGTTGGCTAAACATATATACTTATGCTAAGATTCCTAACTACAGAAGCTGGATCGATTTGATTATGAACCAACATTGAAAGCTCCAATCATCCAACGATTGAACAAATCACAATGTTTGAATTTTCTGTTTGTATAACATTGGAGAGCTGATAATTGAGATGCTAATATTACAACTTATTCCAAAGTCATGAGACTGTCAGACCAAAGAACTTGCTTGCTTTACACAGATTTATATAAAATGTGCTTCACTTTGACGTTACCAAATGATACAAAATAACTTTCTGTTTGAGAGACTGAGTCAAAAGAATATATGAATGTGATTCAGTTCATTTAGGTGACATGTTTGGCTTTTTTTCATCATACAGCTGTTTTTTTCTGCTGCAGGGGGCTTTGAATTTGCAATTATTTGAATAAACCTTACATTAATCCAAGCACATGCAGATTATTTTAACAATCATGACACATTAATTAGTCTTATAATCGACTCAATCCTGTTTAATAAATGTAATATCTTTAGAGACTCTGTCATCCTGCTCATAAATACAACAGTATCTGCATTATCTACATTACTGCTTTGTGTATCTTCTTTTTGACTTGATTAAATGAGAACACAGGATCCTTTAAGATTGTTTTGTACCATCGTTTTGAACAATAAACTGGTGTTCTCTCAGTGCCACTGTACACGTCTCTGTTTGATCGTAAATTAAATCAACAAAAAGACAACGCTGCCTCCTAGTGAACAAAGTGTATCCATGCAGCTAGAAAAGGCTCCCTTATTGAAGTCACAGATGAAACTCTTCTCATTTGTAAGTTCTAAAACTAAACAAGTATCTTTATTTGTAGCTACATCTGACAGAGAGGTTAAGGATGGACGTTTTAATTATACAAGTACATTCTGTTCAAATTTTGAGATTGTTTAGGCATTAAATCAGGCCACCTTTTTACTACAACTCAAACGCCATGCTCTCTTACTATTAAAGTTGTGGGTCAGTTATATCCAGTTATGTTTACTTGAAAGTTTAGACCTGTTTTAACAGACACCTCTTTAGTAATTATGGGTGTTTTATATGAAGGTAAATATGGTGCAAAATGTGAGAGCTTGTAGAATGCAATGTGAGAACAAAAACAGTATGAGATTCATCTACACGTACTGTATGATGCCTCCCATCTTATCTTATATTTGCTTTACATTCCTAATTTTTATGAAGGTAAAAATCATTAAACCCATTATTTGGATACATAGGTTGTTTATCTGTGACCAGCATATCCCAAATAATGACAGTTTAATTTGCATTGTGCCTTGAACATATCAATGCTCACAAGTGGAAGAAACCTTATGAAATTAGTAAAGCTGGCCATTAGCACCACCATCAGGCAGTTTCCATTGTTTACATGACCACATTAGTGATTGCATTACTGAACATAAACATACAGGCAGCATGCATACTTACATAATTCATGCTGAAATCCCATTTGGAAAATTTTAGTAGTGAAAAATATCACATAAGCAACAACTATGACTCAATGTTTAAGACAATTTGCATCTTTAGATGTATTCTTCTGATGGCCACTAGATTCTCGTTCCACTGTTTTCTTCCTTGGATAATTCAGAGGCCCAGAGCTGGTCAGAGGCCAGGACAAAGGGGTGATATATATATATATATATATATATATATATATATATATATATATATACTGTCTCAGAGCTGTTGTTAAGCTGTTATCAGGGTCCTTAAAAGTTGTAGCAGTGCATCATCCCCATGAAATAGTTGTTTGCCGATCACCAAATTCCCCGTCTCATGCTTTTTACGGAGCGCCTTCAGTGTTGCTAAACCAGTACAACAACCTGATTCATAGAGTTCAGACTGTCCTAACCTGGTGCTGGACGTACTGTAAATGTATTAGTGGCTTTGACGAAACCTTGGACTAGGAGGATATTGCTTACATGATCGTGTGGTGGTCCATAGTTAAGATATGGATAAGGTACAGACACTGATACGTAAGTATAAAAAGTCACTTAAGCTTAACACAAAATGTTTTATAACGCAGCTCTATCAGTTGTTCTACATATTGAGTAATAGAGCGTATGTTGAAGGACAATATAAGCATGCTTCTGACTGTATGAAGTGTAATTTAAGATCTTGTACCACTAACACTGCAAAATCCTAATCCTACTTTATTCTGTAATAGATAGATGGTAGGTGGGCGTATTTAAGGGGTTGTTGAAACATTTTTCACACTAATAAATAAGGCCAAGTGCCTTTAGAGTTTTCAGAAACAGTCATAGCAAGGCATGATGAGGAGTTTTTATATTAATATCTGCACATTAACAATGGAAACACTACATAACGGCCTACTTCACTTACATCACTGTGACACTCACCATAGCTGCTCTGCTGGCTCTGTAGTGGATCTCATCATCCTGACTCCTGAAATGACAGATGATGCCTTCTGCACCTACACAAGAAGGGAGGCACAGAAAGGTGAAAAAGACGCAACTGCAAGGTTTTATTAATAATTAGTTTCGCCCTGCCAGACCTTCCTCCACAGCGCTGCGAAGGAGGGTCTGACGGTCTAACCCTAACCCTAAGCCTATAAAATCAGAATCAGAAATACGTTTTTTACACATACAAGGAATTTGTCTTGGTGTTGTTGGTGCATGTCACACAATATATAATATAGGATAAAAAGAATATAAACACTATAAGTATTAACATATACACAGAGGTGTCAAAAGTATTCACATTCATTCCTCAGGTAGAAGTATTTTTACTAGGGTTTAAAATGACTTCTGAAGCTTTTTACTCAAGTAAAAGTGTAAAAGTACTGGTTTGAAAACTACTTAAAGTATAAAAGTAAAAGTAATGTGAGGGGGAAAAAATGCCATTAAGAACAAAAGCTTAGGCCGCGCCACAGGGGCCTATAGTACACTACCCCACCTCCACAAAAAAACATTTTTCTAAATGCCATAATTACTATAATGTTATATTAAATGTTTCAGCTGCATTCATGCCCATTGAAAATTAACGCATTTTAGTATAATGCAAATACATTAAAGCACCCATATTATGCTCATTTTCAGGTTCATAATTATATTTTGATGTTTACTTGCTCTTGGGGGAATCACTGGAATTGTTGGGTCTTAATTTATGATTTAATGTCATTTATAGAGTGTGGTCTAGACCTGCTCTATCTGTAAAGTGTCTTGTTATGATTTGATACTATAAAATTGAATTGAATTGAATTTTACAAACTTCTATCAATTCTATCCAGCAAAATGTTGTTTGCAAAGCATAGGGAATTACATTCATATGAATTGCTCTTTCTGTGGACTTGATGGGGAAACAACCATAGCTTGTACACTTGTTGCTGTTGTTTTTTAAATAAATTGCACAGTATATATTTGTATATTTGTTGTTCATTTTTCATTACAATACAAAGATGTGCTGATTGGTTTTTATGTCTGCATTTCAGAACAAAAACCTTCCTTCCCTCTGGTGTGGTTTGCTAGCTGCACCGTGGCCGACAGGAAGAATACAGAGAATCATTAAAACCGCACAGGTCATCATTATACACATAACTACCCACCCTAGAAGGCATTTACAGGGCTTGATGTTTGCATTGGGCTAAAAGCATAACACAGGACTCCTCCTGCCCAGCCAGTCACCTTTTCACCATACTGCCCTGTGGGAAATGATACAAGTCCATGAAGACTTATGAACAGTTTTTACCCATATGCCATAAAGAAACTGAATACTAATAAATAATGGTGCAATAGCAGTCTTTCTGCAAATACAAATGTGCAATATCTGACTTTGTTATTATTGTATTTATTATATTTATTGTTCTTTTTTATTCTGTGTCTTTTGCCTTTATAAGGGTACTTGTCATTTTATTTGTGTATCACTGAGGGTGAGTTGCAGAAAAATGTCCTTGGACAGCTGCTGTCCAATGACAATAAAACATATTCTATTCTATTTTTCCATCCTTTTTTAAGCATGGTTTCCCATTCACAAAAGTAATTTCTATAACAGAAAACCTTTATTTAAAGTTTTAATAAATGAAATGCAACAAAGCCTTTGTTTATTGTAACCTGTTATTTACCTTCTGCCTCTAAGTTCCCATAAAAAAAAGCAGCACAATTATTTCGTAAAGACTTTTTGTATCAAACCTTTTGGAGAGTGGAGTGCATTATGGGACTCATACAAGCTTCAAACAAACACATAAATAACTTTTAGACTATAACTTTGCTATTTTAGAGTAATGGTTGAAAAATAGGTCAGTAGGCTACTATAAAACAACATGACATTCAATTTTATTATCTAAGTAGTTATTGCAGACACACTACAGCATCACTCCATTAGTATATTAAGAACGACTAAAACAATTTGTATAACAGACAATATGAGGTCGCAGTCAGATGTGTTGATTGGTTTAAAATGGACTTGATCTCAGGCTGATTGGATAACAAGGATTCCATTGGTTGCTAGAAAGAAATAATTTGTATTTGTTTTAAACTTACAGATATCAACTTTATTTAAAATAGCTTTTTTTAGTGAGACCATATTATGGACACCTGGCTTTATTCAAATATTTCATTTTTAAATAAAAATAAAACCCAAGGTTTTGGTAAAATAATGTTTGTAAGCTAAAATGGACATCAATGATTCCATTCCATAAATACAGTACATTTACATTGTTGCTATGTTTGGTCTCCAGGTGCATCATTTCTATAAAATCATCATTCAAACAAAAACAAAATCTCAGAAAGTCAAGAAAAGTTTTTCTCTCAACTTTCACTCAACAATTTCTTCCTAATTAACGCTTCCACTGAGAACTGCTGACATCCTGACAACAACTAAAGACTCCCAGAGACTGACACATCAAACTTCCATCATGGAAAATGTGAGATTTGAACCCTTTGACAGCCTGCAGTGTTTTTATACATTTTACTGTCTAGACTTTGAGATCCCTCAACGTTTGAAGCTGTTTTGTCAATTGGCTCCATCATTAATTAACATCCCATATCAAACATACAGAAAATATATTCAAGTGGAAATCCGGATTAAATATTAATAATGTAGGACATGGTCGTTTAAACATAATAATTGACAGTGGCAGTATTGGACTGCACCAAAAATATGCATTGATGAATTAAATCTAAAATTATATATTATTATGTAATTAACAAAGACATTTATATCATATATCATCATTGTGATATGGATTTTAAGTATAGCCATAATTACAGCTTTAAAGCACATGCTGTTTGTAATATAGTAATATATGTAGCACTAAAGCTCAATATCCACTGACATGACAAGGTCCTGCTTTGTCACCTGACCTGATGCCCTGTCTTGAGGAGATTTTAACTATTCACTATTCAATTTTGTAATTACATGTTGCATACGACTAAATTAATGATTTTGAATGTGGTTATATATAATATATATAATGGGGAAATAAAATCCACTTCCTTTAATACCAGATGTTGCAACTAGTGATGGTCAAATGAAGCTTCGCGAACAGAGAGCGCCATCTCGTGAGCTCAGAAAATAAAGACAGTGGTTTGCGAAGCTTCATTTGACCATCACTAGTTGCAACGCTTCATTCTAACATGAGTGTGTATTGCTGCAGGTTAATGTGCCAAACCACCTGCGAGACCATAACTACTGCAGAGAAAGGAGAACTTCTGCACGCCAGGCAGAGAGTGTAAGGGCGCCTGCAGCACAGTGTCCATGCTGCAGTGACAACCAGGTGAGACATTTGCCCAAACTGTTATGATGTAGTCCTTCAGAATTAGGTAACTAGACAGTTTCACAAAATGGAAAACACATAGCAGAGTGTATTGATAGGGACACAGTGTCACAATTGCACTGCTTATTGGACGCACATTTCAGTAAGTTTTATAAAGTTCCATCAAATATTACAGCTGTGTATGCTATGTCCAGCTTCACTTCAGTTTTTGATTTCAAGTCTTTTTGCGTCCGGGTGTATAGCCTAACATAATAAAGGTTTTATCTCTATCTCTTTCTAAAAAATGGACAGAATCTGTGAAGGGCCTTTTAATTTGACATAGGCCTAGTAGTCATCTGTACCAGTATGTTGTTTAAAGGTGCTGTAGGATTGCGAAGATCCAGGACTTAGCCAACACATTTGAACATCAACAACTTCTCGGTCCCTCCCCCCTTTCTGCTAAAGCCCAAAACGGTCTCCTAAACCCCTCCTCCCACAAGAGAGAATTAATGCGTGTGCATGAGCAGTGATTGACACACAGTTAGACACCCCCCTTGGCCCTAATTGGTGCATCTGAACAGGGAGCTGTGGATTTTTGCAAATCGCACTACAGGCTGTAGGTGGTGCCAGAGGAGCCAGATTTTTTTTTTTATTACCTGCTTCATGTAGTTCTACTTGAACATAGGGTTAGTTTCAGCAAACATGACAGAAAGTTAGTTTTATAAGTCTTACCTACTGCATCTTTAAGTTTACTGGAGCCTGACTCTCATGTGTTGCTGACTTTCCCAGGTGCCAAATGTAAAGAGAAAGCACCAGCACTCTGCTACTGCTGCAGAACTTCCCCGGAAGTGGACCTCTGTGGCTCGTCCTTCCAAACCTTCTGCTGTGAATCAAGCTGCTGGAGAGCCAACGGTGTTGGACTGGGATCCCACTCCTCAGCCTTCCACCTCAGCTGCTGACATTCCAGAGTTATTGAATTTGGTCCCAAAGCCTCGGACCACCACCCCAGGTCCTTCCACTGCTCCACTGCACCATGACAGCCCTCTGAAAATACACAACCGCTCAGTAGAAGAGTACCAGCAGATCTACCATGAAGTTGTAGATGATATGCTAAAGTATGTTTGTGTCAAAAACCGTGACTCTTTCAAATCTATTACTCAATATAACTTTTAAATCTTGTTTTTCATTATGATTTCATTTCTGTTTCTTCCGCTCCTCACAGGTACAAGAGTGGCAATCTGCGTCCGTACAGTTTAGAGCTCGGACGTCGCATCAAGCAGAAGCTGTGGGAAAGGCTGGATCGTCCCACGTTCACAGAATCAGTGGATGGAGACAGCCTGGTGCATGTGGACGTCTCATATGGGGTCGGGGTCTATCCTCCACTTTATGATGTGGATATCACGGGAGAACCTAATCCCTAAACGCTCCCAAAGAAAAGAGCGTAGAACAAAAATAAAATATTATCATTTTAGTTCAATGAGATAACATTTGTAAATAATATTGTAGATACACTTTAAGTATTGTGGTTTTAAGTTTAAGTGTTGTAGTTTTAAGTTTAAGTATTGCAGTTTTAAGGTAAGTATTGTACTTTTTAGTTTAAGTTTTGTAGTTTTAAGTAATCCTAAGAAGTCACACCACTGAAAAACTACCTTGTTTTTACATCAGTCCATGCAGCCTCTGTTAACTCTCTTTAATCCAGCTCCAACCTCAACAGCTACCTAAATCACGTGCCAAGACAGAAACAGCCTCTGCAAACTGGCTGAAGTACTTACTTCACCTTCCATCTACAGCTTCTACCATCCAGCCAAAAAACGACCCCCCTCTCCACCTATACAGCCTCCGCGAACTACCAATTATATCATCTGTCACTCTGTTGCAGATGTAACCTATGCTTCCAGCCTACAGTAGCCATATGCTGCCTCTACCCTCAACCAGCAGCGTTTATCACCTAACTGCTGCCATTCAGAATCTGCAGGTGGAGCATGCTCTGCTTGCGGCCTTACCTCAACCCACAGCTTCTGTCAGCAACCTGCAGCTGCTGCTTCCACCTGCACATTCTGGCAGACAGTTGCAGCCTAACCTCCACCCGAAGCCTCTGCCAGCAACCTGTAGCTGCCTCCTCCACCTACAAATTTTTGCAGACTGTTAAACTAAACTACAGCCTCTGCCAGCAATCTGCAGCTGCAGCTTTTTCTGCCAATTGCAATACCGCCTCCACGTGAAGATTCTGCCAGACAACTGCAGCTCCACCTACAGCCTCTTCCAGCAACCTGCAGCTCCGCCTACTATCCTATTTCCATGCAAAGACTCAGAGGAAGAGCAGGGGCCAAAGATAGAATCGTAAATATAACCTTTCAGATAACCTGCAAAAACATAACTGTAATAATAATAGAATGCCTGCATTGATACATTAAGCTGCCTTTCTGTTTACATTATTTTTACTCCATCTTCTTCTTCTCACAGGTATTTCCAAAAGAGCACAGACCCATCAACATAAACCTGACTGTGATGCTGAACTTCATCGACCAGAAAGAGCTCTTCTTCCTCCCACTAGTTCTAACTCAAGGTAGTGTGGATAAGGCTGATGTATAGCAGTATGATACATTTTGTAGTGTCTCATTGGCTAACCATGTCTTTTCAGTTAATTTATGAATAATGTTAGAAATCATCAAGTCTGTAGACATCATTAGGTGAAAACAGGTGTGAACTCTTTTCATGAAAGGAAAGAGGTTAAAAAAAAAAATGAATTCAAATGTAAGATGTTCCGTTCTGAATGTCAACTATTTTACAACTGGCTGACTGGAATGGTTGGTTTTAATGGAGGTTTGGTGATGCATATTACAACACATTTTCCTCATTGTTTTCTTCAGGCCCTGTTGGACATCAAAGACTTGCAGACCTACCAGGAGCTGATCAAGGGCCTTGAGATCAAGAGCTGTGCACCAGAGATGCTTTTTCCTCCTCCACATCCTCTACGTTCCCCACCAACTCCTGATCCCCTCCCAAACTAAAAAAAACACATCATTGAAGGTCTGACGGATGCAGAGGCGCTCCACCTGAGACTTTAGTGCCTACATTTCCAACCATGCTTCCACGACAGCCACTTAGCTTGCTCTATTACGGTGTACTTGTAAGCCTTTGCACAGTTGCTCAATAAAGTTCACCAATCAATGCAAGTCAAACCTTCTCATCATCATTCTCCAGAGCTGCCATGTCCTCTCTGGCCTCAGAGAACTCTCACACCTCCATGCCTTCATCTACACACCAGCGAACACAGGCACGCATAGCATAGAACAGATCAAAGAAGTGATCAAGTCAAGCCGAGGCCTCAGAAATAGCAGTGGTGTTGCTCAGCATGCATATAGATATATGTTGTATATACCAGGGGTGTGATGAGACACACAGCTCACAAGACAAAACGAGACACGAGATTGGGTTCACGAGAACAAGTTGAGACGAGATTTTAACACTATTTTAAAGAAAACTTAAATGATGAGCACTGTGAAAGGTTTTGCCACAAACTCAAATGGGTTCTCTCCTGTATAAGTACTTCAGACCTAATAACTGTAATAACCTCCCAAACTCGTCCCTACAACTTAAATCAAATAATTATTTATTTCTTACTATTATTGCTGAAAGGAGCTATAGGTGCTATAAAGTTGCCTTGCCTTACAACCTCAGCCTGTCAGTCTGTCATCACGGCATTTGAATGCCTTTGTCTTGTCAGGGCACCTAGGTAGATGACAAACACCATCTTTGACTTCTGGTTGTATAGTCTGCAGACAGACATTCCATCAGGAAGTTTTTCCTCAATGCTGTTGCACCAAATGCTTGCTCTTGGGGGGGAATTGTTGGGTCTTTGTAAATAATAGAGTGTGACCTAGACCTACTCTGTTTGTAAAGTGTCCTGAGATAACTCCTGTTATGATTTGACATGAATAAAATTCAACTGAATTGAGTCAGCAGGGAGGTAAAACCAGAGTCACTGAAGCTGTGGAAAACCAGGAATCCCTGAAGACCAGTGCAATGGTCAGAGGACAGAAGGCAACAATGTAGTTTAGATCACAGGACATAGTTCAGGGACCAATTCATTTATTAATAATCATAACATAGTAGTAGTAAATTACTTGATAGTTCTGCACATTAAAATAAACAAACTGAACAAAAGACACAAGAACAAAGCACACTGACCTGATTCTATGATGACTTACAGGGTCATTTTTAACTCACAGTGTCAACATTTGGTTAAACAAAAGTCCAATCCAATAAACATTAATTCTATGAGCTAGCCATACTACAAAATAAAGCTTTGTTGTTGTTTGGTGACATTAAACTTCCTGCTAGTCACTTTCCAGAACATTTTGCTCAGTCCAAATCCCTCAAGGTAAGAGCAAAATATATTTAAAAAACTTCACTTGCAGCGTATCTTCCCAGACCCAATACCTGCATTACTCTGGATAACGCAAACTTAGCTGTGAGCGGTTTTCCAACCGCATCTACCAAAGAAAAAATACATCTGTGGACCGTGTGTAATGGAAACAGGGACACAGCATCTGGAAAGAGATGTTGCTGCTGAATTGTATCAAATGTAATGTTTCAATGTTGTGAGCATAAAAACACAAAATCCCATTCACCTCCATTGTACTGAACTGAACTGAGGGAGTAATCTCTATTAAAAATGATTTGGTGCCCTCTGGTGACACAAAGGTAAACTGCATAATGTAAGTCTGAGTTCAAAACAGTTGGCACTTTTCTGATTCATCAATTATTAGGAATAATAATTTATCAGAGGCTTCTGGCTTCATTAGTAAAGAGCTCTCTCTGATGTGACGTGACCCACTAGTTTGTGAATCCACTTTGAGTTTAATGTTGCCTCTTCAGAAACCTGATTGGGACACAGCCACCATTAATGTTATTTTAACACCTGTGCTCATCTTTCTATGATATGTCAAAGTGCTCGTAAAAAGGTCTATATGCATTACCAGTAGAAAAATGTAGATTTACTCAAGTACTTAAGTACAATATTTAAGGTAGACTTTACTTGAGTATTTCCATGGAATGTTACTTTGTAGACTACTTCTACTGTACTACATTTTAGAGGGGATATTGTACTCCACTTCATTTATTTTACAGTTACTACTTACTTTTCAGATTAAGAGTTCACATGGAAAACATGTTATTGGCTTCTAAAATAAGATGTAGCCTATTGTAGATTAAACTACCCAACATAGTGGGGGTGGCAGGGCGCTGTGTTGGGAACTGGAGGGTTGCTGGTTCAAGTCGCCATACCGACCAAAGTATGGTGGTGGACTGGTAGCTGGAGAGGTGCCAGTTCACCTCCTGGGCACTGCAAAGGTGCTCTTGAGCAAGGGATTGATGCCAAAGTGCTCTTGAGCAAGGGACCGAACCCCCAACTGCTCGGGGCGCCTGTCCATGGGCAGCTCCCTCATCTGACATTAGTGCATGTATAGGTACTGAGCATGTGTGTGTAATTCAGACTTGAGTGTAATGTGTGTAATAACAACAGAGTGAAAACATTGTAATTTCCCCTTGCAGGATTAATAAAGTATAAATTATTATTATTATTAATTATTATTAGTTATTAATGTAGAGTTGTTGAATGTAGCTCCAGAATGTTAACATTTTCCTTCCACTTGTTTTGAATAACAGTAGATACATCTACTTGTTATTTGGTGTCAGCATGAGAAGGCTGCTAAAATGGCCTCTGTCAAAGATATGTACATCCAAGTCCATGGAGAAAACTCTAAGTGCATATTATAGTAAAAGGCTTGAACAAACTGATGCTATTCTACAGTAGTACACTAGGTGGCAGCACTAAATCATGACTAAATCCCTCCCAGGACCCTTTGCTGTTGCATTCAATTTGCTGCAGTTAGGTTAAATTTAGGGTTGAGCGACACAAGACACTTCTTGTTTAGTGGTACCTAGGCCAGATGCACCAAATATTTACATCAATGACTTTCAGCATTGAATATGGCGGGACAGGAAAATGTGTAACTGTAAATAGGTTGACGCTACTAAAAAGAAAAAGGTAGAGTAGGAATATAATCACTTGCAATAAGCTGTTTTGAAACTGGTTGCTGGACTGTCTCTAAACTAAATGTGTTCGGTGTAGGCTATTGAGATTAGAAAGTAAAGACCACAGTTAAAAATAGAAGTAGATACTGCTGTAGTAAGCACTCTAACTTCTAAGCTACCCTTTTTCTACCTCAGCACCTCCTACACGCAAATGCACCTCATGGCTTCCTGTGCAACACCACAGTTTTCCATTGTGGTAGACTTGGGCCAATCACTGACAACGTAAGTCAGGTGAGAACCTTCAAAATATGCCTGTCGAGATATTTAAAGAGAAATATACATATATATATATATATATATATATATATATATATATATACGTATATATATATATATATATATATATATATATATATACTGTGCTAAACATTAATAATTCATTGTTATTCTGTTTCACACCTGTTGATTAAACATGTCAGATTTACCCCATAAAGCAGTGTTTCTTAAATGGGGTACTTTGGAGTACTACTGGGGGTATGACAATTTTTTATAATTTAATGCATAATTCATAAAATAATTATACTATAATAATTAATACATTGAGTGATGGATTTTAAACATTTGAAATAGCATTAAAGTGCTTTTCAGTTACAAGATTAGCTCAGACACTAGCTCAGACACTGATAGCGCAGCGCTGTATTGTATTGCACAATATGCTGCCTTCAAGAAGACATCTTTTCCAGGGACATCCATGCATAGTTCAACAAGATAATGCAAAACCACATTCTGCACACATTACAAAGTCCTTGCTGCGGAGGAAGAGGATACGGGTACTTGACTGGCCTGCCTGCAGTCCCGACCTGTCTCCAATAGAGAATGTGTGGCGCATTTTGAAGCGCAAAATGCGACAACGAAGGCCCTGTACTGTTGCCCACCTTAAGACTTGTTTGCAGCAAGAATGGGACAAAATTACACCTGAAACACTTCATCACTTGGTGTCTTCAGTCCCTAAACGTCTTTTAAGTGTTGTGAAAAGGAATGGCAACATTACAAAGTGGTAAATGCTTTACTGCTCCAACTTTTTTTTAAATGTGTTGCAAGAACCAAAATAGGATTTAAAAAAAAAAAAAAAAAACATAAAAATCATGAGGAACACATTACATTATGTGCTGTTGTATTGTTTGCAATGAAATACAAGTCAAAGTACATTTAGAAATCACTACTTTCTTTTTTTATTTGTGTTTTCCATACTGTCCCAATTTTTTCTGATTTGGGGTTGTATATATATATATATATATATATATATATATATATATTTCTTTTCTTTTTTCGATGTCATTTATGTAATTGATATGACAGAAGGGGGCACTCTAAACAAACCTTTTGCAGGTTTGCTCATGGAGTCTGGACCAGTACTTCCTCTGAGAGGTTCATTGACTGCAGCCTACAAGTGCTGTGTCCTGCACTTGACTCTCTCTTTGATGTTGATTGCTATTCCGGAGCCGCAGCTTTGCAGAGGCTTTCGAGTTTCGATGCGTCAGTAATCAAATGTGACTGTGATGTCTGCTTTGTTTATCTCAGATGATCGTTCAGTTATGATTATTTTACTGCATAACACAAATCAATGCACATTTAAATACCAACAGATATATTCCAAAGATACCATTTATGGTTACACGATGAATGTGTGAGTAGCTTCTTTTATTTATTTTTTTAATTCTACCCAACATCAGTAATGTGAGGCTCACATAAAGGTAATAACAATAACACAGTCCTGGACTGAAAGATAATGATGCGGGGAAAAAAGCAGCCTGTGTGCCTTTAAGAGGCAAGATCACATTGTTATTCTGGGTTTATCCACAGGCCGACTGTGGAGGTGGACAGATAGTGGTTCTGAGGGTTGTGTGTGGGGGGAGCGAGAAGGTGTGGGAGGGGCGTGTGTGGGAGTCTCCTAATATGATTCTCCAGGGGCCGGTATGGATTAGAAAGCGATGGAGAGAGAGAGAGAGAGAGAGAGAGAGAGAGAGAGAGAGAGACACTGCGATGTGGATAAGATGTCCTCTGGACGCATCCCATGTTTTATGGCACGTCCAAGGAGGCAGAGATTGATCCCGTGTTCCCCCCCCATGCTCCAGAATGGTGTTGCGGGCTGAACACTCAAGGCTAAGCTGCCCATTAACGAGCCAATAATTTGTGTCATTATGTGAAGACTGCAGCTGGTGCCACTGATGCACTGCTTCTCACATGTCAGGTCTGAAGACTGAAAGGAGTCTTAGCGCTGCTCATTATAAAGCCGGCCTCTCATCCCTGCTTCCATCCTTTGTCTTAGAAGCATGCATGGCAGAGAAGGCTTGGCCTTGGTAGCTTATTTATTTCCACCCCAGCTCCCTTTTTTTTAATACACAGCATGCTCAATATAAAATCAATGTATTAAGTGTTCTCCAGTATGCAGAGTGACGTTCTGCCATTCCCACTCTATGCCTTTGGCTGTGATTACAGCTAATTTGAATGATTGAAATGCTTCCATAGTGGAGCTGGAGTGAGTGAAGTGAAGGGCTCACACAGATGAAGGGGGAGGAGGCGAGAAAGGCTTGGCTCTACTCCAGGTGGAGGAGGTGAGTCATTCCCCACACAGATAGACAGTCTATCAGTGTGTGTGTGTGTGTGTGTGTGTGTGTGTGTGTGTGTGTGTGTGTGTGTGCGCGCGCGTATGTTGCCCAAATTGTTGTTGAGAGAAAACAATAGCGCTGTGAGCAACAGGAGTGATACGGAATGAGTCTTACCACTGTATCCATTGTGCATCTGTGTGTGTGTTTGTTTTTTTGTGATATTGTGTGAAGATTAGAGTGGGTCTCTCTGGTTAATCTGTGTGTTCTGCAGATAATAGTGACTGTATCTAGGTTTTTATAGGCCAGCTGACTCCAATTCCTAAGGTAGGTAAGATTCAAATGGCTCAGCATCAAACAAAATAAGTGCAAACAGCAGTTTCAGAAGACTAAAATAATGATATGATGTTTTCTGTTAAGTCATCATGTGTTACCTTTTACATACTGTTTTTTTTATTTCAAAAAATAAAAGTGGGTCTCCTTACTAAAAGAGGCCTTCGCCAAAGCATGCATTTATATTGTACATTTGCATTGATCGTGTGCATCTGTGAACCCTTGTGTGTGCAAACCTCTGTGCGTATAACTGGTTAATTTGTTTATGTTGCAGATGCGTGCTGACTGTATTTTTTGGGCCACCTGACTCCGCCGCATCAGGTGGGCGTCAGATTCATGTGGTCTCAGCATCACACTAAACGAGGGCAGCTAGAAGTTTCAGTTACGTCCTTTCGCGCTCTCCTGATCTGGAAACAAGATCACTTGATTAGATGCAACACGTGTGTGTCATCTTTTTAGTTCTATTTCAACTCATTGGGATAGAGGTCTAATTCGACAGTCAGTCGTGGACAAAGTGGCAGATTATTTAGCTCTGAAGCATGCAAACACCCACCCACGGTAAATGTTTAGGCACACACAAGTTTCTCATTGTTCCATTAGTTCTTGAGAGGCATGCTTGCTTCTTATCAGAAGGTACAGACACATTTCTCTCTATATTCATAAGGTAGTTCTGGATGGCTGCTAGCAAGTTGCTTATTGTGTTTGTTAACCATTAAGGGAGGGGTGTATACAAAGAGGACATTCTGTTCTAGACAAAGCAAGCAAGCAGGCATACAACTCGGCTGCCTTCTTCCACCCCCGCCTGCCTTTGCACCCCAGCCCACTAGCCTGTCTTTTCCTAATAACTCTGACAGTCTGTAAATATCTACTGTATCTATCTATCTATATCTACTGTATATCTATCTATCTATCTATCTATCTATCTATCTATCTATCTATCTATCTATCTATCTAGCCATCTATCCTCCACCAACGACCATTGAGGAAACGCAAATAAAAAGTTGTTGTCATGGAAACCTGCCGTGCCTTTCCTCCTTGTCCTCCCCTCATCCCCCCCTTCTGCACACTCAAACTTGTAGACACACACACACACACACACACACACACAAACACACACACACACACACAAAGCTTTCTTGCATCTATTCAATAGACACTCAATAGACATGAACGACTTCAAGAGGAAACAGAAAAAGGACTTTGAGCTCTTGTAGAAACAGACTGATGCAGAGAAACACTAGGAGATAGAAGCAATTATTAAGAAGTACAAACCACCACAATTCAGCCTATACATGCAGTACGTGGAATACAACTTACAGTAAAGTACGAAATCAGATTTGACATTTTCAAAGGACCTGCCACCATCATAAAAAACCCCAAAAAAATGTGTATCTAGTAAATATATTGATGTGCAGATGAGGAAATCAGTAGAACTTTTCTAAATAAATGACTGGAACATTTCCAGCTTACAGTAAATAAAGACAGTATTATCTGACAAGTATTATCGGATTGTTGTTGTTGCTGTCAGGCCAGATACCAGATACATGATTGATGTCATTGCAACACTACCAAGAAAGTAACGCTATACTACAGAAAAAGCATGGAAGATACTGAGACTTTTTAGCAGACAGATAGCGGCTTTGTTCATAGGTTTTTCCATTTTTTTATGGAACGATGTCAACCCCCCAATACTCATCTCTCAGATGTTGATACTAATTTAGACACATTTAAAAACTCAAACTCAGTGGTCATACCCTCTAGGCCAATGCTTATGACTACGTTTAACCAAACACTGAAATGTGATCAATGTCCTTGATAGGACAAAAAAACAGGAATAGCCGTCCTCAGCAGGCTTCCAAGTGAAATGCAGTTTTCAGAGTAGCAGCTGGTCGACTGCTCCTGATGCTGCTGTTGTTGTTGTTGTTGCTGCTGCTGTTGTCGTCCCTGTGGTGATGACGTGGACCTGAGGAAGCCAGCTTCGCTTGTCATTTTCTCACACATTCAACATACACATGCACATTTAGAAGCAGTCAACGCAGGTTGCCGTGGGTGTGTCCCCAGCTGCCCGTCTTAGGGCTGACGCACTTCCACTACGCCCCCCCCCCCGTGCATGCTCCTAGGGGAGTGCACATGTCCTGCAGGTCTCCGTTCATTCAAGGTGAGACGCAGACGACATGACAAGTTGCTACCATGACAACGGTTGGTTGGGTAAAGCCGTGCGGCATGTGCCTACATGTTGGCTGATAATGAAATCACCCCTCCTTTCTTCTCCTCTCCCTTTCCCCTGGAACAAAAAAAAAACAGAAGCACTGTTATGGTGTTCCAGTGTTTTGTATCCTCTACCACCATACCTTGTTTTAATGACTTAACTGTAGTTGTTGGGTTGTGTAGGCCTAGGGCTGGGTGATATGAATATATATATCGTAAAAACGATATAACACTGTCTATTGTAGACATATTGCTATATCGTTTCAATAGAAACGATAGCGGCGGAACTGCTTCACGGCAATATTTAGGTCATTCGGATGTTCATTTTGCACTAAAGTTCTTAATAAAATGAGAAAACCCTTTACATTTGTCAAGTACTTAATTCACACAGGAGTACACAAAATAGGCTTTACCTTGTGGTTATTTCATATAAACTATTTATGCATTCATTGAGTTTCCCAAAAACATGCTAAATCCTGATATATATCGTATTTAAGATATAAAATAAACTATATTGGCATAGAAGATTTTGGCCATATTGCCCAGCATATATAGGCTTATGCTGATTTGTAATGTGGGTGTCTGCAAATTCTGGTCAGGTGTCTGGCTACCCTCAATCAATATGCAATCAATCCACTAAATGTAATTGTTCAGGAGCTGATTGCTTCTCGAAGCTGTTTCACCTGAACTGTGGTTTCTGCCGTGCTAGCTGGCAGTTTTGGGGGTTTGGGTTCAGTGCATTGCTGCTTTCCGGATCAGACACAGTGTAATTTCAATGTTAGCTTGCCAAGGATTGATGAGCCTGCACCTCCCAACTCGGTCCTGATGTGATGCATTGAGCATGATTGGCATGCGGGGAGAGAAAATAAGCCAAAAGAAAGCAGAAGAACAAAGTGTTTGTCAAATGAGTCTATTATCCCCCAAACAGCTAATGTATTTGATATGATAATTATGTTTATTTATCTTCCAGCTACTTGTTACACAAATTAGACTTTAACAAGCGTATTAGGCAGGGGTCTGCATGGGAGAGACACTTTGTTTTCATGTTCATGTTGTTAGAAGTTCTTTTTCTTTTTTTAATTCTAAATCTTATCACTAACGATGAAATGTGCTTATAAACCATCTATAGTCGGTGTTTAAATCAGCATTGTTGATCTCAATCAAAAGAGCCCTTTATTACAGGACTGACTAAATAAATACAAAATCTATAATCTCATGTGGTGATAAAGTGTCTGTGCCCCCTCATCTGCAAATCACTGTGTCTTATAACAGATATTTTCTCCCCTTCCATTTTAGTTCATTCACCCTGCTCTAAATATTGGATTCAGACGGACTGGCACCGCTACAGCCTACAGATAAGAAGATACATTGCTGGTGACATTTAAAAGGAGTCACTGCCCCCTCATCTGCCTGTCCATTGTCAGCATCATCCATGGCCTATAATGAGAATGTGCACGCCCAGGCCATTATAAATAGTCTGTGTCCTGGTTAAATGCAACACCTCTCTTTGGGTGCTATGATTCAGTGTGATTCATGCCACTGTGTGTTCTCTCTGTTCTCACTGATGAGCTGCATGACCGAGGGGAGGAGATAAGGGCTGCAATGGGAACATGGATCATGGGTATGTGTGTGTGTGTGTGTGTGTGTGTGTGTGTGTGTGTGTGTGTGTGTGTGTGTGTGTGTGTGTGTGTGTGTGTGTGTGTGTGTGTGTGTGTGTGTGTGTGTGTGTGTGTGTGTGTGTGTGTGTGCAGGCTGTGCCACGTGTGTAGTGGTGGTAAATTGAACAAAGAGAGTACGAGATGGAGAGATTTGAAGTGCACAGCTGAAGTGCTAAATCTGTCAGCCCACTTTCAGAAAGAAAATAAGGCCTGCTTAAAGGAGGGAGGAAAAAATAGCGAACAGAAATGAACAATATTTTTCTTCACAATGAACTATAATGGCACATCTGTAATGTGTGTGGCTGTTGAGTTTCTGTGTGTGCGTGCCTGCGTGCGTGCGTGCGTGCGTGTGTGCAGGGGCAGGTACAGCTGCTTAAAGGTCCCATGACACGGTGCTCTTTGGATGCTTTTATATAGACCTTAGTGGTCCCCTAATACTATATCTGAAGTCTCTTTCCCAAAATTTAGCCTTGGTGCAGAATTACAGCCACTAGAGCCAGTCCCACAATGAGCTTTACTCAGGACGTGCCATTTCTGTGTCTGTAGCTATTGAGGAGGAGAGAGGGGGGGGCAAGGTGGAGGGTGGGAGTGTGGCCTTGACCAACTGCCACTTTGCTCGTTTGAAAGCCATGCTGTCTCTCTCTCATGGGTTGGCCAAATTCTCTGGGCGGGCAAAGCAGAAAAAGGGGAGGTAACCTTGCTCCTTATGACCTCATAAAGAGGAGATTCCAGAACGACTCATCTGAGCTTACTTTTTCTCAAAGGCAGAGCAGGATACCCAGGGCTTGGTTTACATCTATCACCATTTCAAGCCACTTGGGGACCATAGGCAGGCTGGGGGAACTCATATTAATGTTAAAAAACCTCATAAAGTGAAATTGTCATGCCATGGGACCTTTAAAGAATGGGACACCTTGTTATAACGCTTGAGGCATTTCCCTGCAGTGCATGCTGCACATCACCTCCTCCTTGGCTGTGATAGATGTCGTGATTGAGTGATGGACACCTATATTATTGCACCCTGCTGTCTGTTGTCGATGTACCAGCAAGGTAGGAGGTAGAGGCAAGAGCTAATGGATTGATATGAAAGCAAGCCATGAAGGGCACAAACTGTCCTGTTCACTCTGCGTGGCTCTCAACAGAATATGCTGCCTGCTTGTTTAGCTTCTAATTATTTACACTGATATCACTTGGCTTATTCTGCTAGGACTGTATGCATGTGTGTGCATGGATGTGTGTGTGTGTCCATGTACATACGTGTGCGCGTCTGTGAATTCTAGTGCACCACCAGCTCCCAGTGGCCATGTGGGTGTGTGGTGGGTAGCTCAGAGTTACATTAATAGCCAAAGGGCAGGCAAGCAGGCAGGCATGCAGGGAGGGAGGACATAGACAGGAAGAGGAAATACAGTTTGCTGGTCGCCCACCACTTCCTGTGTGTCTCCTACACTCACAGCCCACGGACCAGAGCTGCTTCCAAAACCAGATTGTTTGCTTGCAGTGCAACAGAGATAACATGGAAGCAAAGGTGAACATGCTGACAAAAGGGCGAAGGAATGCCTCTAACAAAATAGTGATGGGGAAGGTTATGCCAGTTGCTGGGAATGGTTTGCCCACACTGCCCTACCCTTTCATTTTCTACTTGCCAAGTCTGTGAGGTAAGGCAATCAATTGTCAGAGTGACAAAAGGAACAGCAGATAACAGATCTTGCTTACAATAATAAGCTGTCTGTCAACTATCACTACGTGATCAAAGTCCAATACAGGAAACATAAAACTTTAACCTACCTTTACGCCAAACTGAGAGTGCAGTCAACAAAGCTGACATTCATTCCCCCTTAGAGATAACAAGGAGGATAGCAGTGTCAAGACATACCCAGCAGAGGTCCTTCTTTCATTACAGTAAGTGTTGTTAGTGTCTCCCTATCTTGAAGTGGGGAGCAGCAGTGAGTAGGTGATGAAGTGAACCACAACAATTCAGGGAGTCCAGTATTGCAGCTGTAACAATGTAACAAATAACACATGTTTGCACGATCACAGTTTGTAAAGTTTTATATTACATTTTAAGAAGTTTTTTTTTTTTTTTTTTTTAATATGATGTTTTGGGACACATTTTGGACCTTTCATCCATTTTCATGCGACTCCACAACACCACCAAAAAACACCCGCCTGTGCTGACAGATTGGATTGGCCGATAAGAAGCCCCTGGTTTGCACACATACTGTGCTCTGGTAAGAGGCAAACCCCCCCTGCCCTTCTGGGATCCCACATCCCAGTTGAACTTTCCACCCACTCACTAAGGAATGCGAAGAGAGGGAGGGGAAGAGGGGGCTGTAAGAGGCGAAGATGGGGGCTAAGGGGACGAGAGGGTTGCATAAAGAAAGAAGTAAAAAAAAATGAGGTAAAACTGAGAACAACACATTTTTGAAATGCAGTAATAATAATTATACTCTTCTCATCTAACTCATCTGTTTGTGTGGTAGATAGATAATGTGAAAACAAGGACAGGAATGCAACGACAAAGCCAGCGATGACACATCATGTGGGTCCGTGATGCAGAAGGGGCCATTGGAGGGGCACTGCATGGTTGAGGGTTTCCCCCTCCCCCTCCGTTTTTTACTCAACAGGTGAGGATTGACATGACATGACAGGAAAGGGCATGGGAACAAAACAACGACACACACACATGCACACAAATTGTACATTCACATGAAAACATATATAATTATCTAATGGCATGGCGTGATGCGTCAGTGTCTTTGTCATTACTATGATGTATGATTCACATACTATATTAATAAATAATATATATTAATAATGTGTGTGTGTGTGTGTGTGTGTGTGTTTGTCTGTGTGTATGTGATGTTTTTCTTATTGTCCCAGCAGCAACAACCTGTTTGTGCTGCATGACATCCCAAGCCCTTAGGTGCTTGTTTCATTTTGTTTTTGCCACCGGAGTCTTGTCAACAAGTTGTGAATGCCTCTCTCCATCCCTTTTCTCTCTTTCCGCAGACTTTCTCAGAGGACCTTAGCACTGATGAAAGCAGGTGCCTTGGCACGCCTCTCATTGAATTAGGAATTCCGCAGCGTAAAGTGGCAGCATTGTTGATGAAAGGTTAGAGCTGTTTCAAATTCTCCCCCTAAATGAAAAGGCCCTCTCTCCAGCGGTTGTACAAAAAGAGGGATGACATTTTGGTTGCATCAGCTGTATATCTAAAGTGTCTGCTGCAAAATGCCAAAACGATCAAAGCCAAATATGGAGGTAAATACTCACAAAGAGCACCTAGGCGTTCTTTGTTAGGTTATCTACCCACAAACCTTAGTCAGACCTCATAAAATGTCATTACGCCCCTCAGTGATAATTCTGTGAATGCCCACCATTTAATGATAAACATTTACATGGTGGCAGTGAAAGGAATTTATCAGGTCTTACATTAGGGATTAGATTCGGTGGCTGAATTAGTGTCTGTTCAAGGGCAGAAAGGAGGATTGGAAACTCAGTGGGTGGAACATGAAGAGATTTCACAAGAGGAGGCAGGTGGTTGTGACAGAAGACATTAAAACCTCTCTCTCTCTCTCTCTCTCTCTCTCTCTCTCTCTCTCTCCCCTCTCACTCTTTCTCTCTTTTCTTCTCGTGCCTACCTCCAAACACACCTCTATGACATGTCGCGGATGTGCATGGACATCTTTGCTTCGAGGTGAAGGCTGGAGGATAAAGAAGGGAAACATGTTTAAAAGTGCCACAAAAGCGCTCAGGATGTGAGAGGCTTGATCACTGACCTTCATTACCACTGCCGTTTGTTCAGGTCAGCCTTGCACACGTCACTACCTCTCTGTATTGTTCATTGTTATAAAGATCAGGCATGCTATCTCCTTACCTCGCCAACATGCCGCTGTTCTGGCAACACAGACTCTCTGGCTGCTACAGTGACTCACAGTAGAGCTCATGCACTTCATGTTTGCTCCTCTTTTTAGCCATTTACACCCTACAAAGGGAGTGATCATGCTAGAGGTTCAGTCATATATAAGGATTATCAAAGGAACATGATGTCAAAAGGTAAACTTCAACTCTGCGCCCGCCCAACAGGCAGACAGGGCTGGGAGGCAGTGCAAACAGAATGGATGTATTTGCTTTTCATGTGAAAATCAATGGGCCCAGACAGATGGCGGTTTGTTTCCTCACTATTTACTCCCCGGCTCCATGACAAATGTCCTCGCCGCCCCTCCTGGGCTGATGGTGCACAGGTAAGCAGAAAGCCATCCCTTTCTTTCCCAGCCTAAATGGATGACAGATGTGCCAGCTACCACCTTATTCCTTTCTTTCTTTCTTTCTTTCTTTCTTTCTTTCTTTCTTTATTTCTCCCACTGCACCGATATCCATTCCCTGCGACCTAGCTACAGCAACCAGCCTTGAACTCCTTTGAAAGGAAAAAGGTTTATTTGCTTGATAAGCTACTCCATCAGATAAACATATTTGTCTTTATCAGAAACATTGGCCACATAACACTTTAAAAAGCCAACTGGAAATGTTCCGCTATCAACAAGGCTTTTATTCATACAGTATGGTTTGGTGAGTCACATTGTGGAACAGGAGACAGACAGCGTCTATGGTCCATTACCACCAAAGATAGATAGTGACAAATACGCTGATGAGTACTTCGTGCCAGCCATGCCTGAACTGTCTCAACTCAGAGGGGGCGGTTAACTTGACCTGTAAGAGGTTGAGGTGCTAAAAGGATCAGACACATGAACCATATAGGATACCGTCTGCACGACTCATATATTACAAAAAATGATCCATGTATCCATGTAAGAGCGTTACATCTCTTGTTCATTTGATGCAAAAAAAAAATAAATAAATAATGTTGATCAGCTTGTCCACTCTGAAACTATTTCCCTGGATAGAAATTTACACTAATTGCTTTTACTGGAATCTGCTTCAACTGGGACTGTGTCTGAATATTTTTCCGGATCTCAATCAGTACAAACTCCAGTTCTACAGGCAGAAATGATCCTCACTGGAATCAGTCTGAGGTCTGCACCGCTGAATCTGTGGGTTTTAATAGAGCCCTGTGTGGAATCAGACTTTCCATTTGCTGCTTTGAGAGTTATGTTTAGTCAAACAGTGGCACTTCTGCTCAAGTACACCAAGACAGCATAGAAGGTACATTTCTCTGATTCAGATGTTTTTTTTCTGTGACTTTTTTTTCTGTGATTCACATTCACAGGCAGACTGCTGGTCACACAAAGCCGCAGCTTGTAACAGAGGATGCTGCTTCCCCTTTATTTCTCCGTATTTTGCAAGAGAAGGAGGGGTGAGAAATGTTGAGGGGGTGGGTGCGGGTGAAAGTCAGCATTCCAGCTAGGCCAGAGTGGAGCAGAGGTTGTACGGGTATAGAGAGCATGGGTGGAGGTGTGGGTGTTGCGGTGGCGGCAGTGCTGGGGCGTAGCACGGTAAAGAGCAAAGAGCAGTTCCTGATTCCACAGCCCTGAGCTCACCACCTTTGCGGCTGCCACCAGCCACTCCTTTTGTCCTTCACACCATCTTCTTCCTTCTCCTCCCACTACCCCCCTCCCTCCACCATGTCTCTCCATCTGAGGTGTTAACTCCTTGTTGGGCAGTTCCAGAGCCATTGGCATTGATGTCGTTTTTTGTGGAAGCTAGGGGAAGAGGCGGGCATGCTGTTATGGATCCTTACTGGAAGTAAAGGCTGCGTGTGCCGGTAAAGTGGAAATGATTCACTCCACAAATGTTTTTTATCCATTTGCAACACTGTGTAATCTGCTTGGCAATTAACTTTGACCTGGCAGGATGGACGTGTCAGCACACACAAACGCACGCACGCATGCACGCACACACGCACATGCACGCAAGAACACATACAGAGGACAGTACAGGATCAAACAGGAAGGAACGGAGCAACTCAAGATGATACAAGGTAGACTGAGGTGGAGCCCTGGATTGATCACGCCTGTGTTTAACCCATAAACACTGGGTTTAGTCAAGCGACACTAAATCATGAATGTTGGCTAAATGAGCATTAAAAAACAATAGCAGATTAGTGATAAAGCCAACTGTTACTGTGTCACCACAATGAATATCTAATGCATGTCCACAATAGAGCATTATTTCAGCAAATAATAAGACTCATAAGCCAGATTGACAGGTGAATACAAGAATTGCGCGCGCACACACACACACACACACACACACACACACACACACACACACACACACACAGGTGAAATAACATCCTAATATGGATGGGTTAGGGAGAGGAGGAGGATGGGGTCCAAGCGCCTAGCACAGCCCAGTACCTAGAACAGACTGGGTAGGGTTTGGGAATGTACACTTCTCTCTACACTACTGTTTTTACATGACACACAAGCATGTGTGAGTGGTTGTGTGAGCTTGGCATTACACAATACAAGCAGTAGACCGTGACATTTGAATGTGCTGACTGTCCTTTGGTAGGCGACGCACAGTTGACGTGTATGCGGCGGAAAGAGATGACCTTATGATAGATCAACTGTTATTGCTCCTTCCCTCACTCTACCTATTTACTTCTCCCTCACTCTCCAGCCCTGTCGCTGTCCTTTGTCTTGTTCTGATCCCCCCACACCGCCACCCCTCTCGCCCACGCTAGCTGGTTCTCTCTCTTACACAGTTTAATAAAATAAACATAGCTCACATGGCTACATATTGTCCTCTGGCTGCAGGAGCTATAAAAAGAACCACTTGTCTGCATTTATTTATCAATGAATGTGTGCCTACCCTGCTTTCACTTTGCAGGATCAGGTGGTACATGATTAAGGGCGCTATTACAGTTTGGCAGCTCTTGACTTTACTCTGTAACCTCTGCTGGCATAATGTACTCTAATGTGTTTGAGTTCCATTTGAACTTCCAACTATCCTGCCGTCCCTAGCATGTTGATGAAAAATGTCCACCTTTAGAGAGCGTGCTGCCGTGTGCAAGTGTAATTAGTGGAGAAAATGTCAAGGGGTCCTTGAACGTAAAGACATAAACCATGGCACATTTTAGTTGTGTGGTAGTTATAATGAAGCATTACTTTCTATGTATTTCAATCAGTTATTCACTCTTACTTTCATGTATTTTCTTTGGTTAGAGAAGATGGTTAATAAACTTGATGATATGTGTGTGCTGTTGGGTTTGTGGTGTGGTCTGCACACTGAATAGAGGATGTCAGTGTAAACACAGACAGTCAGCGCAAAGGAATGTGTGAGGCACGCAAAAAACCCTGGGGACAAAGTCCAAAAGGAGAAAGGGAGGGGTGAAGAAAGGAAGAAAGGGGGAGTAAAATGGAACAGGGAACAAGAAAGGGTGTAAAGAGAAGATTAGGTGAAGAAGAGTGGAACAAGGAAATACAGGACAATGCGAGAAGTTAAGAAAACGAGTGGGAGAGGAAACTGATTTTGAAGGAGAAAACAGGAGGATGTGAAAATGCAATAAAGGAGAAGAATAAAGAGATGGAGACATGGTGAGGGGCCTTTTGGGGTGGAGAGATAAAGAAAGGAGGAATGAGGACCAAAGTAAGAGGGATAGAGGCCAGAGGAGTAGGAGGAAGTGGAGGGAGGGGGCAAAACAGGCGGGGGACCTCACCCTGGAGGCAGAAAGATGAAAAGAGAGAAGAGTGGAGAGATAGCAGAAAAAGAGGGTGAGAGAATGAGGGAGGGTCAGTGAAGGGCTGAGGTGGCGGTAGATCATTCATTCGGAGTCGGATGGCATGAGGAAGGAAACGCCATGAGCAACTTCAAAGGCATCGGGAGGCCTTGACAGAGAGGAGGGTTAGAGTCCTGTAATCCTAAAAGAGGTTAGAGGCCTCCAACTTCTGTTCCTGATGCTGCTGAAACTAATTTAGCCGGCGGGCCCCAGAGGCTCCCAAGAGGGGGCCGGGTCGTAACCGGAGGAGCTGTGAGTGACAAAGTGCAGGGGACTCAAGGCTGGGAACACAACGACAGGGCAGAATGTTGGATATGCTCCTCACTGGCCGACAGTACGAATACTAATGCTACATGCTTTTATGAGCAGTTGCAGAATCATACGTATTAAAATGAACAGATGTTCTCCCTCTCAAAGAAAATAGGTTCTGTTGTTAATATGCAATGTGTATGTTATCAGTGAGTTCTTGATCTGCCTACACATCAATGAATATTACATTTGCGCCTCCAAGGAAAATGTCTGGGTGAGTCTGACACCGTAGTTTGGCTTCTGAACAGAGACCGAAACGATCAAAACAGATGCCTCACCATCCCAACGAAGTCTAATTGACACGAGGGCGAGAAGGGAGGGGCATGTCACGTTTCAGCTCATCCACTCACACACACTATTCACATTCAGGAAAAGTTGAGGTTTTATGTTCAAGCAATTATGTTTTACAATCACCCACACTGAATTCCTTCTTTGCTGACACATATGGAATTACTGCACTGGCTCAGAACCGCCCGGAATGACAGAAAACCGTAAATTACATGTAGGCTCTGTGAAAGGAGACACTCTTGTGACAAAGCTTCGGCGCCCGCTGCTAGCCTTTGAATGGATTGATTGTCAACTGCAGAGTCCAAGTGTAGTCACATTGAAGAAGAACCTCAACAGCCACAGCCTACATAATGCACAAAAAGCATTTGACATCTGGCAAAAACTAAAATGTGTGGGGGTGCATAGAATGAATACATACATATATTCCTTTCATGCATTTAATGATGTTCGGTGCGTGTACACCTATGTGTGAGTCTCTGTGTGTGTGTGTGTGTGTGTGTGTGTGTGTGTGTGTGTGTGTGTGTGTGTGTGTGTGTGTGTGTGTGTGTGTGTGTGTGTGCGTGCGAGACATGGAGGCATGGCCAATGAGTCATCGTGTACTAATCATACAGAAAATGCTTGGAACTCTTTCATATCCTTGCCTGACCGCCCATATGAAACTGACCGTACACTGTAAACAGGCTGAAATTAAGCATTACGTTTTGAGATAATAAAACCAATACAAAAGGGGATTGTAATGAGTTGACTCACATTCATAGTCATGGAAAAAGCGGCTGCATGGTGTCTTAAAGGAGAAAAAAACAAAACGGATTATCAACAAGATAGGCAGCTGTGGGTGTTTGTAGTTTCGTGGAATAAGAACACAGGAAGTACAATTAGGCTGCAGGTAAGTGCTTAGAGCTACGTGAGATCGTAGGTGTGCCTGTATAGCAAGAGAGACAGGGTTTGTATGAGTTTCTGTGTGAAGATGTGTGTGTGTGTGTGTGTGTGTGTGTGTGTGTGTGTGTGTGTGTGTGTGTGTGTGTGTGTGTGTGTGTGTGTGTGTGTGTGTGTGTGTGTGTGTGTGTGTGTATTTGTGTCTGGGGGTTGCTGGCCCCTCTGCTCTGTGTGGGCTTTGGGTGTTGGTTTAATTATAGTGTCTTTGAGCCAGGAACTTTAATCACTTCTGCCTGTCACAATCACGAGCCAAAGTAAAATAGATATGTACACAAAGATATGGAAAGTATAACTAATAATGATCACACACCCACCCATCCGCCCACACACACACACATACACACAAACATACACACACACACACACACACACACACAAACATACACATACACACACACACACACACACACACACAAACACAAAGCTTTCTTGCATCTATTCAATAGACACTCAATAGACATGAACGACTTCAAGAGGAAACAGAAAAAGGACTTTGAGCTCTTGTAGAAACAGACTGATGCAGAGAAACACTAGGAGATAGAAGCAATTATTAAGAAGTACAAACCACCACAATTTAGCCTGTACACGCAGTACGTGGAATACAGTAAATAAAGACTGTATACCTCCCAGCTGTGACAGTGATTGCATTCTCACAGGCACAACAGGTAACTGCAAACATGGTCAAATATGTTGCTGATAATACTAATAACACTGATGCTGCTATAGCAGC